>CM055117.1:125585993-125698493 GCA_029206835.1 Rana muscosa | reverse complement strand
GTGGCGTAATTTACCTCATGGGACTTCAACTTCCTGCTGAGGTAAATGACTGGGTGCTCTTCCCCGTTCCAGACCTGGGACAATACTGCTCCTAACCCCACATCTGACGCATCACTTTGTACGACAAAGTCTTTAGAGAAGTCGGGTGAGTACAACACTGGCTGGCTACATAAGGCTTGTTTCAAGAATTGGAATGCTGCCTCAGCCTCGGGGGTCCATTTAATCATGACCGACCCTTTCCCCTTCGTCAGGTTGGTTAGGGGCACAGCCTTAGAAGCAAAGTGGGGAATGAATCGCCGATAATACCCAGCGATTCCCAGAAAGGCTCGTACCTGCTTCTTGCTGTTGGGACGTGGCCAACTCTGGATGGCCTCGACTTTGTTGAGTTGGGGTTTTATTACTCCCCTCCCAATGGTGTACCCAAGATATTTGGCCTCCTCCTGCCCAATGGTACACTTCTTGGGGTTAGCCGTAAACCCTGCTTCCCGAACAGAGTCCAGGACTGCTTGCACTTTTGGCAGATGTGAGGCCCAATCTGTGCTATGGACAATTACGTCATCCAGGTAAGCCGCAGCATACTTCCGATGGGGCCTCAGCATCTGGTCCATTTTCCGCTGGAATGTGGCCGGCGCATTCTGTAACCCGAACGGCATTCTTTTATATTGGAACGCCCTGTCTGGGGTTACAAATGCGGTTTTCTCTTTGGCTGACTTGGCCAGGGGGATTTGCCAATACCCTTTTGTGAGGTCAAGAGTCGTCATGTATCGGGCTGTTCCCAGCCGGTCGATCAACTCATCTATACGTGGCATGGGGTAGGTGTCAAATTTTGTAACTTTGTTCAACTGACGAAAATCGTTACAAAATCGCCAGCTCCCATCCGGTTTAGGCACCAACACAATGGGACTAGACCAATCACTTTGGGACTCCTCTATCACCCCTAAGTTCAGCATTTTCTGTACTTCCTCCCGTATTGCCTCCCGTCGGGCCTCTGGGATCCGATAGGGTTTTAACTTCACCCTTTCACCGGGCGGGGTAATAATGTCATGCTCTACCCCAGATGTTTGTCCCGGCAGCTCAGAGAATACCTCCTTGTTGCGAAGCACAAACTCCTTAACCTCCTGTTGTTGGGGTTGTGACAAGGTGGCTGCGATTCCAACCTCAGGAATCACGCAACCAGTTTGAGCTGGTGACCAAGTGTCTGCGACTAGGGACTCTCTATCCCTCCAGGCTTTCAACAGATTAACGTGATAGATCTGTTCGGGCTTTCGCCTTCCTGGTTGTCTGACCTTGTAATTCACTTCGCTCACTTTTTCCATTATCTCGTAGGGGCCTTGCCATTTGGCAAGGAATTTACTTTCAACCGTAGGGACAAGTACCAATATCCTATCCCCCGGGGAAAAGGTACGGGTCTTGGCTCCACGGTTGTACACTCTCTGCTGTGCCAACTGCGCTTGGGCCAAATGTTCCTTCACGATGGGCATTACCTGTGCAATTCGATCTTGCATCAGGGCGACATGCTCAATCACACTCCTGTGGGGAGAACTCTCACTTTCCCAAGTTTCCTTGGCAATATCCAACAGCCCTCTTGGGTGTCTCCCATACAGTAACTCAAAGGGGGAGAATCCCGTAGAGGATTGGGGCACCTCCCTAATAGCAAACATCAAATAAGGAAGTAGACAGTCCCAATCCTTTCCATCCCTATCCACCACTTTCTTCAACATTTGTTTTAGGGTTTTGTTGAATCTTTCAACCAGCCCATCGGTTTGGGGGTGATACACAGATGTACGTAATTGCGTCACTTTGAACAATTTACACAGCTCCTTCATAACCCGGGACATAAAGGGTGTACCTTGGTCCGTAAGCAGTTCTTTACAAATACCCACCCGGCTAAAAACAAGAGATAGCTCTTTGGCTATGGTTTTGGCCGAGGTATTTCTGAGAGGGATCGCTTCTGGATAACGGGTGGCATAGTCCATTATAACCAATATGTACTGGTGCCCCCTAGCGGACTTGATTATAGGACCTACCAAATCCATTGCGATTCTCTCAAACGGGACCTCAATGATGGGTAGAGGGACCAGCGGGCTACGGAAGTGTGGCATCGGGGCCGACCTCTGACACACAGGGCAGGAGGAACAATAATTTTCTATGTCCTTCATCACCCCAGGCCAATAGAATCTCTGTAATACCCTCTCTCGGGTTTTCTCTGTCCCCAGATGACCTCCAAGAATGTGCCCATGGGCCAACTCCAACACCAACTTCCTGTAAGGTTTGGGCACCACCAGCTGCTCAACGGTTTCTTCTGCCCTTTTTGCCACCCGATACAGTAGGTCCTTCTCTACGCTGAAGTATGGGTAAGTGCAGGTATTATCTGGGTTCACTAACTCGCCATCTATTTTCACTACGTTTTCCCGTGCCTTTATTAGGGCGGGGTCTTTCAACTGTTCTGTGGCAAAGTTTTCCCTGTGAACCTCAAGATCAGAAAACTCCACAGACGGTAGGTTTTCGTCTGAGGAGGTGGGCTCCTCTCCAGTTTCTTGAGTCTCCCCTGCCAATACTGACAAGGGAAATTCGGGAGAGTCCTCACCACTCTCAGAGGAGTTCTGGCTATCATATTCCTGGTACATAGGGGCACCAGTGGGGGGCTCATGATCATCCCACAGTTCCCAGAACTTCGGAAAATCCCTTCCCACAATGGCGTCATGCGGTAACTGAGACACTAAGCCCACTGGATGAGAAAGGGTACCTTTGGGGGTCTCGAAACACACTGTAGTCACTGGATACTCTCGGGTGTCCCCATGCACACAAATAACGGCTACCTTGCTATTCCCAGAGACCTCTGTTTTAACTAACTCAGCCTTTATCAGGGTCACAAGGCTACCTGAATCCAGCAATACCACAACATTTCTACCATTAATACACATTTTGCATAAATGTTTCTCAGTTCCCCGAATGGCAGTGCATGCGACTGTCGCACACAGCGACTGACGTCTGCCCGTCAGAAAGTCACACTGCATGGGTTCCTCCAAAACCGGGCAATTTGCTGCAATATGTCCCGCTTGCCGGCAGCGGTAGCAAATGATCCTTCTTGCCGCCTCTTGAGCCGCTGATTTCCCAGGCTGTTCTCGCCAAACTTGGGGTAGAGCTCCCACCCTCTCACTCTCTCCACCCTTACCCCTTGGAATCATCTTATCCGCCCCTGGGGATGGTCTGGTCTTAGGGTGGAAAGTCCGAGTGTCTCTGGAAGAGGCCGTCAGGTTCTCTGTAGCCAAGTATTTCTCCACACGATCCACAAGACCATCGGCCGTCTCTGGGTCTCCATGGCTTACCCACTTTTGGATGGCAGTAGGAAGAGCTCTCAAAAACCGATCCATTACAACACGTTCCACAATCTTTGGTGCGGACAAAGTCTCTGGCTGTAGCCACTTTCTGCTCAGGTGAATGAGATCATACATTTGAGACCTGGGGGGTTTTCCAAGCTGGAAAGTCCAGTTATGCACACGCTGAGCCCGGACAGCCAGGGTGACACCCAGCCTTGCCAATATTTCAGCTTTTAGCATCACATAGTCTTTTGCTTGGTCAGGCTCTAGGTCATAGTAAGCTTTCTGCGATTCACCCGTTAACAGAGGAGCCACCAGTCCAGCCCACTGCTCCTCAGGCCACTTTTCTCTTTCAGCGGTCCTTTCAAATGTGGTCAAAAATACCTCTGGATCATCCTCTCCAGTCATTTTTGTCAATAAACGACTCACCCCAAAGGACGCCGTATTAGTGGGACGGCTTTCCTCACCGGTCTGCGGACGTTGCTGCATTACTGCTTCCATCTGTTGTTGTAGTCTCTGCTCTTGCTTCTGCAACAGGTCTATGAAGCGGGCCTCAGATTGCTGTTGGGCTTGTTGCTGAGCCTCCAGACTCTGTTGTAAAGTTGCAAGGCTCTGTTGATGAGCTTGCTGCTGGGCTGCAAGGCTCCTTTGCAAACCTGCATTTGTCTGCTGTTGATTGGCATTTGCTAGAGCCAGCTGTTTCAGTATCTCCTCCATGCTGGCTTAAAAAAAAACTGCCACTGGTTCTCCACCAACTGTGAGGGGGCTAGCTCGGCAGCGGGTATGTGTGACCCCCGGGATGGGCTCCCCACCCAAAAACAGGCCCAGCAGACGGAGGTTGTGGTTTTCAAAATCAAAAAGGTGCGGTTTATTTTCTATTTACAGTGACAAAAACACAGCAAGGCAAAAAAAACAAACACAAAATAAATCCTGGTCAACTTGACCTCTGACTAAACTTACAGGTTTCCTAACTAACGACTGGGATCAGCCTAGTGCTGTCCTAGTCCCTGGTTTTAAATGTCCAAGCAAAATATAGCCACACAGGCTTTCTCTCACCGCACAGGGGTTCACTCTCCCTAGACAGTCCACACAGGTCTGCTTCCAGGCATGAGCCAACATCTAATGAATCTGGGCTTTCTTATAGAGGCCTAAATGAGCTGACAAGGTTCAGCTGGACTCATCAACTCCCTGTCTGCACGACGCCCAGCCCTCTCCCTAGAGGTATGAGTCATCAATGAGCCCACTAGTCTCAGCTGGGCTTATACAACTCTCCACCTAGCTGTATAAATCGGCGTAAAGCCTGAATCTGGGCGAAATATATCTACCCCCCTGGATGCAACCAGGTGACTTTACCTTCCTGCTGTCACAATATATATATGTAAGTGTGTGTATGTGTATATACATGTATATACAATGTATGTGTGTGTGTGTGTGTGTATTAGGGCTGATAAAAAAAATATTTTAATCTTGAATTCAGTTTTGTGTTCAAATCGATTCTGATTTGAAAAAAATACTTTTTTTTCAATTATTTAAAAAAAAAAAAAAAAAAAAAATTTTATATAAATTTTTTTTTCCTTCAGAGAGTTTCCGTAGCAGGGGGCGTATCCGTAATGGCACTGGGTGGCGTTACCCCAATTACATCTACTCGCCACAGCCGCCGCGAGTAGATGTAATGTAACACTAACTAACCGCAAAATGACGTGTGCCTACTTGATCAGCGTGTCATACAGACAGACGGCGTTCATTTTAGTGTTCAAAAGCCGCACCTCCCGAGTCCTCGTCGTCTTTGATAGGCGTAACACTCAATTTCACAGCAGGCAGTGTTCAGCCTATCACGGACATCCTCTCATTCTCGTCTGTGTTATGAGGATGAGCAGATTTCCGTGTTAAGCAGAACAATGAATACTGGAAAATTAAGTGTTCCGCCTATCACAGACGAGGAGGAGGCGCGGCTTTTGAATACTGGAATGGCCGCCGGTCTAGCAGTAAAATCCGTATCCCATGAAAATCTGCATGTAATACGGGCACAGTGATTGAAGCATGGGCACAATGAGGGATTGGGCACAGTGAAGCATGGACACAGTGAGACACGGGCACAATGAAGAATGGGCACAGTGAGGCACGGGCACAGTGAGGCACAGGCACACTTCAATTCAACTAAGAGTAACCTCATGATTTTTGTTGTTTTATTAGCTAAATCCAAATACAGTATTAATAATTTGTATGTTTAACAATCTTTGTTGCACACTGACTTTGCATTTAGAGAAAGGGTTTGCCTTTGCAATTTTGTTTGTTGATGCACTTTAATTAATATAATAAAAAAAAAATATCTAATATAATTGTCAATTTTGTTTTTTCTAAAAAAAAAAATATATTTTTGGGGTGGAAAATCGCCAAGCCCTAGTGTGTGTATACATGTATATATTATGCAGGGGGACTTGTTATTTTATTAACATAACCACACCGTCTGTCAGTGTACTGACCGGTGCTTATTTATCACTACTTAATAAATTTACATCTCAGTGTTTCTGTGAATTTGTGATAACAGTAAAGTCTCACGGGATTCCAGTATCAGGGGCCGTTCTCCAGTGTTGGAAGCGTTGGTAGATCGATCAACTCTGCTTCTTAAACTGACACCTAGAGGAGAAAGATCTCCACTGTGAATGCCGGCGAATGAAGCAGTGAATAGATTTCACTGCTTCATAAACAGACATCTAAGCACGTAAAATAACACTACGGTAGAGTGGCTTACCTGTGTAGATTATGTAATGGGGGGAAGACCTGAAGAGGTAAGACATAAGCTTTTTTGGGTGGTCCCTGGGTGGAAATAGAGGGGCACAGTGAATCGGACCTTTTATTTTAAAATTTTTTAAATCTCTATAGGAAAAAATAAACAGTATCATTTTTTAGAAATTAAATATATTTATTGTAAAAATAAAGATAATTTTTTTTTAAATATTAACAAAAACAGTCTTTAAAAAAATATATATTATTCAAAATAAATTAACATTTAAATAATTGTAACTGTTTGTAAACCAAAGAAAGAATGTACAAGCAAATCACATTTATGAAACAAAAAATTATTCCAATGCCATATCTGAAGCATTATAGTCTGACGACCATTTGAATCCAGTGTATTCATTATCGGCATCAGGATACATATTTCTAATGGCCCAGACAACACATGAGGGTATCGGAATTCTCCTATTCTTCCCCAGAAAACCGTGCACCATGTTGGTGAAGGATCTGTAGGCTCCTCTTCTCAGGCATCTTTTAAAATAAAAAGAATTTAAATTTTTCATATCAAAAAATATATATTTTAATATTTTCTATTATGATAGAAGATTCTTGTGAGGTAAATCAATATTTGTTAAATTTAAAGGGAGTATAATCACCAGTGGCCGGGAGCCCTAGGCAGCAGTGCGCCCTAGGCAGCTGCCTAGTTCACCTAGTGGTAGCACCATCCCTGCTCATGGTCCACGAGATGATCAACTGTGCTTTGTCACAGCTGATCACGTGAAAATGAAGCTAGGACAGAGGCTTCTTATCACAAATTGAGAAGCGGATTGTCCCACTGACAATACGCACTTGCTTTTGCCGCGCTGCGTTCCCATTATGTTCTCATGATGAACGTCAATAGACGTCCAGTCAGTATAACATAACCAATACCCTGACGTATTTCTACATACAGCAAGAGCAAGCGTGAACTGGTTCAAATTATATATTTTATTATTTGCTTTGTAATTTTAAAAATTAACCAAAAAAGATTAAAGGATCACTAATGAAAATTATTTATTTTTAAAAACAAAATTGTTATACTTAACCCCAACTGTTCAGCTCGTTTTGCACTAAGTGGCCCTGAACCTGGCCTCCTGGGGTGCCTCGGTGGCTGTCTCGACTCCTCAACGCAATCACTGACCATACAATTTTCGAGCGAGATCACATGGTGGTGAGTGATTGCGGGGGCGCTCCATTGATCCAGCCAGCGGCTATTGCCACTCACTGTATCACTCACATTGAGCCACCCATAGTGTACTTGGTAAAACTACGCTATTTGTGACGGCTACATTATTGGCGGATATGAGGTGCATTTTGGTCGCTAGCGGGGTGGCTAAAGCCACCGCTAGCGTACAAGAAAGTGTTTAACCACTTCAGACCCAAGGACGTCCATGGACGTCCTTGAGTTTGAGCCGGGATATCTGAATGATGGGTGCAGCTACAGGCATCATTCCAATATTGTTTTTTAGAGCTGGAGATTAGGTGTACCGTAAGAATGATCATAGCAGCTGTTCCACCGCTTGATCGTTCTTAGTGGCGGTGAGAGGGGACGTTCCACCCCCTCCCTCCGGTGCTTCTACCGACTCAACCGGAGCGAGCGGTGAGTCAGTGACATGATACGCCGGCCCCGGCTTCTTACCATAGAGATTTCCGGCGTATCAGATGGTCGCCGGAGTCTCTACAATCGTTCGGAGGCTGGGCGCGATGTTATGACGTCACGCCCAGCCTCTGCATTCAAAAAAACGGCGCCGCTTCAGCTAGGAAGCGGTGATCGTTTGTTTTTTTATTTTATTTCAGGATTCTCAGCCTACAGGTGAGATGTGGGGTCTTATTGACCCCATATCTCACTGTAAAGAGGACCTATCATGCTTATTCCTATTACAAGGGATGTTTACATTCCTTGTAATAGTAATTAGGGTTGTCCCGATACCGATACTAGTATCGGTATCGGGACCGATACCAAGCATTTGCGCGAGTACTTGTACTCGCGCAAATGCTCCCGATGCTTCACCCGATACTTTTTTTTTTTTTTTTTTGTGGCCGGAGAGGGCGGGAGGAGTCAGTGGCTGGGGAGGGCAGGAGAGAGGGCGGGGGAGTGCGGGCGGAGTCTGGCCGGAGAGGGCGGGAGGAGTCAGTGGCTGGGGAGGGCAGAAGAGAGGGCGGGGGAGTGCGGGCGGAGTCTGGCCGGAGAGGGCGGGAGGAGTCAGTGGCTGGGGAGGGCGGAAGAGGAAAGTGCGGGCGGAGTCTGGCTGAAGAGGGCGGGCACAGTCGGTGGACGGAGTCCGCGGGCGGAGAGCGAGTCCCTCACCTGCAGTTGAACCTAGTAAGCTGGCAGGGGTTCAGGGCGCAGCCGCATCAGGATCGGTGACCGGTGCTGTCACATTCGGTCGCCGTCAGCGGCTGAACGTCCCCACGCCCATCTTGGTACACCCTGCACTCGGCTGCAGTAAGCAGCAGCAGACATCTTGTTACACCCAGCCCGAGCTATATGGGCTGGGTGTAACAAGATGTCTGCTGTTGCTTACTGCAGCCGAGTGCAGGGTGTACCAAGATGGGCGTTGCAGCAGTTTTTTTTTTTCTTAAATCCTGTGTCATTTCCCCCCCACCCCCCGCAGCATTTCAGTGCCAGCCACCTATCAGTACCCACAAGTGCTACCTATCAGTGGAATCAGTGCCATCTATCAGATGGCACTGGTAGATGCCACTGATTGCACTGATAGGTGGCACTTATGGGCACTGATTGCACTGATAGGTGGCACTTGTGGGCACTGATAGATGGCACTGATTGCACTAATAGTGCAATCAGTGCCATCTATCAGTGCCCACAAGTGCCACCTATCACTGCCCACAAGTGCCACCTATCACTGCCCACAAGTGCCACCTATCACTGCCCACAAGTGCCACCTTTCTGTGCCCACAAGTGCCACCTTTCTGTGCCCACAAGTACCACCTATCAGTGCCACCTATCAGTGCCCACAAGTGCCACCTATCACTGCCCACAAGTGCCACCTTTCTGTGCCCACAAGTGCCACCTTTCTGTGCCCACAAGTACCACCTATCACTGCCCACAAGTGCCACCTATCAGTGCCCATAAGTGCCATCGATCCGTGCCCATAAGTGCCACCTATCAGTCCCCATCTTTCAAACTGTCACATGACATTGAAAAAAAGTATCGGTAATCGGTATCGGCGAGTACTTGAAAAAAAAGTATCGGTACTTGTACTCGGTCTTAAAAAGTGGTATCGGGACAACCCTAATAGTAATAAAAGTGATCTTATTTTTTTTTGTTTTTTAAAGTGTCAAATTTAAAAGGTTAAAGTTAAATTAACAGTTAATAAAAAAATAAAATAATTTAAAGCGCCCCTGTCCCCGGTAACTCATATGCAGAAGCGAACGCATACGTAAGTCCCGCACACATATGAAAACTGTGTTCAGAACACACATGTGAGGTATCTCAGTGAACGTTAGAGCGAGAGCAATAATTCTAGCCCTAGACCACCTCTGTATTTCAAATCATGTGACCAGTAAAAAAATTTAAAGCGTCGCCCACGAGGATGCTTAAGTACCTAAGTTTGGCGCCATTCCACGAGCGTGTGCAATTTTGGAGGGTGACATGTTAAGTATCTATTTAGTCGGCGTAACTTCATCTTTCACATTATGCGAAAAAATTGGGCAAACTTTAATGTTTTAATATTTTTTAAGTCACGAAACTGTTTTTTTTTCCCAAAAAAATTTCTTTTGAAAAATGATTGCTCAAATACCATGCAAAATAAAAAGTTGCAATGACCGCCATTGTATTCTCTAGGGTATTTGCTAAAAGAAACTTATATAGTTGGGGGTTATATGTAATTTTATAGCTAAAAAATGAGGCTTTTTACATGTAGGAGCGAAGTGTCAGAATTGGCCCGGGTGCGAAGTGGTTAATAAAACCGTAATGCGCTTCTGCAGCAGTTCATTTTCAGCGGTATAGTCGCACTGTCCCATAGAATTCTATGGGCAGGAGCGGTGGAGGAGTGGTAAACACACCGCTCCTTCAAGGCTCCAAAAATGGTGCTATCAGTACTGTGTTTACCATCCTGTTAGCGCAACTCTCCAGTGTGAAAGCCCTCGGGCCTTCTTCACACTGGAGACAATGGATCAGCTGTTTGAGGTAGTATTGAAGGCACTATTTTTAACGCTATAGCGCTTCCAATATGCCAATAGTGTGAAAGGTGTTTTCTAAATTAAAAAAAAAAAAATTTTACCTATTAGCATCACGAATATACTCTTTGTGAACATTTGCAGATTCCATCTGAATTTGGTAAAGAAGAATTCTTTTCGTCAGACATCTTTCCCTAAATTCTTCGTTGTTTTTTACACATGTAAGTCCATGCGTCAAGAAAGGCTGAACATCAATTAATGACTTGCAGCATTTTGATTCTTCTGTTGTTGGCATAGGCCTACATTCTCCACATAAACACCACCTGTTATGACCGATTAGAATCTCTGATTGATCTTCCTCTTCTAAAATTTCAATTGTTCTTTTCCTTTTTCGGGGATTTATAGGAAATGCTGGTGGCTCCTCAGTGCCAGGCTTTTGATATTTGTGACGTAATCTTTCTCGAAGATTAGTAAGATCCTAAATGAAAAGGAACAAAAACTAACATGAATTTACTAACCCAAAAAAAATAATCTCACTTAAATTTTATTATTGGAAAAAATGTATTAATAAATGAGGAGCTGCCTCAAGCAGGGGGTCTGTCTAACATGCAGGGGGTCCAGAGATGCAGGGTGCTGTGTATTGTAAAGGGGTCCCGAGGTGCAGGGTGATGTGTAATGTAAAGGAGCCCAGAGATGCAGGGAGCCCAGAGATGCAGGGTGCTGTGTAATGTAAAGGAGCCCAGAGATGCGGGGTGCTGTGTAATGTAAAGGGTTACAGAGATGCAGGGTGCTGTGTAATGTAAAGTGGTACAGAGATGCAAGGTGCTGTGTAATGTAAAGGGGGCCAGTGATGCAGGGTGCTGTGTAATGTAAAGGGGTCCAGTGATGTAGTTGTGGAGAGGGGTTACACTGTAGTGACAAAGAGATATTGAAGGATGCAGAGGTATGCCGGGTGCACAGTGGGGTGTTTTTACATTTTAATGTGTGGGGGGTGCCAGATATAGGATCTGCCCCGGATGCCAAATGCTATAGGTACGCCCCTGACGAGAGAGATTTATCAAAAGGTTTGAGGAGTGTAGTCAGATGGCAAAGGGAGCACAGAAGACGTGGATCGTGGCAACTCTATGCAATACACGCTTCAAAGTTGAGATCAGTGCCGTCTTTAACGTGTGGCAAAAGGGGCAGATGCACAGGGCCATGTCATTGATGGGTGACCCTGCCCTGCGGGCCTCTTGAGCCCCTCGCTGCCCGCCGAAGTTCGTCCACCGCTGATAATGGTCGCATGCTGTATACTCGCTAATTCTGTATTTCGAAATGACGAAGTGACAACGCTCCTCTCCTGGTGGCCACTGTGATCTTTCTGGTGTACACATGCTCTATGAGAGCAGAGGAGGAAGGGGACAGATAATCTGCACAATTTGAAAGTTCTGCAAAATGTCATATTGCAATGACATTGGAGCACTGAAAACAATGCTTAGAGTAGCATTTGGGACAGAGGTAGAAGAGTTTTGCCTTGTACTTTTGGGGAGTGTGAAGTGTGGAGCTATGTACTTTAATCTGGAGTTGAGGAGAGCAGTGCATACATGCACTCTGCACCAACCTCACATTCTGCACTTTGCACTCACCTCACCCACTGCACTCTGCACTCAACCTCTGAACTATGCACCCACCTCTCCCCCTGCACTCTAAACTCATGCTCTGAACTATGCACCCACCTCATCCATGGCACTGTTCATCCCCTAAAACTAGTGCACCCCTTAACCCTGCACTTTGTATATAGGTAACCATAGCACCCTTCACTCACAATGAACACTGCACTCTGCAAATAGTGTTGTCCCTAACCGTGCACTCTGCACTTTGCGTACCCCTCAAACCAGTATTATGCACATAGCGCACCCCTCAACCTTGCAAT
This sequence comes from Rana muscosa, assembly GCA_029206835.1. Classification (NCBI taxonomy): domain Eukaryota; kingdom Metazoa; phylum Chordata; class Amphibia; order Anura; family Ranidae; genus Rana; species Rana muscosa. Next base: position 125,686,343 of record CM055117.1, on the reverse strand, counting down.
CTGAAACTAGCACACACCACCAACCCCTTCAATCTCTAAATAGTACATCCATGCACTCTGTAGATATGCGTATCCCTGAATGCATAATCCTGTACATAGTGCAACCTTCATCCCTAGAATGTAGCACACCTTTAAAATAAACAATCTTTATGTAGTGAACCCCTCAAATTTTAAAAATAGTTTTATTAAAGCTGTTATGGCTAAATCACATAAAAAACATACTAAAAAAATGAAATAAATTAAAACTATATATGATTGAGATGTTTACCTCATCGATTTCGCTGGGAACAGATGATGCATAAATTTCATCGTCATCATCATCTGTAACATTAATATGCACACTCTCAATGGTGTCCGTTTAAAAAAAAAATATATATATATAATTTTTAATGTACATATTATAACAATTCATTTTAATTGTATAATAAAATGTTATATAAAACCAACCTGAGAGCTTGAGGTAAATGATATGTCTTCTTCTAAAATAGAGTACTCTACGTCATCTAAATTCGGGGATTCCTGTAAATGTATTTAATTATTAATAATTTATAGTAAAGTAACTTATTTATATATATATATATATATATATAATGGATTTAAAATAACTAAAATGATTTTTGAACTAACCAACACAGTAAAAATTAACATAAATATATTAAAACATTATTTGAGTAAATAATCGTATATTAAATTATAATTTTATTTAAGTGTATATATATTAAGAAATACACAACATTTTTATTATTGACATTTAATAAATATTTTTAAACACAATATCAATAGATTTAAATTGAGACGCATAAATGTTATGCATTTGAATTATCTGCATATAATTTACACTATAAAAATTAATAATTATTATCAATTAATAGTCATCGTCATTATTTACAATAATTTATTTTTTTATTTAATGTTTCTTTCATTATTATTAGCGAATTGTTACCCATAATTCATCATTTATGCCCTTAAATTAAATCCAGTAATCAGCATTATTTATAGTATTTTTTTATTAGTATCTATTTTTAATTCTTTTTTTTATCTCATCAACTATGCCCTTTTTTGGATATACAAATTAATCTTATAATTTCACATGCATTTACATTAATGTTCAGATATAATCTGACCATTATAAAAAGTTACCATTGTGCTGTAAATAAAGTTGTGCGTAGGCTGGGGAGGCGGAAATAGGTGTATAAGAGGGGCGGCGTGTGTAAAAAAGGGGCGGTGTGTATCTAATAGGGGCGGCGTGTGTACACGAGAACTTTGCTCGTTCTCGTTCTGTGTTCAAAAAAAAAAACGCAGTGCGCATGCGCGATGGCGCTAAGCCTAATGGGAAATGTAGTTCCCATTAGGCCGTTATGAACGCGCACCGCAAACCCGGAAATATAGGACAGCAAGAAGAAAGGAAGGCAGGAGGAGGATATTCAAGGTAAGAATTTTATGAAAAATAATGTTTTTTAATAATAATTAATGCTATATTCTTTAACAGTAAGCAACACACATTGCTTACACGCAAAAAAAAAAATAACTTTACTACTCCTTTAAGCCCGGATATGTGAGGGCATTCAAGCTTGAAATCCACTTAGCCTCCCGTTGGAGAAGAGTTTTATCAAAGTCTCCCCCCCCTGATGGTTGGGGGTACATGTTCCAATGCAAAAAAGTGCATACATGAATCTGCAAAATCATGATGGAGACCCATGTGCCTACTGATTGGCGTCTCCATTTTTTTAGCCAGGACCAAAGAAACATGATCCTTGATTCTGTTAAAAAAGTGTTGTTTGGTTTTACCAATGTAGAATGCTGAGCATTGGCAAATCATAATGTAGACAATGCCCACTGATTGGCATGTTGCTAGAAAATTGGGTTTATACAGACGACCATCTGGCAAGAGAATACTATTGGATGAAAAAATGTATCGACAAAATTTGCATTTGTGACATGGTCTGCTTCCCAAATGTTTGGTCAGTAAGCTTTGGGGAGAGAAATGACCCTGTACCATCGAGTCTTTAAGAGATTTTGATCTGCGGAATGTAATCTCCGGGTGACCTTTGAGATGTTTAGAGACTTAGGCCTCGTACACACGACCGATTTTTCTCGGCAAGAACCAGCAAGAAACTTGCTGGCAGAGAGGTCTTGCCGAGTAAATCGGTCGTGTGTACGCTGCTATCGGGTTTCTCGTCGAGAAAAACAAGAAACCTCGACGAGAAAATAGAGAACCTGCTCTCTATTTTCTCATCGAGATTCTCCTCGGCATGTTTCTCGACGAGAAAAGTGAGTGTGTGTACACTTACCTGTCCGCCGGGAAGCCCGCGCATGTTCGAAATGAATTCGACGCATGCGCGGTAGCTTCCTAGGCATACGTAGGGTATACCAAGATGGCGGCGACGGCATCGAATGTGACGAGCGCATGCTCGACGTAGTCGATGACGTCACCGCGTACACTCCTTTCAAAGAACCGCGGGTTCTTTGAAATGAGCGCGTGTACACTCGGCCGGGACAAGTTTCTTGTCCAAGAATCTCGTCGAAAAAAACGACATGTTTTTTTCAACGAGAATTTTGGCCGTGTGTACGAGGCCTGAGGGATCCCCTAGAAGAAGGTGCCAATGTTTATCCAGTAAATTACGCATAAACATGTCTGTGGCTTCATCGTCTGAATGGGTGAATGTTTGCAAGCATAGAGGTAAGCCCACCTGTCTGCCAATATGGCAAGTTTCAATAGATTCTAAATGTTTTTTATTAATGTATTGTGCTGATCAAAATGGGCCAGGCCTTTCTGGTCATCCGTATTGTGACTTGTATGGACGCCCGGGGCAACTCCAGTGGGTTTATCTAATCAATGTTTTCCCACGGATGTTTGCCCCTCCAACTTAAATGCATATGCCTGACACTTTTATTGCCTCCCCCGTGCGCAGCCCATTCTATTGGCGATCCTCTCCTTGCTCCCTTTGGCATATGCGGCCTGATTTGTGAATTTTCCCAAATCTATTTTCCATCTTGACAGGACCTTGCGTCCTGGACCTGAGCCCTCTTCCAAAATGGTTGCCTGGGTTTCTATCTCCACCTCCCACGAGACATCCGGGCTCTGGCATTCTTGCGCATGCGCAGATTGCGTTTCGGCACGTCCCACGGCTTGCATGTGATGTCAGACGCACGCTAGCCGGACGCAAATAAAAACGGCATTGTCTGCCGCAACACTCTGTCATTCCTTTGAACCGGCCGTGGAGCGCACATCGCTGCTCCTGGATTCTTCCAGGTCCTAGGACTTTGCTCTGATCTAGCCATACAAGGTAATTGTAACATAGCTCTATTCTACCTCATTTATCTTTTACCTTACCTTGGATATTTCTTACGTCACCCACTCTATCTTACAGGCTTCACATTTATGAGACCTACAACTTCATGGAAGGTCTTTAGCCTCTGCCAACATGGACGTATGTCCAGCAGGTATCTACTGCATATCTGGTTTATGCATTATTCACATCCTGCTTGTTCCTCTCTACATATAATTATATAACCCTCTTTTTTTCTTTTTGATATACCAGGATTTGTCCTGCTTTTCATATATTCTTATTTGCGTCTGCAAGTCACTATTGGATGAATGGATCTGCCTGGTTCAATTTACTATCTGCACTCCGCTTTTTGGAGTACCATTATTTTTAATCTATACACCTTCAATTAACATTTTCAATACAATAACAGGTGGGTCCCTCTATGATATGTTTTGCAATATTCATAATATACAGACAAATAGAGCTTATGTTCCTACTACTCCCCCTTTTACTTTACTGTACAAATTATCAGAATTTCTTTGCATATATGATTGTTTTCTATATGCCTATAATTCTAGACAATCCTTTGTTTGATGTCTGTTTATGCCAAGCTTTACATCCTGTCTTTTTGTCTCGCTTCCAGCATATTATGAGATGCCGTGGTAAAATCTCCTGAGGAAGCTCTCTCTAGAGCGAAACGTTGAGTACACTGGCACCTTTGTGTTTGTTATTGTACACTAACTATAATTGACTAAGGTTGTATATTGCATTGGTGTCTTGTAAAATAAATCATTTTTGTAATAAAAAATTCTATTTTTTCTATCCATTGCATTCAGTCAGTATTTAACTATTTGATTTTGCACCATATTGACATCCGTAAAATCCCGAGGCCTTGTGACCCCCCCCCCCCTTTTCACTACTCTATAAAGCTTTTCCTTTCTTCTGATTTTTATTGTGTCTTGGTCTGAAGTGTGTGGCAGTTGGAGTCTGAGGGCTGCTGAAGCGATTCCTGTGTGGGGACTCCTTTGCTGCAGTACACTGACGGGGTCACAATCCCACTTGGAGCACTGGCGGCGCATCCATAAGGGCGCACGGGCGCCGTCCCCTCTCTCTAGCCACCCCCTCTATGACCAATGGATAGATTCACACATTGCACTCTCCTGCAGCTCTGTCGGTGTATCTGTGTGCCTGTACATCCCGTACGGGCAAACGGATACACTAACAGGAAGAATCAATGAACTACCACAGCGCTCCATAGCAAAACGGATCCCTTCCCCAGACTGACGATGCTGCTGTTCAAAGGTGCCTTTATTTTCACCCAATGATCTGTAACAATCTTCTGCATTAGGTTGTCTCCTCTCTGGAGGGAGGGAAACAGAGCAGAGACAACCTAATACAGAAGTAGGGATGAGCCGAACACCCCCCAGTTCGGTTCGCACCAGAACCTGCGAACGGACCGAAAGTTTGCGCAAACTTTAGAACCCAATTAAGTCTATGGGACTCGAACGTTCAAAACCAAAAGTGCAACTTTTAAAGGCTAATATGCAAGTTTTTGTCCTAAAAAGAGTTTGGGGACCCGGGTCCTGCCCCATGGGACATGTATTAATGCAAAAAGAAGTTTTAAAAACTACAGTTTTTTCGGGAGCAGTGATTTTAATGATGCATAAAGTGAAAAAAAAGTAAAATATTCCTATAAATATCATACCTGTGGGGCGTCTAAAGTATGCCTGTGAAGTGGCACGTGTTTCCCATGTTTAGAACTGTCCCTGCACAAAATGACATTTCTTTTTTTAACAAGAAGACAAAATGACATTTCTAACGGAAAAAAAGTAATTTAATACTGCTTGCGTCTTTAATGTAATGTCTGGTCCCGGCAATATGGATGAAAATCATTGAGAAAAATGGCATGGGTACCCCCCCCTCCAGCCCATTACCAGCCCCTTTGGATCTTGTATGGATATTAAGGGGAATCCCGCAGCCAAATAAAAAAAAGGAAAAGTGTGGGGCCCCCAGGCCCTATATACTCTGAACAGCAGTATACAGGCGGTGCAAACAAGACAGGGACTGTAGGTTTGTTGTTACGTAGAATCTGTTTGTAATTTTGAACTGGTACATTTTTAAAGTGTAGCTCCAGCCAACAAAAACTGTTTTAAGCTTTTTGGAAAACATAGGTATGGGTTATCACCCCTGTAACATTTGTGTTGCTGTCTGTGCACCTGTTCAGAACATTTCACCTCACTTTCCGTCCCAATGACAAATGTTTTTTGAAACAAGGATTGGTGATAAAGCATCAGTGGTGAGGAGACACCTTTTTCCCATATTAACTCTTACAGGAGAGAATTTCCCTTCCTTGGGGTAGATTTCCTCTCACTTCCTGTTGTCTCCTTCCGTTTGCAAGTAGGAGCTGTTTGTAAGTTGGATGTTTGAAAGTAGGGGCCTGCCGTATATACTCTGCAGAAATTTGGCCCTTAGGTGTTGGTGTTGCCACAACACTGTAAGCCCTCACAGTTACTCTTGGTGGGTGCTGGAACGCCCTGCTGTGAACTATTATTTCAAGAATTGTAATTACATGCCATTGTTGAACAGTGGTAGGAAAAATTGGGCCTTTGGTGGTGGTGGTGGTGCTGGTGCCACAACACTGTAAATCCTCAGTTACTCTTGGTGGGTGCAGGAATGGGCCCTGCTGTGAAATATTAGATCAATAATTGTAATTACATGCCCCTGTTGAACAGGGGCATACAAATTGGGCCTTAGGCACTGGTGCCACAACACTGCAACCCCTCACAGATACTCTAGTTGGAGCTCAGGGATGAGCCCTGCTGCAAAGTAGTGCATCAAAAATTGTATTTACACGCCCCTGTTAAACAGGGGCTGAAAAATTGGGCCTTAGCCACTGGTGGCGGTGCCCAGAACCAAAAATGTTCTTATAAGCTATCAGCATGATCATTGAGGAGGAAGAGGATAGTCACTCAGCATACCAGGATAGTCACTCAGCATCAGCATAAAACAACAAAAAATGGCACTGAGAAAAAAGGTGTAGTAAAAAACTCTAGTGAAAAAAAATTGTAGCCGCTGAGCAGCAAGTGCTAAAACTTGTAAAATGTAAAAAAGTAGATTAATTTGCAGCGCTCACAATAAAGTGATCAGTGTAGAACAAATGTTGGCGTAATCAATAGTGAAATTGAAAAGTCCAAAATAAAGTGAAAAAGTGCAGTGAAATCGAGTCTAGATCAAAAACAAACATAAGTAAATACAAAGTAGCAAATCTTCAAAAATGATAATAGAGGCAGCAAATCTTCAAAAATAGTCCTGCAAGCAACAACTAAACAAGATAATTTTCCTCTGAAGATCCACTCACCATTGGATGCTTGTCCTCTGCTCCTTGGAAAGGAGACTGGATGATTTGCTCAAAGATGGAAATGGGTGTAAGTTGGATGACTTGCTGGATGCTCGGAGATGAAGACAAATGCGTGGGAGAATGAGAAAAAATTGCTTGACAAGTCTAGAACGTTGACTAGACGTTCATAGCACTGGATGGCATAGGCAGGCATTCAGTAAGAAAAAGCTTCCACGAGCTCCGCTCAAACAGTGTGCACTCCAAGGGAACAGGAAATAACGTCAGTGGTTTTGCCGTCCACCGGAAGTGCGTCGACGCGTTTCGCCCCTCCTCCAGGGCGTCATCAAAAGACATCATATCCGGTCGGCAGCAAGTCAATTTATAGTGGAGAGAATGACTGGAAACAGTCAATTGGAGAAAATCTACTTCCTGGTTTTACATCATTGTCCTGATTGCCATCCAAAGCTTTAATAAAAGATATATATGGGAGACAAAGGACTGCCATCTAGTGGAAAAAATCAAATATATGTCTCAAAGTTAAAAACAGAAAACTGCTGCCTAGCAGTTAAAAATATATGTCAAACAAAAATGAATGTGAAAATAAAATAAAGAAAAAATAAAATAAAATATAAAAATAAAAGTAAAAATAAAAATAGAAAAAATAAAATAAAAATGGTAAATAAAAATTACCAATTAGACAAAAAACAGTTTAGATCCAGTTCTATATTGAGTCCGGCCGGACTCAAAGTACGAAGCCTATGTATCCATTGGGATTCATTTTGTGAAATAGATTTTTTGAGGTTGGAACCTCACCAGTGCTCTTCCACTCTGTCTATACCACAGAATGTGAGACAGCTAGGGTCCCGATTATGGAACAGTCTAAAATGGTTAGACAGTCCATGATGTTGGTAACCTTTTTTAATCCTGTTGACATGTTCTCAGAGTCGCACCCCTAATTGCCTCGTGGTTCTACCCACATATTGAAGCCCGCAAAGGCAAGATAGCAGATATGTAACATGTGTGGTCCCACATGTAATACATTTTTTAATTTCAAAAGATCTCCCTTCAGAAAAGGAACTGAAAAGGGTGGTTTACCTTCTCCACCGCTCCTTTTTTTGACTGACCGAAGCCTCAGAAACACGTTGTCCAGGACCAGGAATTTGTAACCTCCCAGTCTCTGGGAACGCGTTGCACAGACCTTTCTGCACGGCCTCCCGAAGATGTTTCATCCTCTGCTCCCTCTGCGATGGCAAAATAAGTTCCGCAACCTTACCCTTGTAACGTGGATCAAGGAGGGTTGCCAGCCAGTAATGATCCCTCTCCTTGATAGCACGAATACGAGGATCCTTCCGCAGGCTTTGCAGGATCAGGGAGGCCATGCAGCGTAGGTTTGCTGAGGCATTCGGCCCAGAGTCCTCTGGGTCACTCAGGACGACATGATCCGCAGCCACCTCCTCCCAGCCACGTACAAGTCCATGGGTGTCTTGGGACTGTAATTGATCCCTTGAAAACTGCTGCTGATGCTGAGTGCTAGGCTCCACCTCCATGCTGACACAATCCTCCTCCTCCTCGTCTTCTTCCTGTGTGATAGGCAGGCCAGCAGGAACACTGTCTGGATAAAGGGGGCCTTGAGAGGTAAGGAAGTCCTCCTCTTCCTCCCTCTGTTCTGCCTCAAGTGCCCTGTCCATTATTCCACGCAGCATGTGCTCCAACAGGTGGACATGAGGGACAGTGTCACTGATGCCTGCACTGTCACTGCTCACCATCCTCGTGGCCTCCTCAAATGGTGCCAGGACAGTGCATGCATCCCTGATCATGACCCACTGGCGTGGCAAAAAAAACCAAACAAACTCCCCTGACCCTGTCCTGGTGCCATATTGGCACAGATACTCATTGATGGCCCTCTGCTGCGCGTGCAGCCGCTGCAGCGTGGCCAACGTTGAGTTCCACCTGGTTGGCATGTCACAGATTAGGTGGTTCTTGGGCAGCTTAAATTCCTTTTGCAGGTCAGCCAACCGAGCACTGGCATTATATGACTGGCGGAAGTACCCACAGACTTTCCTGGCCTGCCTCAGGACATCCTGTAAGCCCGGGTACCTGCCCAAGAACCGCTGCACCACCAAGTTAAGGATGTGAGCCAAACAGGGCACATGGGTCAGGTGTCCCTGTCGGAGGGCGGAGAGGAGGTTGGTGCCATTGTTGGAAACCACAATTCCTGGCTTAAGCTGGCATGGCATCAACCAGCTCTGAGCTTGCCCCTGCAGAGCTGACAGAATCTCTGCCCCAGTGTGGCTCCTGTCCCCCAAGCACACCAGCTCAAGCACTGCAGGGCATCTCTTTGCCTGCATACTTGCATAGCCCCTTAAATGCCTACGGAGCACCGCTGGTTCAGAGGACAAAGCACAGGAAGAGGCCATGGAGGAAGAAGAGGAGGGGGTGGAGGAGAGAGTTGTGTCAGAATCACCAGTAGTAGCATTTTGGAGGCGTGGTGGCGGAACAACCTCCATCACTACTGCACCCTGTCCTGCATCCTTCCCAGCTGCCAGCAGAGTCACCCAATGCACCGTGAAAGATAGGTAACGTCCCTGTCCATGCCTGCTGGACCATGAGTCAGTGGTAATATGCACCTTACCACTGACCGCCCTGTCCAGCGAGGCCAAGACATTGCCTTCCACATGCCGGGAGAGAGAGAATCGCCTTCCATGAGAAAAAGTGGCGTTTGGGAACCTGCCACTGAGGAACCGCACATTCCACAAACTCATGGAAGGGGGCAGAGTCTACCAACTGAAAAGGCAGCAGTTGAAGTGCTAGCAATTTAGCCAAGCTAACATTCAACCGCTGGGCATGTGGATGGCTGGGAGAGAACTTCTTTCGGCGGTACAGCAGCTGGGGCAGGGAAATTTGCCTGGCACAATCTGACGTTGGTGTACCGATAGCAGATTGCCCGCAAGTACTTGGCTGTGACACACCTAATTCTACACCTTCAATCCTCTCAGTGCAGGTTTCAGAGAGGACTGAAGGTATAGTGGGGTTGGAGATCCCAGCTGATGAGGAGCAAGGAGAGGTCCGCTTTGTTCTTTGGTGTGGGTCTTTTAGGTGTGCTTGCCAACGAATTGCATGGCAGGTCGACATATGTCTGATCAAGCATGTGGTGCCCAAGCGGGTGATGTTTTTTTTTGTTTCATAAAGTTTTATTAGGTGAACATGAGAAAAGCATACAGTACATAACTACATATGTTTACAATATTAAATGCATCATATTGTGCACTATATCAATATGTTATAGCACAGTTTATGATCATAAGAACAATAAAGACAAGGTTAATAATGTGCTTAATATTCAACATATAATCCACCATATTTTTTATTGATACGATAATTATTAAAGTAAATACATTTTCAAAAGATAATAAGGGGAAATAGGGAGGGATGAGGGGGGGAGAAAAAAAAAAGGGGGGGGGGGATAACGGGAGAGCCTGCTGTAATCTATTGGGACTGACGTGTTTTATTTAGATGATTTTTTTTCTTTTACTTTATATTATATTTTTTTTTTCTCTTCTCCTTCCAACCTTCCTGTGTAAACTATAACCCAGGGAGGAAGTTTTGATTCTTACTTAATGATTGATCTATATGTCTGGGATTCTTTGAATAGTATCCAGTTGTACCATGTTGCAGAGAAATTCATTATTTTGGCCACGCGAGATACGCCTGAGACATATGTTGCAAATAGCAGCGCTGCGATCTGATGCACTCTTCTCAAAAAAGACCCACACCAAAGAACTTTTGGAATAACGCACTGAGACAGCAGTGGCCTGCACATGCAGAGCTCTGCGGTGTGTTGCTGTCGGTGTGCTGCCTTTAAGCTGGCCCCTGGAGGGCATCCTGCCTCGTTGGAGATGTGCCGCCTCCTCCTCCTCCTCCTCTCTCCTATCAGGCACCCACGTAGAGTCTGTGACCTCATCATCCCCTCCCTCCTCATCACTGTAGAAAACCTGGCAGTATGCTGCAGCTGGGGGAACATGACTGCCAGATTGCTGTCCTTCTTGGGCACCCCCTCTCTCTGGGCTCAAGTTACTGCCTTCCTCTAGCTGGATACCATCATCGGAGCCTTCAAAACGCTGGGCATCCTCCTGGAGCATGTACCCAACACTGTGGTCAAACAGTTCGGGGGACTCCTCAGGAGGACTTGGTGGGGCTAGGAAAGTAGTGACTGATGCAATTGGAGCTGAGGGAAGAGGCCACTTTGGCAGCTGCTTTGCCAGACAAAGTACCCTGAGCCTGGGTGAGAGAGGATGAGGAGGATGAGGAGGATGAGGACAGCTCGGTCATCCACTCTACCAAGTCTTCGGCATGATTCGGCTCAACACGGCCAGCTGCCGAAAAAAAGGACAAGCGTGTCCTACGGCCACGTGCTTATGAGGATGCACCGTGTCCACGATCAGCACTGTTGCCTCTAGACACAGAACCTGCTCTTTTATTGGCTCGTGACTGTCTGCCTCTCCTTGTTTGCCTTCCAGACATACTAGTGGCCAGCAGTGAGATGTAGCTGCACAAAGGTGGGATGTGTGTATATATATATATATATATATATATATATATATATATATATAATCTATACTGATTATACTGCAGCTAGCAGAATCAACTGCCTGCTGTGGTATTAGTATGAGAACACCAGCAATTGTCGTCAGTTAGTTTTAGGCGCACGCTGTGCAGCGGACATAGTACACTAACTGAAAATTCTTGCAGCTCCCTGCCTGTGGTATTTGTATGAGAACACCAGAAATTGTATTGAGGTAAGCTTTAGGTGCACACTGTGCAAAGGACACTAAAGCAAAATACTGCAGCTCCCTGCCTGTATTTGTATGAGAACACCAGCAATTGTATTGAGGTAGGCTTTAGGTGCGCACTGTACAAAGGACACTAAAGCAAAATACTGCAGCTCCCTGCCTGTATGTCAGGTCACCTGAAGCCAGGTGACAGATGCACACCGTTGGGGTCATGAGTGCACCGCTAAGGTAGTGAACCCTATGGCTGACTGCTGCTGATGGAACACTGGGTGGTTAAGGAAGGTAGGTCCACTGGAGCACAAACAGGGATCTCACAGGGAGCTAGAGCCCAAGATTCCCCAGGGCGTGGAGTCAAAGATCCAGCAGGTGTTCACCAGAGCCTCTAGTGGTGAGGATGGACTAAGCCACAACTGGATCCAGGTCGCGGCCCCCAGAGTCCCCTAGCTCACGCTCCATAGGGTATAGAGGATAGAGGGGAAGCAGCAGCTCAGGATACAAGAGATAGTGAGGGGATAAGCCAAGGTCAGGGTGACAAGCAGACAAGGATAAACAAAGGACAAGCCAAAGGTCAAGGTCAGATGTAGCGACTACCTGAATCGCATCGCAAGGCGTAGCGACTGCAGAACTTGCAGACAAGTTAGCCTGGCTGTGCATCCAAGGGTGATTAGGGACAGACAAATGTAAATGATTATGCAAACTGGAGTGAATGATCGGCTTAAGTTCACAGGTGGGCTCCTCATCCAGAGTTCCACATGACCTAGAGAGTGCATCAGCCCGACTATTGCAAGACACATCCCAGAAATCACTATATGCAGTAGGAAAAGCAAAAGATACTGGGATGGTGGCAACAGGAAGTTTCTCTTTTGGGGCAACCTTGGGTAGGCAGGACAAGGCACAGGAGGAACCCCAAGCCAGGATCTGTCCAGCAGTCCAGTCAACATGTGGAGAATGGAGCCGTAACCATGGAAGACCCAAAACGATAGGAGTTGAGGCCTTAGGTAAGATAAAGAAGCATATCCACTCCTGGTGGAGTGTCCCTACCGACATCTTAACAGGGAGGGTCTGGAAGTGGATAGGACCCCCTGGGAGAACAGTGCCATCAATCGCCAAGACCACCAAGGGCGTGGTGAGTGGCAAAAGGGTAAGTCTCATAGAAGATGCAATTTCCGAGTCCATTAAATTGCCAGCGGCTCCGGAATCCAGATATGCTGAGACCGAATGAGAAGAAGCACCAACATGAAGGAACACAGAATGAGGAAGACGAGAAGGTGAAGGTGATATTTCTGGGTCCAATACTCCACCTTCCAGATATATTGGACCCAAGCGTTTTTCCGGGCGAAGAAGGCAAGTGTCACGAAAATGACCTTTGCCCCCACAGTAGAGACGCAGGCCTAGAGTTCTGCACCTTGCACGTTCCTCGGGGGATAGCCTGGTCCGACACAGCTGCATGAGTTCCTCAGCTGGCAGGAGATGCTTCAGGGGTCAAAAGAGAGGGGAGCTCAGGCTGACTAAGAACCAAGGAGTGCTGGCGTCGCTTTTCTATTGTCCTTTCCTGAAAGCGAATATCGATCTGGTTACACAAGGAGATAACTTCATCCAGATCAGTGGGAATGGTTCTTCCTGCTAATTTATCCTTTACTCTATCAGAAAGGCCATGCAAAAAGGTTGCGACTAAGGCCTCATTGTTCCAGCTTAACTCAGCCATTAGTATGAGGAAATGAAGAGCATACTGTCCCACAGAAGCAGACTCTTAGGGGAGATGTAAAAGGGCGCTGGCCGCTGAAGAGACACGAGCTGGTTCTTCGAAGATATTCCGAAAAAGTTTCAAGAAGTCAGACAGGCTAGAAACCATTGGATCATTCAGTTCCCACAGAGGGGCTGCCCAGGCTAAAGCTTCACCGCAGAGGAGGGAAATGATATAGGCTACCTTTGCCCGATCAGACAGAAAGTTTTGGGGCTGGAGCTCAAAATGAATAGTGCATTGGCTAAGGAACCCCCTGCAGGCCTTGGAGTCCCCAGAGAAACGGGACGGAGCTGGCATTTGTAGTGAATGTGTGGCTGCGGCTGCAACAGGAATAGGTGCAGCCGCTGATAGTGGTGGAGGTTGTTGAACCGGGGGTCCTAAGAAGGCCTGACCCTTTTTAAAATGGGAGGCCAAATCCTGAAGGAATCACATCACCTGGGTCTGATTAGATTCCTGGGTCTCAAGTCTGCGGACTATGCCCTGCAACGGATCATCTGCAGGTAGCGGCACCTCAGCTGGGTTCATGGCTGATTAAACTGTCAGGTCACCTAAAGCCAGGTGACAGATGCACACCGTTGGGGTCAGGAGTACACAGCTAAGGTAGTGAACCCTATGGCTGACTGCTGCGGATAGAACACTGGGTGGTTAAGGAAGGCAGGTCCACTGGAGCACAAACAGGGATCCCACAGGGAGCTTGAGCCCAATATTCCCCAGGGCGCGGAGTCTAAGATCCAGCAGGTGTTCACCAGAGCCTCTAGTGGTGAGGATGGACTGAGCTGCAACTGGATCCAGGTCGCTGCCCTCAGAGTCCCCTAGCTCTCCCTCCGTAGGGTATAGAGCAGGGGTCTCAAACTGGCGGCCCTCCAGCTGTTGCGAAACTACAAGTCCCATGAGGCATTGCAAGGCTGACAGTTACAGGCATGACTCCCACAGGCAGAGGCATGATGGGACTTGTAGTTTTGCAACAGCTGGAGGGCCGCCAGTTTGAGACCCCTGGTATAGAGGATAGAAGAGAAGCAGCAGCTCAGGATACAAGAGATAGTGAGGGGATAAGCCAAGGTCAGGGCGACAAGCAAACAAGGATAAACAAAGGACAAGCCAAAGGTCAAGGTCACAAACAGACAGGGATAGTCGAGAACAAGCCAAGATCGGTAACACAGAGACAGACCTAGCACACGGCAAGCAGGAACCCAAACACACAATGCTTAACAAACAACGTTGATCAGCAAGGCAGACTTGCAGTGCACAGGTTAATATAGTGTTCCCTGATAGGGCCTGGGGTGGAGCCATGCTTGGAGGAGAGATTATTAAAGCAGCCAGGTGAGAGTGTCTGGCCTCTAAGGTGAACACATGGAGAGGAAGGTAAGTTGACAGACAAACATTACTGCATATCCATGGCACTGTATTTGTATCAGAACACCAGCAATTGTATTGAGGTAAGCTTTAGGTGCACACTGTGCAAATACCACTAAAGCAAAATTCTTGCAGCTCCCTGTCTGTGGTATTTGTATCAGAACACCAGCAATTGTATTGAGGTAAGCTTTTGGTGCACACTGTGCAAAGGAAACTAAAGCAAAATACTGCAGCTCCCTGCCTGTATTTGTATCAGGACACCAGCAATTGTATTCAGGTAAGCTTTAGGTGCACACTGTGCAAAGGACACTAAAGCAAAATACTGCAGCTCCCTGCCTGAATTTGTATCAGAACACCAGAAATTGTATTGAGGTAAGCTTTAGGTGCACACTGTGCAAAGGACACTAAAGCAAAATACTGCAGCTCCCTGCCTGAATTTTTATCAGAACACCAGAAATTGTATTGAGGTAAGCTTTAGGTGCACACTGTGCAAAGGACACTAAAGCAAAATACTGCAGCTCCCTGCCTGAATTTGTATCAGAACATCAGCAATTGTATTGAGGTAAGCTTTTGGTGCACACTGTGCAAAGGACACTAACGCAAAATACTGCAGCTCCCTGCCCGTATTTGTATCAGAAAACCAGCAATTGTATTGAGGTAAGCTTTAGGTGGACACTAAAGCAAAATACTTGCAGCTCCCTGCCTGTGGTATTTTGTATCAGAACACCAGCAATTGTATTGAGGTAAGCTTTATGTGCACACTGTGCAAAGGACACTAAAGCAAAATACTGCAGCTCCCTGCCTGTATTTGTATCAGGACACCAGCAATTGTATTCAGGTAAGCTTTTGGTGCACACTGTGCAAAGGACACTAAAGCAAAATACTGCAGCTCCCTGCCTGTATTTGTATCAGAACACCAGCAATTGTATTCAGGTAAGCTTTTGGTGCACACTGTGCAAAGGACACTAAAGCAAAATACTGCAGCTCCCTGCCTGTATTTGTATCAGAACACCAGCAATTGTATTCAGGTAAGCTTTTGGTGCACACTGTGCAAAGGACACTAAAGCAAAATACTGCAGCTCCCTGCCTGTATTTGTATCAGAACACCAGCAATTGTATTCAGGTAAGCTTTTGGTGCCCACTGTGCAAAGGACACAGTACACTAATGCTCTGTACACACGATCGTTTTTTCCGATGAAAAAAGTCCGATGGACTTTTTTCATCAGAAAAACCGATCGTGTGTGGGCCCCATCGGACTTTTTTCCATCGGTGTAAAAAAATAGAACATGTTTTAAATTTTTCCGATGGGAAAAAAAAGCGATAGGAAATTCAGATCGTCTGTGTGGAACTCCAATGGAGAAAAAACCCATGCATGCTCAGAATCAAGTTGACGCATGCTCAGATGCATTGAACTTCACTTTTCTCGGCTCGTCTGAGTGTTTTACGTCACTGCGTTTTGGACGGTCTAAATTTTGTCTGATGGTGTGTATGCAAGACTGATGAAAGTCAGCTTCATCAGAATTCCAATGGAAAATTCCATCAGATTTTATTCCATCGGAAATCCGATCGTGTGTACAGGGCATAAGTGAAACACTGCAGCTAGCACAATCACCTGCTTGCCTGTCAGTCTAGAGCAGTGGTTCTCAACCTTTCTAGTGCCGTGACCCCTTGATAAAATTTCCCAAGTTGTGGGGACCCCTAACAGTAAAATTATTTTCGTAGCGGGGGTTGTCAGCACCCAAGGCAAGACAAGTAATTTGCGCCCCTAACCCACGGACATTTAGCGCTTCCTGAGTCCCTTCCGCTCGTACAATATTAAAAACCCTTATGGTACATTTAGGATGTACCACTCTTTCTCTTTCTTCTCCTTTCTTTCCCTTTTATCTCCCTCTATTCTAATTTCTTGTTTTTTTTTCCCCCCATCCCTCTCTCTAGCCGTCTTTCTTGTTCTTTCTCTTATTCTTTCTCTCCCTTTTTCTTTATTCCTCCCCCTCTTTTCCTCTCCCTTCGATGTATTCTTTATTTTTATTCTTTCTCTTACTCCTTGTGGAGGGAATTGGGTGAGTGGCAGTGCTGGCGGGAAGTTGGGATGAGTGGCAGTGCTGGTGGGGGGTGGGTCAGTGGCAGTGCTGGGGGGAGTTCTGATCAGCCAACTTAGGTGCTCTTGATCAAGGTCATCTGCTGATCTGAGAACTGTAGTGGGGACTTTTAATGGCAACTATAATCACAGGTAGTGTTACTCACTGTGTCTCCGGCTTCACTGTGTCTCCAACTTTGTGGTGTCTCGCAGCAGTGACACCCATGTCAAAAATCAGGAGATAGGGCTAGCCATGAACTGAATGGGCGGCTGCAAAGAGGCTGAGTGGGTATGGCCGTGGGCTCCAGTAACAGCCCAGCTGGGTGGCCACAGGCTCAAGGGACAGCCCTGCTGGGCGGCCACTAAAAGCCTGGGAGAGCAGCGCGGACTTCAGGAATGGGACAGGATTCAGTGACCCCTGGCAAATCAATATTTGACCCCCGAGGGGGTCCCGACCCCCAGGTTGAGAACCACTGGTCTAGAGAATAACAGGAACGGATCTAGCTAAACTGAATACAGTGTGTAAATATATATACAACACCTAGGATGCATATTTATCCTCTACACACTGTAACTGCAGCTAACTGACTCGCATGCCTGCTCTATCTAACTCAAATCAAATTACACTGTCTCTCTCTCTCTGTCTCTTTCCTTTAACCAACGCCGCAACACACTACACAATGCCGCCAAGCCGGTGGCCTTATATAGTGTGGGGCGTGTACCTACTCCTCTGAGCCATGATTGGCCAAAGCCACCATGGCTTTGGCCAATTACGGCTCTCTGTACTTACGGCGCTGTGATTGGCCAAGCATGCGGGTCATAGTGCATGCTTGGCCAATCATCAGCCAGCAATGCACTGCGATGCCGCAGTGAATTATGGGCCGTGACGCGCCACTCGAATTTGGCGCGAACGGCCCATAATGTTCGAAATTCGGCGAACAGGCGATGTTCGAGTCGAACATGGGTTCGACTCAAACTCGAAGCTCATCCCTATACAGGAGATGTGTTACTGGCTAGATCATCAGGTGAAAATAAAGGAAAATTTGCCTAAAAAGACAAAAAAACTAACAAATGCAGCCATCACATTTCAAGTATCTTTTGGGTAGATTCCCTGTCTGGATTTGTTTTTCATAGTCAAAAAAAGGAAGTGAAAGGAAAATGAAGAGATTAGGTGCTATGGTGTTCTGATCTCTCTCCACTTTATCCAAAACTTCAGAAAAAAAAGTTATGCCTTTAGAATTGATTAGCTGCTATACACAGTGCCTTGCAAAAGTATTCACCCCCCTTAGCATTTTTAGTGTTTTGTTGCCTCACAACCTGGAATTAACATGGATTGTTTGAGGATTTGCATAACAGAACATGCCCACAACTTTGAAGATGTTTTTTTTTTTTAATTGTGAAGCAAACAACAGATAGGACAAAATAACAGAAAAAGTCAATATGCATAACTATTCACCCCCCTAAAGTCAATACTTTGTAGAGCCACCTTTTGCGGCTATCACGGCTCCAAGTCACTTTGGATAAGTCTCTATGAGCTTGCCACATCTTACCACTGGGATTTTTGCCCATTCCTCCTTGCATAACCGCTCCAGCTCCTTCAAGTTGGATGGTTTGCGCTTGTGAACAGCAATCTTTAAGTCTGACCACAGATTTTCTATTGGATTAAGGTCTGGGCTTTGACTAGTCCATTCCAACACATTTACATGTTTCCCCTTAAACTACTCAAGTGTTGCTTTAGCAGTGTGTTTTGGGTCATTGTCCTGCTGGAAGTGAACCTCCGTCCTAGCCTCAAATCACACACAGAGTGGTACAGGTTTTGCTTAAGAATATCCCTGTTTTTAGCACCATCCATCTTTCCCTCAACTCTGATAAG
Organism: Rana muscosa; assembly: GCA_029206835.1. NCBI lineage: Eukaryota > Metazoa > Chordata > Amphibia > Anura > Ranidae > Rana > Rana muscosa. The sequence continues at coordinate 125,667,900 of CM055117.1, read as the reverse complement.
TTTCCCAGTCCCGACTGCTGAAAAACATCCCCACAGCATGATGCTGCCACCACCATGTAGGGATGGTGTTCTTTGTGTGATGTGATGTGTTGGGTTTGCGCCAGACATAACGTTTTCTTTGATGGCCAAAAAGTTAAATTTTAGTCTCATCAGACCAGAGCACCTTCCTCCATACATTTTGGGAGTCTCCCACGTGCCTTTTTTCAACTCAAAACGTGCCATTTTGTTTTTTGCTGAAAGTAATGGCTTTCTTCTGGCCACTCTGCCATAAAGCCCAACTCTATGTAGCGTACGGCTTATTGTCGTCCTATGTACTCCAGTCTCTGGTGTGGAACTCTGCAGCTCTTTCAGGGTTACCTTAGGTCTCTGTGCTGCCTCTCTGATTAATGCCCTCCTTGCCCGGTCCGTGAGTTTTGGTGTGCGGCTGTCTCTTAGAAGGTTTGCTGTTGTGCCATGTTCTTTCCATTTGGTTATGATAGATTTGATGGTGCTCCTAGGGATCATGAAAGATTTGGATATTTTTTTATAACCTAACCCTGACTTGTACTTCTCAACAACATTGTCCCTTACTTGTTTGGAGAGTTCCTTTGGTCTTCATGGCAGTGTTTGGTTAGTGGTGCCTCTTGATTAGGTGTTGCAGCCTCTGGGGCCTTTCAAAAAGGTGTGTATATGTAATGACAGATCATGTGACACTTAGATTGCACACAGGTGGACATCATTTCACTAATTATGTGACTTCTGAAGGTAATTGGTTGCACCAGAGCTTTTTATGGGCTTCATAACAAAGGGGGTGAATACATACGCACATGCCAATTATCAGTTTTTTATTTCTGAAAAATAGTTTTATGTATATATTTTTCTAATTTTACTTCACCAACTTAGACTATTGCGTTCTGATCCATCACATATAATTCAGATTAAAAAAACATTGAACTAAAGATGTAATGTAACAAAATAGGTAAAAAGCCGAGTTTCACACCTAAACTGGGGTTTAATTATAGCTTATAGGCTATGGTTAAGCACCAGTTTAGGTGTGAAACGTATTAGCTGTTACTGTTGGCTCACCATCCTTTGCTGTATGGATACCGTTCTCTTTTATTGTATGGATTAATAAAAGGTGAATTTATCGGAGTGCGGCCGTACAGATTATTTTCTTCCATTCATAGATCCTGTTTCATTGATAGTACAGCCAGTTAGGTCATACCAGTTTTTCGTAGTTTGCAGCTTTCTGTGTCACCCCTCTTTCACCTTGATGATTAAGGTGTTAAAATGATTGTAAAGCCTAGAATTTTTTTAATTAAAATAACACATATGGTATACTTATCTGCTCTGTGTAATGGTTTTGTACAGAGCAGCCCCAAACCTCCTCTTCTGGGGTCCCCTGTTGGTGCTCCAGGCTCCTCCTTTTCTCAATGTGTCCCCACTAGCAAACCGTTTGCCATTGGGGCACACCTGAAGGCTTGCTCCAGAGCTACACTGCCTGTGTGCATTGACATAGACAGTGCAGCTTGACCCCACCCCCCGATCCCTACTTTGATTGACAGCAGCGGAGTCCCTGTGAAAAGAAGAAGAGAAGGGAGAAAAGACTGCAGCCGGGCACAATGCTGGAACACTGACAGACTGTAAGTATTTAGAAAGGAGCCAAATACAGGGCAATCTTAGAAGAAAACCTGTTAGTCTACAAAAGACCTGAGACTGGGGCGGAGGTTCACCTTCCAGCAGGACAACGACCCTAAACACACAGCCAGAGCCATAGGCGTGTGCAGCCTATTGCATTAGGATGTGCACCCCAAAGCTCAACACATACTACCGATCACTCACGATGAAAGGGAAGGGGCCGGTAAGTTACATATTTACCTGCCCCTTCCCCCACTCATCCTAAAACATCCCCAGCAGCAACAGCCGGTGGGAGAGGAGAGTAGGGAAGCTGGAAGCGCTGCGAGGGGAAGGAGGGGGGGAGCCAGGGCAGTAGGGGGAATCTGTGCTGCACAGTGTGATTAGGGTGTGCCTGGGCACACCTGGCACACCCTGTGCGCACGCCTATGGCCAGAGCTACAATGGAATGGTTTAGATCAAACCATATTCATGTGTTAGAATGGCCCAGTCAAAGTCCAGACCTAAATTCAATTGAGAATCTGTGACAAGACTTGAAAATTGCTGTTCACAGACACTCTCCATACATTCTGACAGAGCTTGAGTTATTCTGCAAAGAAGAATGGGCAAAAATTCCCTAGATGTGCAAAGCTGGTACAGACGTACCCCAAAAGACTGGCAGCTGTAATTGCAGTGAAAGGTGGTTCTACAAAGTATTGATTGAGGGGGGCTGAATACAAATGCACGCTGCACTTTTCAGAAAATATTTGTAAAAAATGTTGAAAACCATTTATCACTTTCCTTCCACTTCACAATTTGTGCCACTTTGTGTTGGTCTATCACATACTGTAAAATCCAATAAAATACATTTACGTTTTTGGTTGTAACATGACAAAATGTGGAACATTTCAAGGGGTATGAATACTTTTTCAAGGCACTGTAAATGTAATATGTTTTGTTTTAGAACATTTAGGTTTTAAGTCTTTTCACCTTTCCTCTAAGCTCCATGACTAATGGCCAGTCAGCACAGTTTCATGTGTAATAACTGTTAAACTGTTAAAACAGTTATTACTGCTGTCATCAATGATATCAGATTGGTTAATAATATGGGAATACTTGTGGATTTTGGAGCTCTAGAGATGTCATCCATATAACCACTAATATTTTATTATCATTTCCCGCACTTTGGGGCCTGCCCTGCATAATCATGGACACATAGGTGTCCGCTGAACTTTTTTCAGGGAGGGGGGGGGGGGGCATCATTTTAATGTCATCCATGATCGGTCCCTTTTTGACAATGTCATGAAGGGGAGGGGCTTAGTCATTATGACATAAAGCGCAGGCATGCAAAGGTTTGAGAAACCTGATGCAAAAGCTTAAAGCGGAGTTCCACCCAAAAGTGGAACTTCCGCTTTAAGCACTCCTCGCCCCCTTACATGACACATTTGGCATGTCATTTTTTTTGGTGGGGGGGAGTGGGGACTTCCCCCCCTCTAGCGGCCGAATAGCGCCACTAAAACAATGGTAAAGCGCCGCTAAAACTAGACGCGCTTTACCGATAACACGGCCAGCTGGCAGAGTGAAATAGCTCTTGAGGATAATTCCGCCTCACTCCATGTCCTTAGCCTAGAGAATGTACATCTTTCTATATTGCAATCAAGATCAAAATATAGCCGCTCACAACACAGATGTATTGCAATATATTACAATACAAAAAGATGTGCACAGTGGTGTCTTCAGCGATAGGGCAGGCACTGGCAGCGTATTCAGTCTCTTGTCTCGGCCACTGCATGCCACGCACCTGTGGGAGGAGCCGGCGCCACGCCGGCCGGATTGGCATAGGCACATTTACACAGGCAGAGACAGGCTGAGGCAGCAGCCAATCACGGAACAGCCGGGTCAGGGTCATGGTGATGTTAAGCAGAGGCCCGAGCGGCAGAGCCAATCCGATGCTCGGGTCGGGGGTGAGGAAGGAGGGACGGATAGTCGGAAAAGACTGAGAGCAGCCCAGCCCCCAGGCCAGCAGCAGTCTGTAGACTTAGAAAAAAAAGTCCACGGCTGCGGAGGCGGCCGTAGCAGCCATCGCAACACAGGGGGCTCTTCACTCTGACTTCCAGGGGGGACAATTGACCCCCCTTGCCCTATGGAGCGGACGCCCATGAATGGACATAGTCCACCCAGGTATTTGCTTTCTTTAATGGCTCTCCGTTTGTTAGTGCAATCTGTGTTTTGATCAACTGCTTAAAATAATCAGCAATAAAATAGAGTTTATAGAGACTTCCCAATTTTTGGAACCTTTGCAAAGGTTTCAGTCAGTGACTATTTCAATTTTAAGGCTCCATGCACACTAGAGCTCATAAACGGCAATTTTTTGGAGTTTGGGCATTTTTTTAAAAAGCCAATAAACTCCACTCTATGTTATCCTCTGGACGTTTTTGGACGTTTATCAGCAGTGGAGTTTATGGGCTGTTTTCTGAACGCCCTAAAATCACGTTCAGGAGTCGTTTTTCTGACCACAAAAAACGCCAAATGCTCATAAACGCTCATAAATGCTGATAAACGTTGATAAACGCTCAAAAACGTGGCTCATCAGCATTTTTTAATGTTTTTGATCCATTGAAAAAAAAACGTAAAGAAAAAAAAACAAAACTTAAAAACGCTAATGCGGAGAAATGCAAAAAAAACGCTAATAAACGCTTTTGCAAAAACGTTAAAAAACGTTGAAAGACTCACTGCAAAGCCACTGCCGTTTTTATAACATTATTTTAGCGTCCAGTATGCATGGAGCCTAATAAAGCATTAGTCAGAGTTATTCAAAGACTTTGACTGATATAGATACAGGGATTGGAAAGAATAGACTTTTCAGGCACATTTTTCTTTTGGTTAAAAAGTAACAATGTTGATTTATGACAAATCATTGATGAAAAAAGACTAAGGCCCCTTTCACACCGGATGGATCAGTCATGATCTGCCCCGTGAACCTCCGCTTGCTCAGCGGGGATCGCTCTGTTGATCCCCGCTGAGCCGGCAGATGACTGGGCGGTCCCCGCACACTGTGCAGGGACCGCCCTGTCAGATCCCTGCTCTCCCCTATGGGGGGATCGGATGAACACGGACCATCTGTCCGTGTTCATCCGATCCGCTCCGCAGACGGATAGAAAAATAAAAAATTTTCTATCCTGAAAAACGGAGCATAGCGGACACGGGTGAGATCGGGTGTCAGCGGATGTTCATCCGCTATCCCATACGAATACATGTATGTCTGTTTTTCATCCGAAAACAGATGGGTGAAAAACGGCCATACGGTCCGCCCGTGTGAAAAGGGCCTAATGCCTCGTACACACGATCGTGATTCCCGAAGAGAAAAGTGCGATGTGAGCTTTTTGTCGCAAATTCTGACCGTGTGTATGCTCATCGCACTTTTTCTGTGAGAATTCCGGCCAAGAAAAGATTGAGAGCAGGATCTCAATTTTCGTGACAAGAAAAATTCCTATCGGGAATCGTGGTCGTCTGTATGCAATTACGACGCAAAAAAAAAACCATGCATGCTCAGAATCAAGCAGAAGAGCCGAACTGCCTATTGAACTTTATTGATCTCGGCTTGTCGTACGTCTTGTACGTCACCGCGTTCTTGACGGTGGGAATTTCGTCCAAGATTAGTGTGACCGTGTGTATGCAAGACAAGTTTCAGACGTTTTCCTGCTAAAAAAAAAAGCTGTTTTCTTGTCGGAAATCGCGATCGTGTGTACGAGGCATAAGACAATAATAAAAGACATTTACATAAGTGAGTGTGGTTTAAAAACATGTCTCAGTGACCAACCATGCAGTCCAGAGATCAAATTGAACCTTAATGGGCTGGATTGGTAGGTTACAAAAGGTTTCTTTGGCTTAATTATAACCCCAAGAGGTAATACATGTATGTACATATAAGATGATTTAATTGTTTTATGATACGATAATCACACCAGAGTGGATCAATTTCTGCTTTAGTGTTCAAGAAGTACATTGAAATACATTACTTTTAAACCACACTCACTTATTTAAATGTCTTTTATTATTGTCTTATGCCGCGTACACACGACTGTTTTTTTAATGACGAGAAAAATGCAATTTTTTAAAATGGTCATTAAAAATGATCGTGTGTGGGCTTCAGAGCATTTTTCACGATGTGAAAAATGGCCATGAAAAAATTGGAACATGCTCTAATTTTTCTCGTCGTTTTTCACCTCGTCGTTTTTCTCGTCATGAAAAACGGCGTGTGTAGGCTTTAACGACGTGAAAAAAAATGCGCATGCTCAGAATCAAGTATGAGACGGGAGTGCTCGTTCTGGTAAAACTAGCGTTCGTAATGGATGGAGTCACACTGTAACGGACTGAAAAGCACAAGGCTGAAAAGCGCGAATCGTCTCTCAACAAACTTTACTAACATGAAGGGTGGCGCCATCCGAATGGAACTTTCCCTTTATAGTGCCGTCGTACGTGTTGTACGTCACCGCGCTTTACTCGAGCATTTTTTTTCAACGATAGTGTGTAGGCAAGGCAGGCTTGAGAAGAATCACGTCGATAAAAATGCCGTTTTATTCAATGATATTAAAAACGGTCGTGTGTACGCGGCATTAGTCTTTTTTCGTCAATGATTTGTCATAAATGAACATTGTTACTTTTTAACCAAAAGAAAAATGTGCCTGAAAAGTCCATTCTTTCCAATCCCTGTATCTACATAACACATTGAGGACGTGGCACAGTGTATTACTAATTGTGCTGTCCACAGTGCCAGCCTGTGGTGAAAGCATCAACATACCTAATTTCATATTTACCAATAGGTACAGTAGGCACATGCTTATAGGAGAGACAGCTTTTCCCACATAATTTTCCATTATCAATAGAAATATAGCCATGTTATGTGCAAACAGTGCCTATGCATAGTCACAATATCTAAATCTAAGGGCCAGTAAAACAAAAAACACTTTTGTGCAAAAGGTGACCCAAACATGGGGTATTGCTATGGTGCTCAAAGCTGTGTGCATGTAGGTTCCTGTAATGGTATGCTGGGCCTGCGCACGCTTCAAGACAGGTAGCAGAGCTTAAACATATAAAAAGTAAGTAATTCAATATATCGATATCATTCAAAGTTGTTCATTCAGTATATTAAGAATAATGCATATACTGTAAATGTTATAAAAACTCTTTTTATTCTGCATAACTGATGCATACCAAAAACTCCACTAGGGGGCATTGTTGTTGCATCTATTGTTGCCTAATTCCAGCCACTTTGTGTCCAAAAGTAATTGTTTTTTTATTGCATTTTACATTTTACAGAGGACAAAAATAAAGAAAAAATAATGCAATTTTTGATATTTTAACAGAATATTTGGAATTAAATATGATTTATAAAACTAAACAAAGATAGGTCTAATTTATATCTACAATTTTACACAAAGGTAAAACATAAACATTCGTCTGTAACAACATGCATAATAAATTATGCAATTTTGTGCAATACTATAGTTGTAAATATAAATTACACAGTATGAGGTCAGTTCAATAAACTATAACGCATTCACTACTTTTCATTTCCATTGTTTTACCATTGAAAATTAAAGTTATATTTCCTACATCAGTTGACATTTGCACGTGCAAGCTGTATTTTTAGATAGATAGATAGATAGATAGATAGATTCTACATACATTTCACTGATATTACTGAATGTATTTTATATTTATTTTTTGCCACCTTAATATATTGTTAGCTTTTTTATTTTATTTTGGAATAGAGTAGGGAATGGTTAAAGCTGTGTACACACGATCGGTTTTACCGATGAAAACAGTCCGATGGACTGTTTTCATCGGACGAACCGATCGTGTATGGGCCCCATCTGTCTTTTTTCCATCGTTGTGAAAAAATAGAACATGTTTTAAATTTATCCGATGGGAAAAAAAACGATAGCAAAATCCGATCCTCTGTGTGGAACTCCATCGAACAAAAAACCCACGCATGCTCAGAATCAAGTTGACACATGCTCAGAAGCATTGAACTTCATTTTTCTCGGCTTGTCGGAGTGTTTTACGTCACAGCGTTTGGGACGGTCAGATTTTGGACTGATGGTGTGTAGGCAAGACTGATGGAAGTCAGCTTCATCGGATTTCCGATGGAAAAATCCATCGGATTAGAATCCATAGGAAATCCGATCGTGTGTACAGGGCTTTAGACCTCTCTTGATTTTTTTTTATTTTCTTATATATAAACCTTTTTTAGATAGTTGCCATCGGAACAAGTGTCACCATTGTATCATCTCCTGTTCTTGCGGTAGCACTAAAAAATATATATATTTTTTTTCCATCAATACTATTCCTTTGACAGTGGTCAATAGGACAAATGGAGAGGGTGGATCTACCCATAGGGGATACAGACAGCAGTAAAAACATGACACAGGTGTTAACACTTTTTCAATCTAATCAAAACTAAAAAAAAATAATTTTTTAAAGAAAAACATAGTGGTTTTATGTCGGGGGGATAGTTTGATAACTGAATTAAACAATTTGAAGAGAAAATGTTATTGTGAGAAAAAAAAAATGCTATTTAATAAACTGAACCCTACTCGTTTTCTGTGTTCTATATACAGATTTTCTAATTTGCAAGCTTGTATGACTAAAGCAATTTTTTATAGGAAAAAAAAATAGAGCTGTTTATTCAATGATAAACTGATAAGGCACTATTATTTTTAATGTTAATCATATGTTTGCCCAGTTATGTGTGATATCCACTCACTAATCTATGAATGAAGGACTAAGTACAAGTTAGCTCACAATTTAGAATATTTTCCATGGACACTCCGCTTCTGAGGTGAATTGGCTTAGTAGATCATGCACAATGCATTGTCTTGAAAATACATCAAACAGAGCACTAAGTATCCAATTATGACCTGTATATTAAATTAGTCTGTAATTACTTGATTGCACTTAATTGTTTGTTGTTGGTAAACGTTGACTAAGATGCCTAAATTACCGTCAACTGATAGTAAAAACTGAATATACAACACAAAATATATTCTATTACCTTTTATAGGGCAGAAAAAAATCTCTTTTGTGCTCCTTTCTATATTAGCTTCAGATTATTACTAGCACCTGCCTTTCTCCATCTTCATGAATAAGCTTTACTCACTACTATCCTCCTGTCAGATGAGAGTATCTTTACTGGCCACAGAAAAGTGGTCTTATAAAAATGGCAGTTGGAGGGGCTTAGTCTTGAAGGCAGGGAAAGTCAAGGCCTAATAATGTGAAACTAAATCAGAGTGGCAAAGAGGTTTTTTTTTTTTTTTTTGGCTAATAGCAGTTTCATGGTTTGACTGCTGTTAAATTGGTAGTAAACCACATCCAAAAAAAAAAAACTAACACATTATGACAGACTTACCTGAAAACAAAATTCTCCAGCAGCTGCATCTAAAGTAAATATCTTCTAAACGTTGCACGTTTAGGAGATATTTACAGTACCTATAGAGATAAGCCTTATTATAGGCTTACCTATAGGTAAAAGTCATACTGTATATGGAAGTTTACTCTCACTTTAAGTAGCACGTTTCGTTTTTTTAACTGTAAATAATTACTACAAATTCACTGTAAAGTGTGTGGAGTTTTCCCAAATATGTTAAAAAAAACCTCCATGAAAAATCAGACAATTTAATACTTATCTCTCTGACAGGTGATGAGTCTGAACTTTGTTGGATATCTGTTCCCCCATTGTGTGCCGTGGTTCCTCCCATTGGTCCCTAAATCACTTGCTGAAGATACCCTATCCACCAAAGCCTTTGAAAGCTCTGTTTTACTTTTTTTTCAAGCACAGTTTTTGCTTTAGACCACTTTCACACTGAGGCGCTTTCATGCTAAAAACAGCGCCTAAAAAGCTCACGAAAACGTATTTCCATTAAAATCAATGAATGCTTTCACACTGGGGCAGTGTGCTGGCAGGGCTGTGAAAAACTCCCCTCTCCATTGAAATTAATGGAAAGCTCTTCAAAAGCGCCTGAAAAGCGCTCAGTGTTTTTACTGGCAGTTTAGAAGCGCCTCAGTGTGAAAGTGGCCTTAAAGTTTATATACTACCTAAAGAAGCCCTTAGAAATGTGGTATTTGCACACGCATAAGCTTTGTAGTTGCTGCACTTTTAGGTCTCATGCACACTGGACTTTAAAATAACAACGCCAGTATCTTTGCAGTGAATTTTTTAACTTTTTTCAGCTTTTTTTAAAGTTTTTGCAACGTTTTTAATGTTTTCTGCGTTAGTGGTTTTTAGTGGGTTTTTTTTTTTGAAGAAAAAAAAACTTTTTTTTTTCCAATGGATCAAAAACGTTAAAAAAACGCTGACGTTTATGAGCGTTTATCTACGTCTATCAGCGTTAGATCGTTTTTACAGCTGAAAAACGTCTCTCAGAACCCACTAGTTTTGGTTTTTTTTTTACTGCTCAAAAACGCCACTGCCCAAAACTGCTGATAACAGCCTATGTGTGCATGGACACATAGGATAACATGATGGAGAGTTTAATGACTGTGGAAAAAATGTCTACTACCAAAAACAACTGCTGTAAAAATGTCCAAAAACATCCAGTGTGCATGAGGCCTTAATATTTTCTGAAGGATCCTGGAGCTGCTCTTTAAGTGCCACACCACTCTTCAATAGTCCAGATACAATTTATTTACGATAGGGGTCAAAGAGACAATCAAAGAGATAGCCAGCACCCGAAAAAATCCTCCCTCCTCAGAGCTAGGATAACACAAGAAAACATCCATATTACATCTTTAAGGTCATTGTGCCAAATGATATGCCGGTAACATTGGATGTCTAAAAATATAAATATATCTGGTAACATTAAATAAATTGAATATATAAGGACCTAACAATGTGGAAATATGTAACAGTCAAAATGATAAAAGGAACAAGTTCATTCATTCTCTTGGCTCCATGCCCTAAAATCTGAAAATTCATTAAAAAATTAGCTGGGCTTGACCTTCGGATGCAAATTACCATGAAGTCAATAGGGAGAGAATTTTGATGGTCACTTGTGGCTTTTGGAGGGCTGCCAGGCAAAAAATAGCATGAAAGGCTGGGCTCAGCTGTGGAGGACTTTTGCCAATGCATGACAAAAAGACCAAAAAAAAAAAAAAAAAAGCCATACAATGAGGGCAAGGTTTTTTCATACATCTTTCAGGGTGACAAGAAACCTGCTTTGCTTATAGACAGCAACAAAATTAGTTTTATTAATTTTAGTTACTCATTTTAGCAGTGACAATTGTAATTTTATTGAGTGATACTAGGTCTGCTTTGACCATCTGAAGTAATAGTCTCCAAATACTTTTAGTCTGTAAGTGTCAGAAAAAAAGTGCTTATTTATATCATTTGGACATATAGATGACAGGAATACGTACAGAGACACTAGCCATATAGAGGTTAAAATTAGGACAGAATTAGAGCTACAGCATGCTGGTATAGGTTGGTAAAATATTGGCCAGTTTGATGGCACAGAGCTCCTATGACAGAACTGCCAGGGTTGCAAAGATAGCACTTGCGACTGGGCCCTGGCATTCCACCACCGTGATAAGGCCACCGTGGGACAATAAGGACCCCACATTGAGAGTATAGGGCCCTAAACATCAGTGGTAAGGGCCCTGAATCCTGGGAGGAGGGGCCCCAGGCTCAATGGGAAGGCCCCCTCCGGGACCTGAAGGTTCTAGTTATGCCTCTGCACAGCTACCATTTTTTTCTGCAGCACCTCATTGCCTCATTTAAAAAAACTAAAAGCAATATGAGCTAAAAAATGCTCTTGCCATCACTTTACAATCCCACACCACACAAATATCTTTTCTACATTCAGCGGGAGGCAATGTTTGCTCTGAACTTCTGTTCTTTTTCCCCCTTCAACAGCAAAGAGGGTAAAGGGCCAGGCCAAAGACCATGAGGTATAGGCTTTGGGTAGGGCATCATTTTCTGTACTGGGAGATCTGTCCCGAAAATTGCTAATACCAATCCCTCAATGCTAAAAGCTAACGTATTTCATCTGTGCTGACCGCTTTAGAAACAAAAACTTTAGTATTAAATTCAGAAATCTAAAGACCTTATTGCATTTAGATCAGAGTTCTCCCTAAAAGTGTTCATATTCTGCACTTTTATGCCTCTGGAATAACTGACAAGGTGGGCTCTTGGTCTCACATAACAAACACTAGCCTTTGAATTATGCTCTTTGAAAGCTCCGCCGCAGGTTGAGTTTTATCTGTGTAACAGCTGTATTACTCATATGCCCAAGTGATTTGAATGTGAGAATAGGCTGTTTTACAGCAAAGCAAGATAATTTTAGGCCACAGTAATTTTCTATTATTTGCTAAATGCTGTGACAGCTTCTACATGGCAGACCTGAAAATGTACGGCTGATTCAGGGCCTGGTGCAAATTGAGTTGGGACCAAAATCACAGGTTAGTACGAAAGATTAATGATATTTATTCGCTGGCTTCTATCACACCAAGCTACGTCTCAGTTCATTACTAACCTCGGGGAACATTCCTAAAGTTAGTTTTATTGATTTTAAAGAAAGATATTTAGAGGAACATTGCATTCAAATTGGAAAAAGAACATTGCTTTCACTTAAGTCAACCAACTCTTTTGCATACTAAAAGGAGGTTCAATGCTTGTGTTATAGGATAGAGTAAAAGTAGCTTTATAGCAAAAGCAGCTTCTCCAGTCAAATCCTTTAGTGATCTAATAATGCTATCAAGGAAACATTGGCATTATTCTTAAGCTATGGATTCCAGTGATGTTACTTTAAATAGTAACTCCAGACAACTAGCTAAATACAGTTGAAATAAATATATATTTAATGTTCTATCGGGTAAAGGTTTTGTAACTCTGCATAGTCTTGTGATTTACACACATGGGAATGTAGGCCATACAAAATAAATCTTAAATAATAAAATAACTACTCCAGACACCATAAATAATATGAATAATATTTTTTTATTTTTTTTATTTTGGTGATAAAGGCCGCGGCACCTTACATTGGTATATAAACATAAATATTTCTATTTAATATTTTATTTAATCTTAATCTTTAATGAAATTATCAAAGAATAAAACTTTCAAATATATCAAAATATCTCTCAAATATCGCGCTCAGTCACAGAACTCGAGCGAATACCATAAATAAAATTCCTTTAAAGTCCCCCCTTGATCCAAGCAAGGGTGACGAACCAACTACAGGTGCTGCGACAGGGTGGGAGGGAAGGGGGAGCACACCAATCTATATATGAACAACTTTGACCGGAGCCTAAGCCCGGGGGGTTTATATAGCCCCCCGCATGTGTATAATTCCGGAACCCACGTGTTTTACCCGCCTAAAGTCACGTTTTTCCCACTTGAGATACACCTGCTTGTCAGGCGGGAAAATTTTAAAGTGACAGTACCTAAATTCTTTTTTTTTTTTTTATTCTTTTTTTTTGACCGCCACAATCCCATGCTGTGGGCACTAACTAATGTTCACATTTTCATTCTGCATGAACCGATGCCATGATGAATGCTCATTCAATTTCCCACTGACAGCCACCGCCCGCCACTCCGCTCCGCACAGGCACACACTTCTGACACTGCAGACTGGGCCCGGGCATGATCATGCAGCTAGAGGAGCGGGGTATGTGTAGAGATCAGCTGGCCCGAAGGAGAGAGAGCAGAGACCGAGACCTTACTACATCATCTGTCCTGTGGTGTATACAGTTATATACACCCACCATCTTTCTTTCTGTATATACACCTTCCTCCATCATCACTGTGACTGCAGATATACATAATCTGTCCTGTTACTGTGTACATATTTCTGTATACAGGACAGCTTATGTATATGTGCAGTCAGTGATGATGGAGGAAGGTCTCTATATACAGGAAATAAGGTGGGTGTATATAGCTGTATACACCTACCTTCCTTCCTGTATATACTAATACCATCCACCTCCTCTATATACACATCCCTCCATACTGTTCAGGCTGCATATTACGTGCACAGTGAGGCTGCATATTATGGGCACAGAAAGGCTGCTTATGATTGGCACAGTGAGACTGCATATTACATGCACAGTGAGGCCGCATATAATTGGCACAGTGAGGATGCACCTTATGGGCAGAGTGGGCCACATATGATTGGCACAGTGAGACTGCACCTTATGGGCACAGTGGGCCACATATGATTGGCACAGTGAAGCTGCATATTATGGGCACAGTGGGCCGCATATGATTGGCACAGTGAGGCTGCATATTATGGGCACAGTGAGGCTGCATATGATTGGCACAGTGATGCTGCATATGATTGGCACAGTGAGGTTGAAATTGATTGGCACCGTAAGGCTGCATATGATGGGAACAGTGAGGCTGCATATGATGGGCACAGTAAGGCTGCATATGATGGGCACTGTGAGGCTGCATATGATGGACACAGTAAGGTTGAAATTGCTTGGCACAGTAAGGCTGCATATGATGGGAACAGTGAGGCTGCATATGATGGGCACAGTGAGACTGCATATGATGGGCACAGTAAGGCTGCATATGATGGGCACAGTGAGGTTGAAATTGATTGGCACCGTAAGGCTGCATATGATGGGAACAGTGAGGCTGCATATATTGGGGACAGTGAGACTGCATATGATGGGCACTGTGAGGCTGCATATGATGGGCACAGTGAGGTTGAAATTGCTTGGCACAGTAAGGCTGCATATGATGGGAACAGTGAGGCTGCATATGATGGGCACAGTAAGGCTGCATATGATGGGCACATGGAGACTAAATATGATGGGCACAGTGAGGTTGAAATTGATTGTGTGATATTGATTACAGTGAGATTGGCACAGCGAGGCTGCATATTATGGGCACAGTAAGGCTGCATATGATGGGCACAGTAAGGCTGCATATGATGGGCACAGTGAGATTGACATTGATTGGCATTGTAAGGCTGCATATGATGGGCACAGTAAGGCTGTATATGATGGACACAGTGAGGTTGAAATTGAATGGCACAGTAAGGCTGCATATGATGGGCACGGTATCTAGCAGTAATGTTACATAATCACTTGATAAATGGCTATTTACAGTCCTGCATTACTAACAGTTAACTTTTTCAGTTTGTTTGCGCCCCCCCCCCCCAAATTTTGAATACCATCTGCCACTGCCACTGGCAGCCTCTTCAATGGGCAGAAAATTAGAATTACCTTCAGGGAGCTCACTAAGGCTACATTTGCACAGGCATTTCGCCACAATCTATTGATTTCTGCTGCTGTGTTTAACAGATGTGAGTGGCTAGCTGTGGCTGTTGTGTCCATACACTTCAATGACAGGTTGTTAGAAACCGCGGCTATTCATGATTATAAAAATCTATAAGAACTGCCCTAAAAATAATTTTGTGCAACACAATCATAAAGGTAAAAAACAACAAAGGTAAAAATTGCACTAAAAATTAAATTCCAAATGTGAAACAAATTAATAATTATAAATATACATAAACATTAAAGCCCCGTACACACGATCGGATAACCTATGGTTTTTCGTCCGATGGATTTGTCCATCGGAAATCCGATGAAACTGTTTTTCATCAGTCTTGGCCACACACCATCAGTCAAAAAACCGACGGCAAGAAAACGACGGCACGTACAAAACGTACGACGCGTTATAAAAGGGCCGAACAAATCTAATGGCGCCACCCCTTGGGCTGCTTTTGCTGATTTCGTGTTACCGCGTGCTAGTAAAAGTTTGGTGAGAGCCGATTCGCGCTTTTCAGTCTCTGTGCTTTGCAGATCGTTTCCTGGTGTTCAGTTTGTGCTTGTGGGTTTGTATTTGTGATTCAGTGCGTGCAGTCAGGTCGTTACTGCCTTGCAGTGCCTTCTTGGCCGTTCGTTTACTGTTTTTCAGGTCGTTCTTCTCAGGCCTTGCTGTTCCACGGTGCGTTCTGTTTGAGTGCGTTCTGACCAGCCGACCGGTTTAAGACCATGCTTGAAGTGCGTTCTCGTTCTCGAGCTCGGGCTGGCTTTGGGCTTGGTGTTGCAGTTAACACTGTAACCCGAGTTCAGTCTGTGAACAGGGTGAGGAGGAGTTCATGGACTAAGAATTGGTTGCTCCAGCGGGACCAATTCTCTCATATGCCTCTGCTGCGGGAAATCCATGAGAATAATCCTGATGATTTCAGGAATTATCTCAGGATGACGGACCGCGTATTTCACCGTCTGTTGGATTTGCTGTCCCCCTATATCACGAGGCAGGACACTGTGATGCGCCAGGCCATCACTGCCGAGCAGAGGCTTATTGCCACGTTGAGATACCTGGCGACTGGGAGAAGCTTGCAGGACCTCAAGTTCTCAACAGGCATCTCCCCCCAGGCTCTCGGGATCATTATCCCTGAGACGTGTTCGGCCATCATTCAGGTCCTGCAGACGGACTATATGAAGGTAATTTTGCTCCTTTAACCTCACATTATATGTTTTTATTGTTTTAGAATCTTCTCTTTTTTTCCTCCAAACACAAATTCGCCTGTTTGTAATATCCTGGTAATGTCCCCATTTTCCCCATGCATGTTTTTACCTGTAAAGGCCTTTTTGGGCCCTACATGCCTATTTCCCTTCACTAACCTCTCCAGCATACTATCGTGGGCGCAAACCCAGCTAGCCTTCTATTTTCCTTTTCATATTTTTGGGGTCAGTGCCCTCGTAGTTTGACAACCCTCCCCCCCCCCCCCCCCCCAAAGATGTAAAAATATTTTTAGTTCTCAATCAAGCTCAGCAGAGTGGTAGAGCCTTTTTTTGGATCCCCCACAATCACCTTAGGCCCCCCCCTATATTATTTTAGAATGTCCACTCAGCGCGGGTGAGGCATCTGCTAAGTGGGCCTTTGTTTATTGGTAGGAAAAACTCCCTTAAATAATAATGTTAGAATGATGTTGGTCAACAATGTTTTTGCGTGTAATCTGCTTGCACTGTAAACATAAACCGTACTAATGTCTTCTTTTTGTTTGACTCCACAGTTCCCTAGCACACCACAGGAATGGCTGACTGTGGCCTCCCAATTTGCCCAGCGGTGGGATTTCCCCAACTGCGGAGGGGCAATTGATGGGAAGCACGTCCACATAGTGCCGCCACCCCCGTTCGGGGTCATACTATTTTAACTATAAAGGTTTTAATAGCATAGTGTTAATGGCGGTGGTGTCGGCACGGTACGAGTTCCTGTATGTGGACGTGGGGAAGAACGACCGGATGTCCGATGGCGGAGCATTCGCTGAGAAAGAGTTCGCTCACCGTCTGCAGGCTGGGGGTCTTGCACTGCCTCCAGATGCAGAGAACGTGGAAGGGCTACCGTTCGTTTTCATCGCGGATGAAGCTTTTGGACTAGGACCACACCTCATGCGGCCGTTTCCCCAATGCACCCTCACCCTGGAGAGGAGGGTTTTTAATTACCGGCTGGCCAGAGCCCGGAGAGTTGTGGAGAATGCCTTCGGGATAATGGCCAGCCGTTTCCGCCTGTTTCAGACAGCTATCAATTTGGCGGAATATAAACTGAACAACATTGTGTACTGCTGCTGCTTATTGCACAACTTTTTGCGAAAAATTTCTGCTAATTAGGTGTCATCAGTTGGGCCTGAGGCCGGTCCATCTGAACTGACAAATCTGACCGGCCTCAGCACTGCCCGTACTGGCTTGGCCCCCCAAAGTGCCCGTGAAGTACGTCAGAAATACGTAGAGTACTTCACGGGTAGGGGGGCCATCGCAATGCCAGACCACATCTGACCTTTTATTATTACCTTTTTCAAATAAAAAAAAAAAATTGATTTACTACAAACTTGTGTTGTCATTCTTGTATTTGTGGTTTATGTGTCTCCCAGGTTCTAGTAGTGCCAAGTGTATTTGTCCTTAGTAAATACCCTCAAATCTCAGAGGTAAAAACACTGTTTTTGCATCTTCAGAACTGCTATTGAGCATAGAAAGAACAAGCCACACCTTTTTTAGACTTCCCGAATGTTTTTATTGATTGCACAACATTTTTGGTTGGTTTGCGAAATTCTAGCCTTTTTTTTTTTGTGCGGCTTTTTTTGCAGAAACATGCATGGGTCAAAAGCCAATATTTGTTTTCTGAAAAAGTAACAAAATAACACAGTGAAAAATACAAACATGAGATGGGGTGATGTTACCCCTGATCCATCCCAAATGTGAAGAACCACACTTTCTTTTTGGGGCTCAAATGGGTATCTTCAACATGATCCCATGGCTAAGGTAAACATGTGCTATCTGCCATCATGGGGGATCAATGGACGTGCTTTAGGGGTGAAAACCCTTCCTCTCACCTACTTGAGGAGGGAGGAAGAGGTTGCACCCACAAAACAGGGACATAGATATCCTGTGACGGCAGATAGCACATGTTGAGTCAGTGTGTGCATCATCACTTTTGGGCTGGTGGAAATCCCATAGGAAATTTTGGACGCATAACAAAACACAAAAACAGGGGGGGGGGGGGGGTTCCCACTATTCTCCCCAAAATATCTATCATGTTTTTATATTTTTGCTCAATCACAATCATTCTCATAATGTCCATTTCGCTACTGCATTCCATGATTTCCTGAATGATTATTTTGGCGCTGGCACTCGAGAATGGAGGATTTTGACTTCCTGACACACCCTCACGTTCAGTCCCTTTAAACTATGCAGGCCTACATCTGTATTTACCTTGAAGTTGTGGTGACAGACACTGACCTGTTGTGCTGATAAGCTCCACCTCTCCTTCCTCCACCTCCCCTTCCTCCACCTCCGCTTTCTCCCCCCTCCGCTTCCTGAACATGCTGATCTTGGTCTGCTTTGTGATCTTCGGGGAGTTTCTGTGGTGTTTGGTTCCTCGTCTCCTGAGCATGGTGTCCTCCCAGTCTCCTCTCCCCTATGGGAATTTAAAAAATAATGTATCCTTTAGCACACAGACTTTTTAGGCCTGAAAATGGATTCTCATTGTTTTGAAGTGGGGTACAATTGATATTTGGCCCTGAGTTTCAAGATGAACATATGAGATCTTGCAAACTCAACAAAGCAACATGTTATTTTGGAGGACACTCACAAATACACTTGGATAACCACCAAGGTATCCACTGGACCACCTGTGTGTGACACCGTTAAGAAATTTGGTCATGTGGCCCAGAGTATAGTATCTTGATCAAGAACAAAAAAAAGTACACAACTGCTGGAGTGTCATCTCCTTTACCCAGAATACAGTTTATCCTTTCATTCACATTCTAATTTTCCTTACAACACATCATCTAGCCAACAATGTGTAGATAAACATTGTTGAAGTAAAATTAGGCATGCCCACATGTAGTTTACGTGGATATGTGCCAAACATGTTTGGGGGAAGAGCAGCATTTTTTTTTTAACAACACATTTACCAAATAAGTGGACTCTCCACTTAACATAAAAGTTGACATTTTAAAATGTGAAACCAGTCAAGCCAAGCACATGTTGCAAAACATGGAAGAATACATATTACAATGTGAAAGAACACAGTAAAATATACTTACTTTTTTTCAATGCTTTTTATAAGCTTCCTATACTGCTCCGGCTCCCTGAGCTTCAGGTCTGACCACCTTTTACGGAGTTGTTCCTTGGATCTCCTGACCTCATATTTTTTATAGAGAGTCTTCGCCACTTTGTCCATAATTTGTGACTTCCGGAGATTAGGGGTGTCGTATGGGCCATGCTTGCCGTCGTAATCCTTCCTCCGCAGAATGTCCACCATCTCCGCCATCTCAGAAAAAGACATATTAGTCGCCTTGTATCTTTTTTTACAGGATCGGGACGCTTCCGCCTCCGGGCTTTCCTCGTCGGTAATTTCTACTAAAGAAGCCACCTGTGTCTGCGACATGTCGCCGTCTCACACTGTGCGCCGATCGTTAAGGGGCGGGGAAATGCAGAAAAAGTCCGTCATGGGCGGGCGACGAGGGCGGAGTTACACGCATGCGCAGGGTATAAAAAGGGGAAAGAAGTTATTAGGGATGCGCGGAGTAAGGACGACCGGAAGTGAACCAATGAACTGAACTAAGGTAAGAAGGGAACTCGGGCCTGCAGTGGCCTCTAATGTTTCATGATTGTAAAGGGCAATATTGTGATAAGTTGAGGAGAATCAAATCTGATCTTTTTTTTTTTTATCCTTGTTTTTTTACTTGCTGATCCAAAAAGATGCATAAACTACGTGAGCCGGAGGTGATGCTGACTTTTATTGAAAAATATAAGGAACAGTGCAACCTGTGGGAACTGAAACACCCTGCGTACCACAAGAGTGATGTACGTCGGGCAACTATTACCAAGTTAGCAGAGGATATGAAGTCATGGATCCCAGATGCAGACTACACTATGATCAATAATAAAATCAACAACCTGCGTAATTCCTATAAAAAAAAATACAAGGAAGTGCGCCAGTCAAAGAGATCAGGAGCAGCAGCCGACGATGAAGTAAACCCAAGCTGTGGTACTACAGACATCTTCAATTTCTGGATGACCAGATGGAGGCCAGGGAATCTATTTCCAGCCTTCCCTCAACCCTTCCTTCCACCCTTCCCTCCAGCGTTCCTTCCACCCTTCCCTCCACCCCTGCAGAGGCGGAGGAGGAGCCTCCCGAGCTTGAAAAGCCAGATCTTCGCATCTTCAGCCAGGTATAGTATTTTTGATGATAATTATTGTCCACTAAGTAATATTGTGTTGAACTGTTTGGATTACCCATAAATGATATCACCCCCCCCCAAAAAAAAATATGCACCAGTAATGATATCCAAATTGTGGGTGATAGATTCCCCAAATAATACAATTTTACTTTTTATTTTATAAACAGGATGAGGCAAGCCAGGAGGAAGAGGGTCAGGAGTGTGGCAGGCAGGAGGAGGCAGGGCCAAGTGGGACTCAGCAGGTCCCCAGGCCTAGTGGCAGCACCGTCTCCCAAGTGGCTCCCCTCCACGTCAGACCGCCAAAACAACGGCGGATGACACAAGTAGAGGAGGAGTCACTAAAGATGATTCAGGAGGCTGCTGCCATCATGAGGGCCCCCCTCAACCCTACGGAGGGGCTTAGCAGCTATCTGGCGGATAAGTTGCTCCAAATGGAGGCAGGACAACGGGCCCTTTGTGAGCACCTCATATATATGGCCGTACACATGGGGGCGAGGGGGCTGCTGACTGAGTCCACCCATCTGTCACATCAGGCCAATCCCTCTCCTCCTTCTCCTCCTCCTCCTGCCACATCACCACCCACAGTGGCCCAGCCTGCAAGGGTGCGTGGACGGGGCCGTGGAGGGAACACTGCAGGGAAGCGTGGAAGGAAGGCTACAGGGAAGAGCAGGAGGTGATTCCCTGGCCTCGAGCTGCTCATCCAGAAGTTGCAGGTTGATGGAGTACCACAGCTTGGGATGATGTATGTCTTTGGCTGCTGCTCCTGATTTCATGCTGTTGTTGATTTTATTATTCATCATAGTCAGGTCTGCATTTGGGATCTAAGGAATTGATATTCTCTGCTAATTTCTGAATAGTTGCCCTTCGTTTTTTGTTTGCTTTTTTTCCGAAATAAAGGGAAATTTGATTTCAGCCAACATACATGCCTGATGTGTTTTTTTTTTTGAAGTAGCAATAACATTTCATAAATACAATGTGTAATTAATAACAAGGGACACCAACCTCCATGAGGAAACGGAAAAAAAAAAAAAGTTGTTCTGAGAAATTGACACACCAAATAATGCACAACAAATTTAAAGACAAAAAAAAGGGGGAATTTGTGAGCTCGGCCTTGAAGAATTAAACTAATTTTCTTTTTCGTACATCACGGGACACAGAGCGACATAGTCATTACTAATGGGTTATATAGTTACCGTCAGGTGCTGGCACTGGCAACTTCCAAAACCGGAAGTACCCTCCCCTATATAAGCCCCTCCCATCCGGGAGCACCTCAGTTTTTTGCCAGTGTCTAAGGTGTTGGCCAAGAAGAAACATGTGTTTTTCACTGAGCTTGCGTACAGGTTCTTTTGGGCCTCAGTAAGCTATTCCGGATCCGACCAAAAAAGCTTCATAGCTAAACGGTCGGTACCCGGGCCTTGCAGAGAAGAGCAAGGTTCTGCCTGTAATGCTTCTCTTAGGAGAGCTGGACCCTGGGATCCAGAGCTCTGGTCATACCCACGACCAAGATGTTTTCTGTGCAGGGTGCTATACAGGTCCAGGGGAGTGGAATCCTTGGGAACCCGGTCCCTGAAGGTTTGATTACAATGCCTGCCGTGATAGGTGAAGTTTGGGCTTTTGTGGACCAAACAAAGTCCTGCGGCGGGGAACAGGTAAGTGGGGGCCCCCAGGAACTTGGTTCTATTGGGGGACCCCCAAGCCTAATTTGTCTTTCTGTCTGTTACCTAATGGTATTCCCGCTAATATCTGTGCATGCCTGTAACTACTAAAAAAATGTAATAATTTTTAATAGTGGTCAAGAAAAAAAAAAAAAAAAAGAATGTTTTTTTATATATGTTTAGTATATTAAACTGCGGTGCCTGTGTTTGTCCACTAGAGGC
This sequence comes from Rana muscosa, assembly GCA_029206835.1. Lineage (NCBI taxonomy): Eukaryota > Metazoa > Chordata > Amphibia > Anura > Ranidae > Rana > Rana muscosa. The sequence goes on along the minus strand of CM055117.1, from coordinate 125,645,729 downwards.
CGCTGTGGAATGTTTTTCTTGTCATATGGACTAGTTTCTTCTCAGAGAGCAAAGTCCAGGCAGCTGGTGAGTTCTCCTACAGGAAACTGTTTCCTCTGCCATGTTGCAGTGTTCGTCTATCCCCCGGCCTGCGGCAAAAGGGGCCCTGGCTCCTGTCCCTGGTTTCCATGTTTGAAAATTAGCGCCGAGGCGCACGTGGCCGCGCGCGTGCGCGTGCACGCGCCTCTATATATAGAGGTGGCCGGAAAAAGGGGCGGGGCCTGGGGGATGACGCTCTGTGCGCGCCGCAGCGCTTCTGCGCATGTGCGGGCGTCCCAGCAGGTTTTAAAAAGCCACATTATTGCAGTAAGCTGGCTATGAAGTACAGAGACAGAGCTGACAACATTTAAAGGCATACAGCAAGCGGTTGATACAGGCATCCCCTAGAAAGGCACATTAGTAGACACCAACTGTTTATTATAGCAGCATTTATGCTAGACTATTATCAGTAACTGGTGTATTTTCGGCTGGAATACCTCAGCTTTGTGGCTTAGGAATATGCCGTCTAAAAACTCCGGGACTAGAAATTCCAGGAGGAATAGGGGGTCTCCATCGGGCTCTGAGGATCTTGGGCATGCTTTGGCTGCACCAGTCTCCCCTGAAGAATCAGAGGTTAGTGACCGTAGGGCACCCCCAGGAGTACCTGGTACTGTGGCTGTCCCCAGTTCACCTGCTCCTGTGTATGTAACAGAGGAGGTTTTTTCCTCAGCTCTGGGAGGGCTGGAAGAGAGATTGTCAGCACTAATTGCTGCTTCCCTGTCACAGGAGAAAAGTGCTCGATCTCCGTCTCCTCCCTCAGAGTGCCTGTTAACAGAGCAACAGTCCCATACAGAGGTCGACCTACCTGAGGGGGATCAGGATGAGGTTGATTCAGTTGTAGAGGAATCAACAGTGGAGGAGCCGTTCTCAGCATCACATGCTGAGAGGTTATGGGTTCAGTCCCTGACTAATATGGTCCGATCAGCATTTAAAATGCCACTTGCGGAGCCATCCTCCTCTTCTGTCTCCTCGTTGGGGTCGCTAAAAGCTCCCCAGACTGTTTGTTCTTTCCCGATCCATCCTTTATTGGAGGGGCTCATTTACCAGGATTGGGAGCATCCTGACAAAATATTTACTCCCCCCAAGAGATTTCCGGTGGTCTATCCTATGGAGGATAAGTTCGTCAGAAAATGGAAGGTCCCTACAGTGGACGCAGCCATCTCTTGTGTGAATAAATCACTGACATGTCCGGTGGAAAATTGTCCAAATGTTCAAGGACCCAATAGATAAAAAATTGGAGTCCTTATTGAAATCTGCTTTTTCTACAGCAGGATTGGTGACACAACCAGCAGTGGCAGCTATAGGGGTCTGCCAAGCAGTGAAGGATCAGTTGAAACAGGTCTTAAGGGACGTGCCAGATCAGCAGGCGCTTGCTCTAGCTGATCTACCTAGAGCCTTATGCTTTGCGGTGGACGCTATAAAGGATTCAATCCATCAGGCCTCCCGCCTTACGCTGTCTGTAGTACATATGCGCAGGCTTCTATGGCTCAAAAACTGGTCTGCTGAAGCTCCCTGTAAAAAATTGCTGGTCAGCTTCCCATTTCATGGGGAGCGTTTATTCGGGGAAGACCTGGACAAGTATATCCAGAGAATTTCCAGCGGTAAAAGTACACTCTTGCCGGTCAAAAATAGAGTTAGAGGTCCCTCTTTTAAGAGGCCGGCTTCTCCAGTCCCTAGGACATCGGCTGTGAAACAGTTCCGACGGCCTCCCCGGTCAAATCCCGGAGGTAAAAATCAGGGACAGTTGCAGGGTAACAAGAAGCCCTGGAGCAGGAGAGGTACAAAACCTCCCCCAAAGTCAAATGCATGAAGGGTTGCCCCCACCCAATCGGGTGGGGGGAAGACTTCAGTTGTTCACAGAAACCTGGCGGGACACGATCCGAGACAGATGGGTGCTCTCCGCAGTAAATCTGGGATACAAATTGGAGTTAAAAAACTCCCCTCCTTCCCGCTTTATAAGGTCGAACGTGCCAAGGGATCCCCAGAAGAGAGGATCCCTCCTGTTGGCACTGGAACAATTATTGCTTCAAGCAGTAATTATAGAGGTCCCCCTGGAAGAATGGGGGTTCGGGTTTTACTCAAACCTCTTTACAGTTCCGAAGCCAAACGGGGACGTGAGGCCCATATTAAATCTAAAAGGGCTAAACAAATTCCTGCATATCAGGACTTTCCGGATGGAGTCGATCCGATCGGTAGCCACTGCCCTACAAGGGGAGGAATGGTTAGCCTCGATCGACATCAAAGATGCGTATTTGCACATCCCCATCTTTCCAGCCCACCAAAAATTTCTACGCTTTGCGATAGAAGGGCGCCATTTTCAGTTCAGAGCCTTACCCTTCAGTCTGGCCACAGCACCAAGAGTGTTCACAAAAATTCTGGCCCCATTATTGGCCAATCTAAGAACACGAGGTGTAACGATAATGGCATATCTAGACGACTTGTTGCTGATAGACCACTCAGTGGAAAAACTAGAAGTGGTTGTTCACGAGACAATCAAGTATCTGGAATATCACGGTTGGATTATCAACCGAGACAAGTCAGCCCTAGAACCAGTCAAAAGTCTGGAATACTTGGGGCTAAGGCTGGATTCAGACCAGAGAAAAATTTTCTTGCCTCAAGAAAAGGGGTCGTCTTTGAGAGATTTGATCCACTTAGTGGGTTCAAAAAGACAGCCATCCATACGCCTGTGCATGAGGCTGCTGGGAAAAATGGTGGCATCATTCGAAGCAGTACCCTACGGTCAATTCCATTCAAGGAAGTTGCAAAGGGCCATACTGTCAGCCTGGAACAAAAAAGTTCAGGCTCTGGACGTACCAATGTCCTTGTCCCCTTCCGTTCGCAGAAGCCTCCGTTGGTGGTTGGTTCCCCGGAATCTGGAAAGAGGGAAATCCTTCAGTCCGATTTCCTGGAAGGTGGTCACTACAGATGCCAGCCTTTTAGGCTGGGGAGCAGTACTGGAGCAATGGTCTCTCCAGGGCAGATGGTCGGATGCGGAAAAGGCCCTGCCCATCAATCTCTTAGAGATACGAGCAGCCCGGTATGCCCTAGTAGCATGGACATCCAAACTCCAAGGGTCCCCTGTCAGAGTTCAGTCAGACAATGCCACAGCAGTGGCATATATCAATCGTCAGGGGGGCACCAGGAGTCGTGCAGCCCAAAGGGAAGTAAATTACATCCTGAGATGGGCAGAAAGATATGTCCCAGCCATATCTGCGGTATTCATTCCAGGGGTGGAGAATTGGAAGGCGGACTTTCTAAGTCGCCAACAATTATGCCCAGGGGAATGGTCCCTTCATCCCGAGGTTTTCCGGACAATATGTCAGCGGTGGGGAACACCGGATGTAGATCTGCTAGCATCCAGGTTCAACACGAAAGTGGACAGGTTTGTCTCTTGGACAAGGGATCCCCTAGCGTGCGGCTCGGATGCCCTAGTGTTCCCTTGGGATCAGTTCAAGCTGATATATGCATTCCCACCGCCACAATTGTTACCTCGATTACTCCGCAGAATCAGGGTAGAAAAGAAACCAGTGATTCTGGTGGCTCCAGCGTGGCCCCGAAGAGCATGGTACGCGGAGATCGTAAAAATGTCTGTGGGGAGTCCTTGGACCCTCCCACATCGTCCGGACCTGCTTTCGCAGGGACCAATATACCACCCTTCCTTACCAGCCCTAGGTTTGACGGCCTGGCTATTGAAGCCCACATTCTAAAAAAGAGAGGGCTCTCTAATGCTGTGGTGTCTACCATGATCAATGCCAGGAAACCGGTATCCAGGCAGATCTACTATAGAATCTGGAAGGCGTACATCGCCTGGTGTGAAGCCAAGAAATGGCATCCACGTAAATACGTAATAGGTAGAATTCTGGACTTCCTACAATGGGCTGTAGATAGGAAGCTTGCCTTGAGTACTATCAAAGGTCAGATTTCGGCCTTGTCAATATTTTTTCAAAGGCCCTTGGCTTCGCATTCACTAGTCAAAGCCTTTATACAAGGAGTGATGCGTATTAGTCCTCCGGTTAGTATTCCCATATGTCCATGGGATCTAAACTTGGTTCTGTCGGTTCTACAGAAACAACCATTTGAACCATTACAGCATATTTCCTTGGTGCTTCTCACCAGGAAATTGATTTTTCTAGTAGCCATTTGTTCGGCTAAAAGAGTATCGGAATTAGCAGCTATGTCCTGTAAGGAGCCATATCTGGTTATCCATAAGGACAGAGTAGTGTTACGTCCTCATCCAGCCTTTCTTCCTAAGGTGGTATCGAGGTTTCATTTGAACCAAGATGTGGTTCTTCCTTCTTTTTTCCCCAAACCTACTTCGGTAGAGGAAAAGTTATTGCATTCTTTGGATGTAGTAAGAGCAGTTAAAGCTTATCTAAAAGCCACTGCTCAGATTCGCAGAACGGATACTTTGTTTATACTGCCGGAAGGCCCCAGAAAGGGTCAGGCAGCGTCAAAATCTACTTTAGCCAAGTGGATTCGACAGGTCATTATGCAAGCTTATGGCTTGAGAAGGAGACCGCCTCCGTTCGAAGTTAGAGCGCACTCCACGAGAGCAGTTGGAACTTCATGGGCAGTGCATCACCAGGCCTCCCTGGCTCAAATCTGTAAGGCCGCAACATGGTCTTCAGTACACACGTTTACTAGGTTCTACCAGGTGGACGTTAGAAGTCAGGAGGATGTCGCCTTTGGGCGCAGTGTGTTGCAGGCCGCAAAAGATCCTCATGTCTGATAGCGCTCAGCTTATATATGGTGTATCCCCCCCCTCATTTGGCATTGCTTTAGGACATCCCATTAGTAATGACTATGTCGCTCTGTGTCCCGTGATGTACGAAAAAGAAAATAGGATTTTTATAACAGCTTGCCTGTAAAATCCTTTTCTTGGAGTACATCACGGGACACAGAGCTCCCGCCCCTCTTTGGGGACACTTATTGCTTTGCTACAAAACTGAGGTGCTCCCGGATGGGAGGGGCTTATATAGGGGAGGGTACTTCCGGTTTTGGAAGTTGCCAGTGCCAGCACCTGACGGTAACTATATAACCCATTAGTAATGACTATGTCGCTCTGTGTCCCGTGATGTACTCCAAGAAAAGGATTTTACAGGCAAGCTGTTATAAAAATCCTATTATTCCTAAGATCACAAGAAAGAAGAAAGACATACGTTTGTCAGAACTCATGAGAAAGATCTGCTGCCAAAATGACATTTTAAACACCAAAACACCAAGCAACAAAACATGCGCTGCATTAAACGAAGCAATAACTTGCAGAATGACGAATGTGCTCTCTCCATTAGGAACGCTAGTTTTACTAGAACGAGCGCTCCCGTCTCCTAATTCAGTCTGAGCATGCGTGGGTTTTTTAACCAATGGACTTGCCCATAGACGATCGGAAATTACCATCGGTTTTTTATCCATCGGAAAATTTTAAAACAAGTTCTATTTTTTCCAACCGATGGGAAAAAGACCGATGGGTACCATACACGATCGGTTGGTCTGATGAAAACCATCCATCGGACAGTTTTCATCAGTCAAACCGATCGTGTGTACGGGGCTTTAGTGTAATAAAGTGACTGGATGGTAATGTCCACCTGTAGTCAAGGGTCACAGGATGCGTTTCAAAGGACCTTTTTGGGGGGGGCTATTTAAACAGAGCGGGAAGCCCATTGGGGTCAGCTGAGGAAGAGGAAGGTCCCTCAAAACGCATCCCGTGACCCTGGACTCCAGGTGGACATTACTATCCATTGGCCGTTGATACCAGTAATGAGGAAGCCGCAGCACTACATATACTTACTGGGCTGTCAGAGCCATTTCCCTATTAACAGCCAGTGGCACAGAGATCCAGACTTTAGCCTTGTACACACGATCAGTTTTCTCGTCGAGATTCCCGGCAGTTTCCTCGACAAGAAACCATACACACGAACGGTTTTCTCTGCAAGAAAGCTCTCCCAGCAGTTTTCTTGTCGCTTCTTGCCGAGAAAACCGTTCGTGTATATGGTCTCTTGTCGAGAAAACTGCCCGGGAATCTCGACGAGAAAAATAGAGAACCTGCTCTCTATTTTCTCGTCAGGATTCTCGTCGTGTGTATGCTTTTCCGAGTCTTAAAAAAAACGCGCATGCTCAGAATCAAGTATGAGTCGGGAGCGCTCCTTCTGGTAAAACTAGCGTTCGTAATGGAGATAGCACATTCGTCATGCTGTAACGGACTGAAGAGCACGAGGCTGAAAAGCGCGAATCGTCTCTCCCCAAACTTTTACTAACACGCGGTAACACGAGATCAGCAAAAGCAGCCCAAGGGGTGGCGCCATTGGAATCGAACTTCCCCTTTATACTGCCGTCGTACGTGTTGTACGTCACCGCGCTTTACAACGACAAGATTTTTAATTGACAGTGTGTATGCAAGGAAAGCTTGACAAGAATCCCGTCAAGCTTGACAAGAATCTCGTCGAGAAAACCAACGTTTTTTTTTACAACGGGATTCTCGGCCGTGTGTACGAGGCTTAAGTGTCTGTAGCAGCTCATCATCCATCCATCCATCCAGCTGCACCCTTTTAGGACTGTTCCTCCACTACAGGATTACACTCTCCTGTGGACTCCCATATATACATGTGTTTTTTTTTTTTTACTTTTGTGAGTACTCATTTTTAACTTTTATTTGCAATTAAACCTTCTTGGAACTTACTACATCAGAGCGGTCGCGTTGTCTATCTCACCTCTCTTTGTTTTACAAATGGAGTCACACCTCAGTTTTAACAACAGAAACCCCTAGGTCATCAGTTCCTTTTGTCTAGCTATAAGGGCTACCCGCCCAAAACCCCCAGATCCTTCTCCACTATGGATTCCCCCAGTTGTCCTCCCCCTAGTATGTATGATGCATTCATATTCTTAGCCCCCAAGTGCATAACTTTACATTTATCAACATTAAACCTCATCTGCCACATAGTCGCCCAACTAGACAGTGCATCAAGGTCATCTTGTAAATTGGAGATATCCTGTAAGAACGTTATTCCACTGCATAGCTTAGTGTCATCTGCAAAGACTGAAACTGTACTTTTAATCCCAGACCCTATATCAGGGGTGCCCAACCTTTTGAAGAGCGAGGGCCACTTAAGCGACTTGGTAATCGGTCGCGGGCCACAATGAGCAGAGTAGACGGATGGCAGGTCCGTGCATGTATATGCAGAGTGCACGGACACAGCCCACTGTACTCCTCCTTTTTTTTTTTGCGGATTGGATTGGAGGTAGGACAAAAATCTACAAGTTAACATCTGCCACTCCAGGTGAAAGGAGGGTCCAATTGGGTCGGACTGACCGTGTGAAAGGGGCCCAAGGCTGCTTTCACACAGATGCACTGCAGTTTACCCGCTCCGCTAGGGCAACGCAGTGTACCTTTTGGCTTTCCTGCACTTTGCAATAGACTTCTATTATATTCTGCAGGATTGGTGCACTTTCAGAAAGCTCACCAACTTCACAGGTAATTACAGAAGTCTATGGCTCAGTTCAGGTAACCCGCAGTAACCCAGTAACCACCACAGAACAGATATGCCCATATATACACTGTGATTTTAGTAATAAACTGACCTTTAATAACAGTATTCTATTCTATTCCATACCAGAGCAGGAGGTTGCGGGCCACATCAGAGGGCTCCGCGGGCCACTGGTTGGGCACCCCTGCCATATATCATGTCTAAAAGTATTAAAAAGTAAGGGTCCCAACACTGAACCTTGGGGTACACCATTGATAACCTTATACCATTCAGAGTTAGAATCATTAACTACTACTCTCTGAATCCGGTCTTTTCGCCAGTTTTCTATCCATTAACAAACTGATATTTCCAATCCTGTAGAGTTTACCTTACACATGAACCGTGTGTGGGGAACTGTATCGAACGCTTTTGCAAAATCCAAGTATACCACGTCCACAGCCACCCCTTTGTCCAACGTTTTACTTACCTCTTCATAAAAAGAAATCAGATTTGTTTGACTATTTCTGTCTTTCATGAATCCATGCTGTCTGTTGCTTAAAATATTTTTTTCCAGCAAGAACTCATCTATGTGGTCTTTTATTAAACTCTTTAGTATCTTCCCAACTATAGAAGTTAGGTCTACAGTTACTTGGTAAAGACTTTGTTCCCTTTTTAAATATAGGCACCACATTGACTCTACGCCAATCCAGTGGTATTATTCCCGTTATTAATGAGTCCCTAAAAATTTGATACAATGGCTTTGAAATGACAGAGCTCAATTCTTTTAGGATCCATGGGTGTATGCCATCTGGTCCAGGTGCTTTATCCACCTTTACTTTGTCTGTCTTTTGACCCACATCATTGCATAGTCATCTTTTGTAGGACAAAATGTTGTTATTTGACTGTATTTTTAGGCTTCTGCCTCAAATATTAATTTTTCATTGGGCTCTAAAGTGTAAGTCTTTATTCATTCATGCCTCTTGTGCTCTGCACCATGTACAGGTGTGAATTAGTCATAAACAGACTTCAATAGCCAAAGACTCATCTATTATTACTACTGTACAACAGAAGAATCCGCACACAGAAAGATTCCCAGAGATCTTTTTTTTTTTTAAAAGAGTTGGCATGTTATGTTTCACTTGAATGCGTTTAGTGTAATCGTATAATATGCTCTGACAGGTGCTCTCATGCTCCCTTGTTACTTACCTAACTTAATTAAAAACCTGAAATAAAATTCTGTTTCAAAAAGCCAGTTTTAGGTCATTTTTGACTACACCTTTTGAGGCTTAGCTTCACCTTTTCTTTTATTACAAGAGGTGAATGTAATCTAGACCAAATTCATAAAATTTTTTTACATTTAGTTAATATTTTACACTTAAATTAAATCTGAGAGCCCACCTTTCCTTGTAACTTGACCCGAGCTCCACAGAGCACATACAGTACCTTATATTATCTGAAGGCATGTTCAGTTTTTCACTTAGGGATTTTCGTTGGAAAATGTCAATGCCAATAAGGCTTAGAATAGTCCTTTAAAGTGGAAGTAAACCCTCCTGTCATTTTCAGGCAAGGAAGCTGCCATCTTGGCCTCTGTTTAATCTTCAACTGCCATGATGCTGCACATGTGATCAGTTATGACACCAGCCATTGGATGGTTTGAAAGCTTGGTTGAGAGCACAACCAATGTGACAGTTGGCATTCCCGGCATGCCGGGAATGTAACTGCTTTTTGAAACTGTTAAATCAATGGGTTTACTTCCGCTTTAAAGCAACCTTGCTAGATAAATAATATATACCAAGCAAGAACATGCTTGTTTTGAATAGGGGGCTTACTTACCTCTCAGCCCGCACTACTGAACATCACTCTGTTTATGAGAAATGGTCCCCCAATTTCCACTGGTAATCCAAAATTTCTGGGATTGTTTTCCCCCAGAGTTGTCCTGCTGCTGACTTCATGGTGACACAGAAGAGAGCAGTCACATGGAATTCAGTAGGAGGAACCACTAAGAGCTGTGACATAGCCAGCAGCATGTAGAGTAAATATTTCAGCCCTGTTGTACCGGGCCCTGGCCAGCAGGCGGGCCCGAAAATCTTTTAACTTCTAGCTAAAAAAAAAAAAACTAGCTAAATAACTTTAGTTATTAACCCACACCACTTGATTACTAATGTATATGAGGAATATATAGTCATTTCCTGGGCCCCATCAGGTTAACAGAGGGGCCCAGGAGGTGAAAGCAGAAGAGGGACTTTTTTTTCATTTTTGGGTGCAGGGATACACACCCATGCTGCTCTCAGTATACCTGCACAAACTAAAGTTCCGCCTGCTCACTGCATGCCTTCTCCAGCGGATGGATATTACTGTAATGCGGCTCCCTTCCCTCAGTAAGTTTTGCAGCCTGAGGGAGAGACGGATCACTGACTGAGTTGGCTGAGACAGACAGAGCAGGAGGAGTAATCTCGACAGCGGCAGTGGTGCACAGGCAAGCAGTGCAGTCCCCGACCCCTACACACACACACACTGACAGGTCACACAGGCTATTGTAGAATGTGCAGTCCCCTGACTCTCACTATATGCTCATGGTCATTATCATTATGATGATCAGAGCACAGCAAGTGCTCTATGGCTCTGTCAGTGTAACATACTGTTGGGTGCTGACTTTCCTGATATATGGCTGTACTGTGTGTTACAGACTATAACACAGCACAGCCATAACAAAGTCAGCATCACACAGTCATGTTACACTGACAGAGCCATACAGCACCTGCTGTGCTCTGATCATCATAATGATAATGACCATGCGCACATAGTTATTTGCTACTTTACACATGTGATAGGTTGGGACAGTAAAAACACATAACCAAGCTGCATTTTTACTACCCCAAACCACTTCTCTTTGATAACCTTTCACCCAAGCTTTGCAATTAGGTCCTTTTTCATGCAGACCTGATTGAAAGCTCCATGTAGGTTTACAGGTATGAATTGACTTGTATGCATTTAGATTCGCCTACCTCTGTGTCCATTCAGGTAAAAAAAAAAGAAAATGGAAAAGAACATCCTTTTCTATTTTTTCAGACCTAAATGTGACAGATCAGAGATAGCCTGATGTAAATGGACACAAGTCTGTGGTGTTCGCGGACACAAACTGAACGGGCACGAATGTCAAAACACTGACATCTCTCCCATTCAGATCCAGTTATGATTGGTGGGGCGCTGTAAATATTACATGTTCCAGCTCCTGCCACCAGTCCCCCAGACCCCCCCCCCCTGACAGTGTGGGGGAAGGGACGGAGCCATGGGTGGGGTTGTGGGCGCGGTCAGAGGCAGAGCCATGGGTGGGGTTGTGGGCGGGGTCAAGGGGGGCCCGTCAAGTAGGCTGTATGGGGCCCCATGATTTCTAACAGCGGCCCTGATGCTCGCTCCTGAACTGTGTGTGTTCAAAAGACACACACACACACAGCATGGCCTGGACCCACCCCCTTCTTCCTCCTTATAGCATTTGATTAATAGCAGCGGGAGCCAATGGCCCCTGCTGCTGCCTGAGTCCCTGTGTTAAGAGGAAGAGAGGGGAAAGAAGAGATTCAGCTGTGCATAACACTGGATCGATTGAGGACTTGAGGTAAGTATTTAGGGAATGGGGAGAACAGCAAGATGTAAAATGTTTTTTTACCTTAATGCAGAGCATGCATTAAGAAGGTAAAAAATTTTTTGGCTTTAGAACGACTGAAAGCAGAGTTCCACACAAAAGTGGAACTTCCGCTCATCTTATTCCTCCCCCCCTTCGGTGCCACAATTGGCACCTTTCGGAGGGAGGGGGGACAGAATACCTGTCTTTGACAGGCATCCTTTCCCACTTCCGGGAGTCCCTGCCGCGGAGCTGTGACATCACCGTGGGGCTCCCTCCTCCCCCGACCACCGGGCCTATAGGAGAGAAGAGCGGGGCCTCGCGCATGCGCAGTAGAGCTCCTGGCGTGAAGCCGAAAGGCTACACTGCCGGGTTCCCATACCCGCAATGGCGGCAGAGCACCCGACAGCTGATGGAAACATCATCTGCGGGTGCCGACATCGCTGGACTCCAGGACAGGTAAGTGTCCATTTATTAAAAGCCAGCAGCTGCAGTATGTGTAGCTGCTGGCTTTTAATGTTTTTTTTTTGTTGGCGGAACACTGCTTTAAGTACAGGTATACTGGCCTCAACATGGGGTGTACACCCCCTGATGTAGAGTCATTTTTTAAACCAATGGGAACTAGAAGCTGTCTCAACAAATCTGTTTTATCCCCTTCATCAAAAAGCTCTTTGTGGACCATGGAGGCCAATAACACACAATGGCTTGTATCATTGTATGTTGAAAGTCCCAGACTGTTTGATGTTTGGAGGAGTCAAACAACAACTTGATGTGTAGATATCTGCTATAACCTTACTTCTCTCCATTATTTCCCAGTCTGAGCCACTTACTCTATTTAGGTCTTTAAATTCTCCTCCCCAAATGGTATGAGGTTCTTCCTTGAGTGGAACTACAGCTTTCTGCATCCATAGTCGTCAGGTGCTGAGTTCTTCATGAAATTCTCAACTAACTTCCCCACATCTGTGAAAAAGGAGACAAGAGGGTTTCCTGGGGATGGTTCAGAGACTGTAGCAATTAAACATACCCTGGAATCAGGCCAGAATGTCTTTAGTCTAATGCCGCGTACACACGATCGTCATTTCCGACAACAAATTTCCGATGTGAACTTCTGGTCGGATATTCCGACGGTGTGTAGGCTCCATCGGACATTTGCTGTCGGAATTTCCGACAACAAATAATTGAGATCTGGTTCTCAATTTTTCCGACCGTGTGTATCCAATTCCGACGCACAAAAATCCTACGCATGCTGGGAATCAATTTGACACATGCTCGGAATCATTGAACTTCATTTTCTCAGCTCATTGTAGTGTTGTACGTCACTGCGTTCTTGGCGATCTGGATTTCCAACAACATTTGTGTGACCGTGTGTATGCAAGACAAGTTTGAGCGAAAATCCGTCTGAAAAAAATCCACAGTTTTGTTGTCGGAATGTCCGATCTTGTGTACGCGGCTTATAGTTTGTAAGTTTGGGAGTTGTCATGATCTACCTTCATGTCTAGTACAAATACAACAATCAGGTGCTACTGTTGTAACCAATTGGTGGATCTGTACCACCGTCCATGCATCGCTGAGAATTTACCATTAATATGCTTAGTCCTAATTGGCTAGTCTGCTTCACACCATTTGGGTCCATTGTGGAAGATCCATAACGATCCCCCAAGTTTAGTGGTCCCTTTAGGTAGCCACTGGATACATGGTTCCTTCTGCCATTTTTCAGTGATGACCCACCCAGACTGAACCCAAACTCACCCAAACACCTGTAGATTAAGGTGGGCTTTATTAAAAAAAAAAAAAAAAAAGCTGGGATATACAGTTCAGTAAACACAAAGAAAAGCATGTTTTTAAAATGTAAAATTTGCAATTGGACCTGCAGTAGAAAAACCGGGTTTAAAAAAATAGGTGCTCTGGCTACTAAACTTTGGTCTAAAAAAATCTATATTGGCCCTAGAATGTACAGTATATGTATGCATGGGGGTAGGGACCTTAGATTGTAAGCTTCTTGAGGACAGGGACTGGTGTGAATGTACAATGTATGAAACATGGCGTTAATTGTTGGCGCTGTATAAAGACCTGAAAAAAATTGATATTTTCTTTCTGTTTATTTGGGGGTCTATGTATAAGAAGTTCACTAAACAAATGTTCCACACATCTGCACAGCTGCAACAAAACTTGCCGTATTCTTAGTAATTAGGAATGGGCCCGATGTTCGAGTCGAACGTGAGTTCGACTCGAACATCAGGTGTTCGCTCGTTCGCTGAAAGGTGGACAATATGGGGCTTCCGTGTCAAATTTGAGCGGCACGGAACGCCCCATAATGCACTGCGAGATCGCAGTGCATTGACGTCTGATGATTGGCCAAAGCATTCACCTGACAGTGTGCCTTTAGCCAATTATGGCTCTAGGAGCTAAGTCCATGCCCCACACTATATAAGGCTGCTTACACAGAGGCCGTACATAGTGTTATAATTGAGAGAACGTTAGCCAGAGGCAGGTTAGTTAGTGGCGTGCAGGCAGTTTAGTATATATATATAATGTGTGTGTCCCCCCTGCCCATACCAGGCCCTTAGGGTCTGGTATCGATTTTTAAGGGGAACTCCACGTCAAAAAAATAAAACAGTGTATGGTCATCCTCAAAATCCATACCAGGCCCTGTGGGTCTGGCATAGATTTTAAGGGAAACTCCACGCCAATATTCTTTAAAAAAAATTGGCGCGTGGTCCCCCCAAAATCTATACCAGACCCTTATCCAAGCAAGCAGCCTGGTAGGCAAGGAAAGGGGGGGACGAGCGAGCGCCCCCCCGAACCATACCAGGCCGCTTGCCCTCAACATGGGGAGGATGCTTTGGGGTCCCCCCCAAAGCACCTTGTCCCCATATTGATGGAAACAAGGGCCTTATCCCCACAACCCTGGCCTGGTGGATGTGGGGGTCTGCGGGCAGGGGGCTTATCAGAATCTGGAAGCCCCCTTTAACAAGGGGGCCCCCAGATCCCGTCCCTTCCAAGTGAATGGGTATCGGGTACATTGTACCCCTACCCATTCACCTAAAAATGTGTCAAAAGGTAAAAACCATAAAAGACAGTCTTTGACAAGTCCTTTATTAAAAAAGCTCCCCTGAAAATACTCTGCCTCCATGTGAGGTGTCCCGCCGACTGCTGTCTTTTCGAGTGACAGCTGTTATATAGGCAAGGGTGGGGCCACCCGGTGACATAACCGAGTGACCCCATCCCTTCTGACGTCATGTGCTGTCAGAGGGGACAGGGTCATTGTTAAATGGGGATTCCAGATTCCGATAAGCCCCCACTCGCAGACCTCCACAATCACCTCAGGGTTGTAGGGACGAGGCCCTTCTCCCCATCAACATGGGGACAAGGTGTTTTGGGGGACCCCAAAGCACTCTCCTCATGTTGAGGGCATGTGGCCTGGTATGGTTCAGGAGGGGGGGGCGCTCGCTTGCCCCCCTATCCTGTCCCCTAGGAGGCTGTTTGCTCAGATAAGGGTCTGGTATGGATTTTTGAGGGAACCCACGCCAATTTTTTTTCCATTTTGGCGTGGAGTTCCCCTTAGAATCCATACCAGACCTGAAGGGCCTGGTATGGACAGGGGGGGGGGGGGCCCACACAGTTTTTCTCCTTGATTTTTATCTATATTGCCGGGTGTCGGCAATACATTACAGCCTTGAGCTGTAATTTTAAATAAATGTTTTTCCTTTAGAATTGTAATTTTTCTGCGGCACAGTAAAACAGATCACACAGATGTGCCACTTTAAAGGCAGACAAAGGGGACCCCCAGGCACGATATTTAAAGGAATATTTCATTTTTATTGTTTCACTTTAAGCATTTTTAAAATCACTGCTCTTGAAAACACGGTTGTTTTAAAAACGTTTTTTTTTTTGCATTGATACATGTCCCCTGGGGCAGTACCCGGGCCCCTATACACTTTTGGTGGCAATAACTTGCATATAAGCCCTCTAAAATTAGCACTTTTGATTTTTCATGTTCGTGTCCCATAGGGTTCACACAAATTTTTTGCCTGTTCGCATGTTCTGGTGCGAACCGAACCAGGGGGTGTTCGGCCCATCCCTATTAGTAATATAATTATGTTCTATGATCATAAGCACCTTTTAGTGGCCATACTGTCTTTTTTTTTGCTGATTGAGGTATGCAAAAACAAATACTGCATTGTAGCTCCCGCTGGCGCTTATTATCATAGGAAATAAATATATTGCACAGTTTCCTAGGAACTGTGTGGACGTGTGTCACATTTTGTTAGTGAATTTTTAACCCATTGACTCCCTTAGTGTTATAGAAAGTGTCATAATTCACATATCTATTGTGTAAATAAGGTTTAAATAATGTACATGGAACTCAAAAGCTATAGCACCTATCATCATTTTTTTTATGGAAAAACACTGCTTAAATTATACAGGAATATAATTTCCAAAAACACAACGTTGGCGAAAGACAAGCTTCTCCTAGAAATACAAACCATAACATTTTTCTGATTATTAGTACCTACCTAGAAGTCTGAACACACAACAACAAGATCTTCTTGTGACAGAAACAGTGACAGCAGTTTGGAACTCAAGCGAGCCCTCTTAATAGAATATGCATAAGATGTGTCCAAGATTTATAATTTATTTTGAATTATTCCTATAATTGTCCTCAAAAATGAAAGTCGGAATAGAATGGATACTGCATTGTGTCACTTCTGCAAGTCTGTCAAAATGGGATCTGATACATGACTAGCAAGTCACAATTGTCAGTCTTTATATTCTTCAGCCACCTGCCACTTACAGATAAAATATGAACAGCTCTGTCCCATCAGCCTCAGGGGGTTGTGTGTTCTCTGACTCACATTCACGAACGCTGAAGCCATCTTGTTCTGTTTAGCTGAATTTTTAACCATTTATTTTTTAATAAATTGTAGGTGGTTTGAGTCAGCACATTGCTACTACTTTATGTCCCGTAATTGTAATGTTTGCAATTGCAATTAAAATAAAAAAGAAATAACAAAGAGTCTCTTTCATGTTTATTGCATTTATAATCTTATTTTATTATTTTAGATATGGCCATTTTATACATAAAGTGATTGTTTAATTTTTTTTTTTACACTTGCAGTGGGCTTCCCTCAGCACTGCAAGGGTTAAAGTGGTTGTAAATAAATATTTTTTTGTTGTTAAATAGCAAACATCTCTATACTTACCTTCTCTGTGCAATGGAATTGCACAGAGGCCTGAACCTCCTCTGAATTGCACAGAGAGGCCTGAACCTCCTCTGAATTGCACAGAGAGGCCTGAACCTCCTCTGAATTGCACAGAGAGGCCTGAACCTCCTCTGAATTGCACAGAGAGGCCTGAACCTCCTCTGAATTGCACAGAGAGGCCTGAACCTCCTCTGAATTGCACAGAGAGGCCTGAACCTCCTCTGAATTGCACAGAGAGGCCAGAACCTCCTCTGAATTGCACAGAGAGGCCAGAACCTCCTCTGAATTGCACAGAGAGGCCAGAACCTCCTCTGAATTGCACAGAGAGGCCTGAACCTCCTCTGAATTGCACAGAGAGGCCTGAACCTCCTCTGAATTGCACAGAGAGGCCTGAACCTCCTCTGAATTGCACAGAGAGGCCTGAACCTCCTCTGAATTGCACAGAGAGGCCTGAACCTCCTCTGAATTGCACAGAGAGGCCTGAACCTCCTCTGAATTGCACAGAGAGGCCTGAACCTCCTCTGAATTGCACAGAGAGGCCTGAACCTCCTCTGAATTGCACAGAGAGGCCTGAACCTCCTCTGAATTGCACAGAGAGGCCCGAACCTCCTCTGAATTGCACAGAGAGGCCCGAACCTCCTCTGAATTGCACAGAGAGGCCCGAACCTCCTCTGAATTGCACAGAGAGGCCCGAACCTCCTCTGAATTGCACAGAGAGGCCCGAACCTCTTCTGAATTGCACAGAGAGGCCCGAACCTCTTCTGAATTGCACAGAGAGGCCCGAACCTCTTCTGAATTGCACAGAGAGGCCAGAACCTCTTCTGAATTGCACAGAGAGGCCAGAACCTCTTCTGAATTGCACAGAGAGGCCAGAACCTCTTCTGAATTGCACAGAGAGGCCAGAACCTCTTCTGAATTGCACAGAGAGGCCAGAACCTCTTCTGAATTGCACAGAGAGGCCAGAACCTCTTCTGAATTGCACAGAGAGGCCAGAACCTCCTCTGAATTGCACAGAGAGGCCAGAACCTCCTCTGAATTGCACAGAGAGGCCAGAACCTCCTCTGAATTGCACAGAGAGGCCAGAACCTCCTCTGAATTGCACAGAGAGGCCAGAACCTCCTCTGAATTGCACAGAGAGGCCAGAACCTCCTCTGAATTGCACAGAGAGGCCAGAACCTCCTCTGAATTGCACAGAGAGGCCAGAACCTCCTCTGAATTGCACAGAGAGGCCAGAACCTCCTCTGAATTGCACAGAGAGGCCAGAACCTCCTCTGAATTGCACAGAGAGGCCAGAACCTCCTCTGAATTGCACAGAGAGGCCAGAACCTCCTCTGAATTGCACAGAGAGGCCAGAACCTCCTCTGAATTGCACAGAGAGGCCTGAACCTCCTCTGAATTGCACAGAGAGGCCAGAACCTCCTCTGAATTGCACAGAGAGGCCTGGACCTCCTCTGAATTGCACAGAGAGGCCTGGACCTCCTCTGAATTGCACAGAGAGGCCTGGACCTCCTCTGAATTGCACAGAGAGGCCTGGACCTCCTCTGAATTGCACAGAGAGGCCTGGACCTCCTCTGAATTGCACAGAGAGGCCTGGACCTCCTCTGAATTGCACAGAGAGGCCTGGACCTCCTCTGAATTGCACAGAGAGGCCTGGACCTCCTCTGAATTGCACAGAGAGGCCTGGACCTCCTCTGAATTGCACAGAGAGGCCTGGACCTCCTTTGAATTGCACAGAGAGGCCTGGACCTCCTCTGAATTGCACAGAGAGGCCTGGACCTCCTCTGAATTGCACAGAGAGGCCTGAACCTCCTCTGAATTGCACAGAGAGGCCTGAACCTCCTCTGAATTGCACAGAGAGGCCTGAACCTCCTCCGAATTGCACAGAGAGGCCTGAACCTCCTGTTTTTGGATCCCACGCTGCTGCTCCTCATCTATGTCCAGTGACCCCACAGCGCTGGATATAATGAGGGCTCAGGTAAAGTATAAGGTGGGGTGAGGGGGCAAATTTGATGTCTATATATTTTTTTTTACCTTAATGCAAGGAATGCATTAAGGTACAACATTTTTTAGGCTTTAGAACCACTTTAAATCATTTTTGTCTAGAGGGAATAGGAAAAGCAGCTATACTTACCTTATTCCTAGCTGCCTTCCAGGTTACTTCCTTCACAGGTACTCTGATATCATAATACACATTGCAGGACTAGCAGCGAAGATGTAGGCAGATGGAGACTGCAGTATGTAGCACTTACCCCCAAAGGAGTCGCTGAGAATATACACAGGTCTCCCAATGTAGTACAGAGGCTGCCAGTCACATAAGCTCAGTCTTATGCACACCGACATTTCAACCTTAGTCTAGGGGATATGTTTTTAGTAGCAGCTTTTCTGAAGGTAGCAGGGAATGGCCAGTATAGCTATAACCCTACAGCAGCAGTCCATAAACCCCTTCTGGCGCTGAGTTACCTTATGGCACTTCCACAGCTATCAGTCCCCAGCAAGGTCTTTACTCACAGTGTCCTAGGAGCTGTCTGCCACCAAGCATACACAAGTAGATCCTAAGTGAGGAAGATTAACTAGATTCTTCTCCAGACCCAGGACTTAGGTGGAGTACCCTTGAGGGAAAGAACATTGCTCAGGCTTCCTGCTCATTTTTAACCTCCACAGCCAAATTTGGATGTTTTCTCCCAGGGATTGTATGGAGAATGATAAATATTCAACTGATTATTTGAATCTCCTTGCACTATGCTCTGGAAGCTTCTTTTAGAGGCAGGAGGTAGTATTCAAACTCCCAGCCAGGGCCGGACTGGGAATAAAAACCAGCCCTGGAAATAATTTCATACCAGCTCCATAGCATTAATATACCAGCCCAACGGCATAACGGCATTTTTTTCTTGTTCATAAAAGGGAAAACCGTGCATTTTAAAGCACATTTGAAGAGTGTATTATACATAGATAAGACAGATATGAAAGCACATAGGGCTAGGGATATATATATACTGTATATAAAACAGCAAATTTCAGTTAAAAGTAGTAAAAGTCAAGCAATCATCAAAGAGGGACAACTGGGAATGTGGGGGGACTCTGGTGACCAGAGACCACCTTCCGCAGAAAGAATACACTAAGGTAAGGGGGGTGGGTTACTGATTAATGGGGGAAACGTTTATATCAGTGCCCCCTTACATTATTGTATTCACTCCCCTCTTACATCAGTGACCTCCCCTCAGACTGGCCTGGCGGTGTTGTCACTGACCTCCTCTCAGGTGCACTGTGCTGGGCTCAGTCAGTCAGCTCCAGCTTGATGGCTCTGGTTTTCCTATAGTCTCCTCTCCACAGTCCACACACGTCTGACTTTTCCCATGACCCCCATCCCAGCGGCACTCCCACTCTTGACTCCTCTCCAGACTCCCTCATAAACTGCAGACATGATATAAGACAAAAGATGGTCAGAGGTTGTGGGCATGATACAAGAGATGGTTAGAGGCTACGAGCATAGTACAGGAGATGGTCAGAGGCTGTGAGCATGGTACAGGAGATGTCAGAGGCTGTGGGCATGGTACAGGAGTTGTCAGAGGCTGCGGTCATGGTACAGGAGAAGATTAGAGACTGAGAACATGATACTAAAGATGGTAAGAGAATGTAGACATGATACAGGAGATGGTCAGAGGCTGCAGACATGATACAAGAGACCAATGCAGCCTCGCCAGTGCCCATCAAATGCAGCCTCACTGTGCCTATCGA
Organism: Rana muscosa; assembly: GCA_029206835.1. NCBI lineage: Eukaryota > Metazoa > Chordata > Amphibia > Anura > Ranidae > Rana > Rana muscosa. Next base: position 125,625,633 of record CM055117.1, on the reverse strand, counting down.
TGCAGCCTCACTGTGCCCATCAATGCAGCCTCACTGTGCCCATCAATGCAGCCTCACTGTGCCCATCCATGCAGCCTCACTGTACCCATTCATGCAGCCTCACTGTACCCATCCATGCAGCCTCACTGTACCCATCATTGCAGCCTCACTATGCCCATCATTACAGCCTCACTATGCTCATCATTACAGCTTCACTGTGCTCATCATTGCAGCCTCACTGTGCCCATCATTGCAGCCTCACTGTGCCCATCATTGCAGCCTCACTGCCCATCAATGCAGCCTCACTGTGCCTATCATTGCAGCCTAACGGTGTCCATCATTGCAGCCTTACTGTGCCCATCATTGCCGCCTCACCGTGCCCATCATTGCCGCCTCACCATGCCCATCATTACCGCCTTACCATGCCCATCATTTCCGCCTTACCGTGCCCAGCAATGCCGCCTCACCGTGCCCATCATTGCCGCCTTACCGTGCCCATCATTGCCGCCTACTGTGCCCAGCAATGCTGCCTCACCATGCCCATCACTGCCGCCTTACTGTGCAAAGCATTGCCGCCTCACCACGCCCATCATTGTCACTTTACCGTGCCCAGCATTGCGGCCTCACCATGCCCATCATTGCCGGTTTACCGTGCCCATCATTGCCGCCTCACCATGCCCATCATTACCACCTCACTGTGCCCAACATTTCCGCCTCACCATGCCTATCATTGCCACCTCACCGTGCCCATCATTGCCGCTTCACCATGCCCATCACTGCCACCTTACCGTGCCAAACATTGCCGCCTCACCATGCCCAGCATTGCCCCCTCACCATGCCCATCACTGCCGCCTTATTGTGCCCAGCATTGCTGCCTTACCGTGTCCAGCATTGCCACCTCACCATGCCCATCACTGCCACCTTACTGTGTCCAGCATTGCCGCCTCACCATGCCCATCACTGCCGCCTTACCATGCCAAACATTGCCGCCTCCCCATGCCCATCACTGCCGCCTTACCATGCTCAGCATTGCCGCCTCATCATGCCCATCACTGCCGCCTTACTGTGCCCAGCATTGCCGCCTCACCATGCCCATCACTGCCGCCTTACTTTGTCCAGCATTGCCGCCTCACCATGCCCATCACTGCCGCCTTACCGTGCCCAGCATTGCCGCTTCACCAGTCAGTACCAGTGGATTACGCACAGCGCGCATCTCCTGCTGTGTCACAGAGCTCAGTCGGAAATGTTCGGCCGCGCTGTGACAAAACACTGCGTCTATTACACAAGCTGCTCTAGGAGGAGGGCGGGACTTTTGTCACAGCACGGCCGAACATTTTACAGTCACACTGAGCTTCATGACACAGCGTGAGTCCGCTTTGAGCTATGCTGTAAACACAGCGTAGCTCAAAGCTGCCCCAGAGCAGGCAGCCTACCGGGAAATGTCCCGATATCCCGGTAGGCCAGTCCGGCCCTACTCCCAGCTCAGGAAACCCTGAACACACCAACACAATCAATCACTGCTTTATTCACTAAAATAAAGCCCAAAGCTAAATTCACACAACAGCCTATGTAGAGGAGGGTGCTACAAGTATATTCTCCCACCTGAAGTTGGCACTGTGCCATTTATTCAGGCTGGCAGGACCCCATTGAGAACTAATTGCCCTCTGCTAAGGGCTCAAGGCAGCCATCATGGAGAGGAGGCAATCCTAATAGATACTGAAATCCTGCGAGATTAGGACAGCTATCTTGACTCAGAATAATTCTATAAATAGGAGATTCTGCAGTGAGGAATAGGGACAGAGCCCCTGCTGGACAGGGAGAGAGTAGGAATAGTAATGATGAGAGGAACTTGTTGAGGAGGAAAGAATAGGTTTCCCATTACAGGGTATTTGCTCTATCAGCTTCCTGGAAGATTTTACCACTGGCAGCAAGATATCTGCCAGGACATTTGGGGATTGCAGCAATATTATAGCCCCCTCCAAGGGAGGTACTCCTCTGCCATTCTGTTGTCTGTAAGTGCCTGTTATATTACTTTTGGAAAGTGACTTGTGGATAAGCCTGTTATATTACTATTTGAAGGTGTCTTGTGGATCACAGTGCCCTCTTCTTTCTGAAGAAGTGCATGACCTGCAATATATGTAGTGCTATTGGTGTGTAGGTGGGCTGCAGCACGGTGCAGCAGCAATAACACACTCAGTCCTTGTGCAATGAAGAACCTGTTTTGAAATAATTTAAAGACAGTTCACAGATATCCTGGTGGTAAGTCAGCAACACTCACAGTTCCAACAACGTGCAGACAGCAGGTTTCAGCTGAACAGACAGCGACTGTAGAGAGGAGTAGAATGCGGCCTGGTCATCTTGTGCCCAAGCAGGCAGATGTCCAAGGAATTTGCTAGCCATATGCTTTCCCTTCTCTTCAGGAACCTTTCCCTGCTGCTAGTTCTATCTCTACCAGGCAGGGTACCTGTCCCTACTCTTGCCAACTTGCCAAAATTCACAACAAATCTGGGAGCCAGGGACCTAAAAAGTCTCTGTCTGAGCATATAATGAGATAGCTTCCCCAGTGACCCAGGAAGCAATAGAAGAACCCTGTTGCTCTTGACTTCCTCTACAACAACTGTGCTGCAGTGGGAGAGCGCCAGCTGCAGTGGCGAAAGTAGACTTCACCTGCCTACAGGTGTAAACTGTGTTATTTCTGTGGTCGCTCAATTTCTACAATATAAACAAAATCTAAGTATCTACATGTGTTTGGGTACATTGTTTAGACCCTGCCTACATGGACGCTGAGGGCCAACCTACAATCCCGGGCATTGGATAGCTGAGAAACATTCCAGCTGCCAGGGGAGCAACTGCAAGGGTAATTTTTTCTTTTACCTGGAGTTTAACTTTAAAAATTGTATACTCCTGTAGTGGACCCATAGAAAGAAATATTACATCATAATCATATTGATATATTTTCAATCTAATACATGTATGATATCTGGTGTACACACAGAGAGAGGTAGATGAACATCAAGGGAGGTTTTTCATCTTTGCCATACAGCAGGAGGAGAAATATACGTGGACAATGCACACTGTATACGAGATTCTGCTCACACAGTCCCAGTGTGGGAATACCAACTAACACAGCCGTTAATGTAAATCCCAAATCTCATGCTGTGGATTCTTCTTCTTCAAGTATAGGATGTCATTAACTTATATCTTCAGTAGGAGGTTTTATTAGTGGAAAGTGCTGGCTGCTGATTTTTCCTTCTTACAAAAAGAGAGAGGATCCACCGCCGCTACATATGGTGCTGTTCGGTGTCCTGCCGTGCGCTGTCAATGCCACATACACTCCAAAGCATTCTACTTGGCTTCTTCCTTTAAAGGAGGTCCCGTTGCCAATCATATCCAAGAACAAAGTCCAAGCTTAACTTAAAGCCCAACTGAAGTCATAGATAGAAATATATACGTAGTCAGATAGATGGACTATGATTTTTTCCTCTTACTCTAAGTACATGAGCTTTTTTTTTGGCAGATTACAAGTGTTTTTTTGCCCCAAAGACTGCATTAGAAATGCCTGACGCTCAACACTCAAATAGCAGATATCCACCTCTAATTTCCTCTCCTTCTCCTCCCCCTAGTGCTTTCTATTGGCTAAACAAAAATGCCTGAAGCTGTAAAAAGATTGTAATACACTTCTAAAACGCTTTAAAAAAAACTTGTAAAAAATTACAAAAAAAAAGCTTAAAAAACGCCTGAAAAATGCCATTAAATCGATATGCTCAGGTGTGAATGGATACTTGCAACCACGACTTAAAGAATTCCTGTGTCTTTGAAGAGCGCTACTATAGTGTAAATCTCTGATGTACCCCTGTCTCAGTGAAAATGTGTATTACAAGCATTTCTTATAGTTGTAAAGAGTGAACGATTTTTTACCTCTGTGCTGACGCAAGCAATGGGATGGCTCTCAGGAAAAGTAAAGAAAATATCAAAATGTCATAATAGGTGGATGTCAGTCTGGTGGAGTGGGAATTCCTAGGCAGACTGCATTTGCATGCAGGCTACCCTCAGAAAAGCCCACATGTGATGCTGAGCCTTAAATGAAAAGAGAGAGTCAGGATGGGGAGGAAAGCTACACGATGCTGGATGTCCTCCAGCAAGGAAATAGGTCAGACTCTGATTCCTTCCATTTTAAAAGCACACTGAGAAACTCAAGTAATCAATTTCAGTACAATAAAGGAGCCTGTAAAACTGGGAGTAGTGCTACCCCCAAAGGAGCTACTGGATGTGTTTGGGGTCCTCCTTCTTGCTTCTTAGTAATGATGTGTCCTGTACCCCAAGCTGAGTAACACCAACACACCTGGAAATTTGCATTGGGCAGAAACTCTGACAAGGAAATTTGGTTGGCAAATAGAACAAAAATCTGAGGACATTATTTTATTACTTATTTATTACAAGTACTTATACAGCACCAACAATTTATGCAGCACTTTACATATACAGTAGGTGCAGTCTAGGTTTGGAATAAGTGAATTATAGGGTGCAGTATGGATTGGGTACACTTGGTGTCCTGCTCTCAGTGGCTCAGTCCCTGCTAGCAGTATCAGCAATGAGCGAATAGCCCTCTGACCAGTCTCTGGGATGCTGCAGTGACCTCTTGCTGTAGAAGAGGGAGGGGGGCCCACATTCTCCCCCTTAAAGCCTCCGATGATCAGCGGTGGGAAGGAGAGGGTGAGTGGATGCTCCAGTCTCCCTGCTGCAGTGGGGCAGGTGCTGTTATGTGGGTGTTACTGTGCTCCTCCTGGGTGTCTTCACTCCCAGTCTGAGGCCTGCATCTCCACTGGTATGATCCCCAGCTAGCAAGCAAATATCCTGACAAAAGTGCCCTCTCTCTAACTCCCTCAGTGGCAAGAGGAACAACCTTCCCAGGCAGTTTAATAAAAATCCTCTTTCCACTCCTACTGCACAGTGAATCTTGGGATCTGTAGTGTAACTTTTATAATGTAGCCATTATATGGCTGCTGTCTCAAGCAACCACTCCTAGCATTTTTAGCATTCTTCATAGAAGTCTGTGGGCTTGTTTTGCTTTAGCTCTCCCTCTTCTGGCTGGAGGAGGATGGTGCAACATAACATTAAAGCGGTAGTAAAGTAATTTAAACAAAATACATCTTCACCCGGATTTCCTTTTTGGTTGGCAAGCTCCGGCTCTTTGAATGGCTGAGACGTGATGATGTCACTCCTGCGCATGCACACTCAAGAATATCACAGTGCGCATGCACCGGTGATGTCACCAGCTGCTGCAGATTAGAGTATCTCCTAAATGGTGCAGTTTAGGAGATACTCACTGTACCTACAGGTAAACCTTATTATAGGCTTACCTGTAGGTACAACTGAAAAAGGGGACTTTACTACCACTTTAATATCACAGTTGAGGGAGAGAGGCAACTAAAGAGCACGGTCTCCTACATGTTGTTGTAGTCCAGCACCTGGCTACATAACTTTTTTTTTTTGCATAGCCAGTATCTGAGTAAAAGTAATGTTGAAACAGTGACAGCAAATGGTAATGAGTTAGAGAAGTTAATCTACTATTTATAAAAAATAATCCATAAAGTAACAGCAATCCTGAAGCAGTTAGTGTCCCACTGATATAAATAGTACCATGACCATATGTCTAGGTGAACTTTTGACTTCTGCTGCTTCATTTTGTATTCTCACAGATAATAGAGTGAAGATATCAGTATTTCTTCTATTAATGAGTTTTTTCAATTTATTTTAATTTTGCTTTGTGCTATAAATTGGATGCAGGCCAGATGCATCTGAATGATCCACTGGGATTAGGTTAATAGAAATATATAAACATCCATTAATGAAAAATTTGTAGTTAGCTTGCGATTAGCAGACCGAAGATACAACCAACTAACATTGGAAATTTACAAAGGTCAATAGAGGTTATATACAAATAGTACTGTAAATGCAGATTGCAGATTTTGAAAGCCATCAGGTATGAAAAACGTGCTATGTATCTATTCTATTCCCATCATCTGTATAACATCATCTATATTTAATGCAACTGGGGAAGAAGAAAAACACTCAGTTGAGGATTGAGTCTAAAGACTGGAAAAAAGAAAGCAATCCATGTAAGTTCATACTGTAACCTACTCATCTTGACCAATCAGGTTTTTATTGTACATAGTTACATAGTTAGTCTGGTTAAAAAAGTCCATCTAATTCAACCAATAGCCAACCAATTTTAGACGCTGGTCTTAGAAACTGGAGGATAATTGGACATGCAAAATGCGATCCAACTATCTTCAGCTATCTTTCTTAGCTACTGCTTCCCTAAAAACAGATGGACAAGGCAACAATGGATTGACCAAGTGAACAAAATGCTTATAAGGGAGAAACTGACGTACCAACACAGAAATGCACCCCGTAAATTTTCCACAATGTGGCAGGATTGGTTGGCGGTACCAGGCCTAGCGCCCCATCAGCTGGTCAAGGATAGGTTGTTACAAGGATAGGCTTTGAATTCATAGGGATAGGTTTAATTCCACTGATAAATGTATGTCCTATGAGGGATGACTGTTGGCGAAGATAGGCTGGGCAGCCCAATTAAATGAGTTAAATTCCCAGGGACCTGGGAATGGTTATATTCTTCTGATGTACAGTAGGTGCTGTAGATTATGTGTTTTTTTTTTGTTTTTTTTTTTTTTTTTTTCTGTGAGTTTCCCCTTTTCCCCTTTTCTTTTTTTTTTGTTTTTTCTTTCCTTTACAATGCCACCCCAACTACAGCATCTTTTAGTCTTTTTGATTTTCTTTTGGTTGATACATAATTGTATTTTGACTGATTCAAAGGATCTCTTATGCTGCATGATATCTCCGGTCTTTATGTCATTGTTTTGTATGACCTGTATGTGGCACTGTGGAATTCCAAATAAAAATTTCTTTCTGATTTAAAAAAAAAGGGAGAAAAAAAAAATACAGATGGACAGTTGTTCTTTTTATGCCTTTGGGGGGGTCTTCTTTAGAAACCTCCATCTCAATTATTTAGGGTTAAAACCTTCATTTTAGCAGAGGTACCCCATAGACATTAGATGATTGCCTGATCCAACTTTTGCCTACATCAAGTGTTCTGCCCATATCATCATAATAATATGTGCTATGTGCTGTTACAGATTATATTGCAATGTTGGTATGACATTGTTGCCATCTAGTGGCCAGAGTTAGTTATTATTTTGTCACAGGAAAAGGAATTCCTTCACAGTTAAGGCAGTAACCTTTAACCTGGAACTGCATTTCCTTCTTTTCGTGTCTGCTCTCTGATCCAAGCAGACTGCATGTAGAAGAGCTCCTGTCTATTCTTGGACTAATGGTGGAATTGTCTGTGAGTACTTTCACTGGTAGAGTGAGGCTGCTGTATAATGTTTTAATGTACTGACACATATGTTTGTTTATGCTTATGTTGTAGTTTTACAAAGTTATTCGGAAAAAGAATACATACAGATTTGATGTCTCCCGTTTCTTGACTTCTGAATTATTGTTAAGCTGTCTGACTAGTGTTATACAACAGTTCAATAACGCGAAGCAGAACAGTAAAAAGACAACCACGTGGCAGTCTGGAATAAACTGAGACGCCATCAGTACAGCATAAGTCTAAGATCAGGAACAAAGTACCAGGCTGATGACACGCTATCGCCAACACAGCAAGACAGGGAGAACATTCCCAGTGCCCAGCAAGAGGATGCACAATCGCATGTGTCCAGATCTTCACGAGCTAGCAAGATGTCCTCAGCAAGTGCCTTAGCAGTTAAAGCTCGTGCCAAGGCAGAAGCTGCCCGCATCCAGCTACAGTACGCAGAAAAAGAAGCCATGATGATGCGGGAGTTAGCAGAAAAGAAAGCTACCATAGCACAAAAAGAAGCCATGATGATGCAGGAGTTAGCACAAGAAGAAGCAAAATTGCTCATCCTGAAGCGACAGACCGCTGCTGCAGCTGCTGAAGCTGAGGCCGCTGCCTACATGGGAACTAGTCGGTCAGGAAGTGAAAAATCGTATAAAGACCCAGAGGTTCCAGAAAAACCTCTATCCTCTACAGATCGTACAAGTAAGTACATCCAGAACCTTACTGATGCGCATGCGAAAGAACAGCCTCTTAAACCTGAAGCAAAGGAATTCAGACCGAGATCAACATGCCCCCTGAGCAGGCCCAATCAACCACATGAGGTCAGCGGCTGCCAGCAAATCAAGAGGGAAGCACCAGAAACCCCTAAGAACAAAAAACAATTGTTCCCATCACCTCAACATATAGATTACATGGGCGAACAACAATGTGCAGTGGATGTCACCAAATATCTCATCCGCAAAGAAATGATTAGCTCAGGCTTTCTCCAATTTGATGACTGTCCTGAAAACTATTGGGCATGGAAATCCTCCTTTCTGAATGCAACTGAAGGTCTGAACTTTTCATCAGGAGACATACTTACTTTGATGATAAAATGGCTCGGTACCGAGTCAGCAGAGCATGCTAAGAGGATGAGAAGAGCAAACCTGTTCAACCCTGCAGCAGGACTCAATATGACCTGGAAAAGACTAGAAGAAACGTATGGATCCCCAGAGGTAATAGAAGGAGCACTGTTGAAAAAACTTGAAGTCTTTCCCAAGGTGGGCTACAGAGACAATGTGCGTCTACAAGAACTAAGTGATCTTCTATTAGAGATAGAATATGCCAAAGAGGATGGCTACTTGCCAGGACTTTCATATCTAGATACAGCTAGAGGCACCAATCCCATAGTAGAGAAACTACCCTCAAATCTGCAAGACAAGTGGATGTCTGTGGGAGGTAAATTCAAAGAAGATTATGGTGTTGCTTTCCCCCCTTTCTCTGTGTTTTCTAGGTTTGTCCGACAGCAAGCGAAAATCCAAAGTGATCCTAGTTTCGCCTTCACCAGCAATAGCAATCAATCACACAGACCTGAGAAACCTCACAGACCTCACGGTAGGACTTCTGTATCCACACACAAAACAACTGTACCTTCAGAAGTCACAGACTATCAAAGCATCCACAAGGTACACACCATAGAAAACCCTGATAGACATTGCCCGATACACAAAAAAACACATCCACTAAAGAAATGCAAAGGCTTTAGAAGCAAACCCATTGCAGAGCGGATGTCCTTCCTTAAACAGAACGGCATCTGTTTCAAGTGTTGCGGATCCACTTATCACATTGCCAAAGACTGCAAAATACAAGTAGAATGTACAGAATGTGGCAGTGAGAGACATATAGCAGCTCTACACCCAGGTCCTGCTCACGTCTCACTAGAGACTGTAGAACCCAGGAAAGATCAGGGCAGGGAGCAACAAGAGACCCCACTCTCCTCAGTGATGTCTAATTGCACTAAAGTAAGGCAAGAGTGCACGTTCATGCTCGAAAATCTGTTTAGTGACTGTGTATCCCACTGGCAAGAGAGAAAGGGCAGTGAAAATGTATGCAGTGCTAGATGAACAGAGCAACAGATCCCTTGCAAAGCCAGAATTCTTTGATATCTTTAATCTTAAAGCAAGTGCGGTTCCATACACTCTAAGGACATGTGCGGGGACAATTGATACCACAGGGAGAAGAGCTTCCGACTTTACCATTGAATCCTTCAATAAGAAAGTACAGCTCCCACTTCCTACCCTAATAGAGTGTGGCATGATACCTGACGACAAAACTGAGATTCCCTCTCCAGAAGTAGCCCAACACCACCCTCACCTCCGCTCAATTGCTCACCTTATCCCAGCTGTTGAGCCAGATGTTTCACCTCTACTACTTCTTGGGAGAGACATCCTTCAGGTACACAAGGTGCGCCAGAAAATCAATGGACCTTATAATGCCCCCTATGCACAGAGACTGGACCTGGGGTGGGTCATTGTAGGAGAAGTTTGCCTGGGAACAGTGCACCAGCCTGACAATATCAGCACTTTGAAGACGTCTGTGTTAACAAATAGACGCACATCTCTTCTCAGTCCTTGTCACAACAGCTTTGTTGTCAAGGAAAGCTTTGATAGGACAACACAACTCTTTGACTCTCCTACACTATGTGGTGAAGAAGAAGTCAATTCCAACATTGAGACAGACAATCTAGGGATTACAGTGTTCCAGAAAACTAAAGATGACGATAAACAGGCCCTCTCTATAGAGGATCAGACCTTCTTGCAGATTATGGATAAAGAGGCTTACCAAAATGACAATCACAGTTGGGTAGCCCCTCTTACCTTTCGCACACCAAGACGTGTTTTGCCTAGTAACAGGGAGCAAGCCATGAAGCATCTGCATTCACTCAGCAAAACTCTGCAGAGAAGGCCAGAAGTGAAAAGAGATTTCACTGAATTCATTAAAGGGATGCTAGACAACAATCACGCTGAAGTTGCAGGACCACTTGAAGCAGACAGGGAACACTGGTAACTACCAATGTTTGGTGTTTACCATCCACACAAACTCAACCAAATAAGAATAGTTTTTGATTCCAGCGCAGAGTATAAAGGAGTCTCTTTAAATGATGTACTGTTGAGTGGCCCTGACCTAAACAATACTTTGCTAGGTGTCCTCATGCGTTTCAGAAAAGAGCCCGTTGCCTTCACAGCAGATGTGCAACAAATGTTTTACTGCTTTCTTGTAAGAGAAGATCACAGAGACTTTCTACGTTTTCTCTGGTACAAAGACCATGACATAGACAAAGAAATTGTCGAGTACAGAATGAAAGTACACGTATTTGGTAATAGCCCTTCTCCTGCTGTCGCTATATACTGCATGCAAAAGGCTGCTCAGAAAAATGCAGAGTGCTATGGACAAGAGGCCAAACATTTTGTATTGAGACATTTTTATGTAGATGATGGACTCGCGTCTACTAGCACACCTGAAGAGGCAATTTCCATCCTTAGTAAAGCAAAGAAAATGCTGGCAGAATCCAACCTGCGTCTTCATAAAATCGCTTCCAACAGCCAAAAAGTAATGGAAGCCTTCCCTGTAGCAGACAGGGCTAAAGACCTTAAAGATCTTTGCTTGAGTACAGACACCCTTCTCCTGCAGAAACAGCCTGTCATCATACCTTATGATCACCACATTGCAGCACTGCTTGTTAGGTACAATCACGAACAAGTAGTTCACCAAGGGCGACACATCACAGAAGGTGCAATTAGATCCGCAGGTTTCTGGATTCTTGGTGGCAAACGCTTGGTATCAGCTGCTATAAACAAATGTGTCATCTGTCGCAAGCTGCGGGGAAGATTACAAAGTCAAAGGATGGCAGAGCTACCAGAGGACAGAGTAATTGCTCAACCACCTTTCACCAATGTGGGCTTAGATGTATTTGGTCCATGGTCTGTTTTAACCCGTCGCACTAGAGGAGGCAGTGCGGACAGTAAACGATGGGCAGTCCTTTTTACTTGTTTGTCCACCCGAGCTGTACACATAGAGCTACTTGAAGCCATGTCAACATCAAGCTTTATTAACGCTTTGAGGAGATTCTTCTCAATTCGTGGCCCAGCAAAACTGCTCCGTTCTGACAGAGGAACAAACTTTGTGGGAGCCTGCAAAGAACTTAACATTTGTGACAGTGAATCACAATTACAAGACTTTCTACAAGACAGAGGATGTACATGGGTTTTTAATCCTCCACACTCCTCACATATGGGTGGTGTCTGGGAGAGACTTATAGGTATTGCTAGACGAATCTTGGATGCTATGTTGCTACAAACCAAACCTGCTCACTTGACCCATGAGACGTTAAGCACCTTCATGGCAAAGGTTTTAGCCATTATGAATGCTAGGCCTATAGTTCCTGTGTCTTCAGACCCAGATACTCCTATGGTCCTTACCCCAGCAATGTTGTTGACTCAAAAGGTGAACTCTTTGTCTGCTCCATCTGGATCCATAAGTACAACAAAAGTTCATGCAAAACAATGGAAGCAAGTACAATGCTTGGCAGACACCTTTTGGAAAAGATGGAAGAGGGAGTATCTGTCAAATTTTCAACGCCGCAGGAAATGGACTGAGGATCGCCCAAATGTAAAAGTGGGTGATGTTGTTCTGTTAAAGGACAACCAAGAGAGCAGAAATGAGTGGCCCGTAGGACTTTTGTCAATGCTCTACCAAGCAGAGATGGCAAGGTCAGAAAGGTGGAGGTCAAGATTGTGAAAAATGAGACCACCAGAATTTATCTCAGACCTGTAACTGACATTATAGTTTTGATCTCGGACTAGCTAGGATTTCATTTTCTTGTTTATATGTTTTTCTGCATAGCAGTGGTATTTATGTAATGACATAATAAATTATGCCAGGCAGGGAGTGTTCTGCCCATATCATCATAATAATATGTGCTATGTGCTGTTACAGATTATATTGCAATGTTGGTTTGACATTGTTGCCATCTAGTGGCCAGAGTTAGTTATTATTTTTTGACACATATGTTTGTTTATGCTTATGTTGTAGTTTTACAAAGTTATTCGGAAAAAGAATACATACAGATTTGATGTCTCCCGTTTCTTGACTTCTGAATTATTGTTAAGCTGTCTGACTAGTGTTATACAACAGTTCAATAACGCGAAGCAGAACATCAAGAGATTTTTATTTAATGTCTTTGGCATTCTAATTTTCTAGGTAAATGAAACAATGAAAACGATTGGCTACTATGGGTACGTTTTCCAATTTTATGGAAAACAACTTTTTTTCCAGCATAAGGCATAAATGGCATCCGTGGTTTGCCAAAAAGGTAAAGACAGAGCTATGGAAGGCAATGTGTAACAGAAACAATATTGAAGTTAAGAACCCAATTCTCTGCTCACTGTGTGATATAAACCATAATTACTTTATCAACGGCAATTATAAAAATCAAATTAATTATACATGATTAATGCCTGATGAGAAGCACACATATTATTGAAAAATATAACTTCATCAGTTATCAACCAACCTAACAGGAACTGAATTATAGGTACATGATTAGTATCAACAATTTTATAGATGCTGTACACATCCAGTTATTTAGTACAGCAGTCCAAAGTTATACATTGTAAAAGGATAAAAATCCCATTCAATTATGTTTTTTTGTAATGGATATGTTTATGGCTAAAATTGAATTAAAGCTGAACTCCAAATAAACAAAAACATATTTTGCGCACTGAAGTCCAGCCCCATTGCAAGGGAGAAGTTTTAGTTTTATTGGAGTTGGACTTTAGCTAAATGCTGAAGAAATAACACAGCTAAACCAAATATCAAGAGTCTACAATACCGAAGGCCAATAAGGAGCTCCTGTACACAGGGCCGGGACAAGGGGTGGGCAGAAGGGATGGCTGCCCTGGCTGCAGCGTGTATTGTAGCAATATGGGCACGGCAAGTTCCTTCTACATAAAAGCTGACAGGAGTAGAGACAGCTGCATCACTACTTCTGTCAGACCAGCACTGAAAGCATCAAGGAGAGGAGGAGAGAGCCGGGAGGAGGTGTGGGCTGTGCTCTCTCTCCCCCTCCTCCCCATAAGCTCACACATAATGAAAGGGGGGGCGCAATTCGCCATCTTTGGCCTGGGCACTGGATGATCTTGTCCCAGCACTGACTGTACATATACCTATTAGATCACTGTGTTCATAGTACAAACATATTTTATATTACACAAAGTCTCTGTAGTGGTATTTGATAGACAAGATTCTGTATTGTAGCAGTTCCTGCAGCGCAGTGCAACTGGCAACTTCAGTAATTATAGAACACCAGGCTCAATTCAGAAAACTATAATATATGTGTTTTTTTGCATTACAATAGTTATTTTCAAGTAACTGTTATTTTCCACACCCATTGATCCCCATCGCTGAATATAAGGTCATTATGGCGCATTACAATTATTTATAATTTATGAAGAACGGGATATGGGACTTTAAAGGTGCTAATATATCAGTGGATACGACAAAATATTTATTAAAAAATAGAAAATGTATTGATCACATAAAAAACTAATATACACATTTCACTAACCGTTACAGGTATACATCTACTACCTAACACCTACTACCTAACATGTAACAGAAAATAATTGTATATAGTTGACAATACCGTCCATTTGTGTTCAACAGTTTCGCCTGTAAGGCTTCATCAGGACTGGACGTTGAAGAATATTTTAATGAATTGTTGAAAATAGAAAATTCTCACATAAGATGTAAAAGAAAAAAACATACATTAGCATCATGATATGTTATAAAATCAATGCTAATGTATGTTTTTTTCTTTTACATCTTAAAGGAACACTAAAGGTTTCCGTTTTTTAAAAAAAAATAACAAACATGTTATACTTACCTCCACTGTGCAGCTCGTTTTGCACACAGTGGCCCCAATCCTGGTCTTCTGGGGGTCCCTCGGTGGCTGTCTCGGCTCCTCCCCGCAAGGACTCCACACCATAATGCGAGCGAGCTCGCATGGTGTGGAGTTACTGCGGGCGCGCTCCCGTGATACAGCGGCGTCCATAGCCGCCGACTGTATCACTCGGCCCCGCCCCCCGGCGCGCTGCGTCATTGGATGTGATTGACAGCAGCGCCAGCCAATGGCTGCGCTGCTTTCAATCCATCCACAGTAGCCAATCAATGGCCAGCCACAGGAACTCGGAGGATGACGGGAGCGAGCGCGGGACTTTCGAGGGGCCAGGTAAGTAAAACGGGGGCTCGGGGGGGGGGGGGCGGTATTGTCGAATGTTTTTTCACCTTAATGCATAGGATGCATTAAGGTGAAAAAACATGTACCTTTACTACTCCTTTAAGTGGGAATTTTCTATTTTCAACAATTCATTAAAATATTCTTCAACGTCCAGTCCTGATTTTCTATTTTTTTATAAATATTTTGTCGTATAGCACCTTTAAAGTCCCATATCCCGTTCTTCATAAATTGTCAAATTTAGAAATGTCGGTGCTATAACATATTGTTTGAAGGTATGCCGATCTCTGCCCACTACCCTTTGACCATTACAATTATTTATGTTTAATGAACTTAGTCTATAGCTTATAAAGTATAGTAGTTTGTTGCACATTAACCCTTTCAATTGTTATAAAGGCCATATGCATTTTTGTTTATCCTATTTCATCACACTCCAGTGAATAAAATATTCTGTACATGCACAATGCCCATTGCTTACAACTGCCATAAAGTACTCATGTGCTGGGGATTTAGGTCACCCTGAAGTGCTCAGAAACAGTTTTCTGCATGTGTTTTTAGTTTACTTTAATGGTATGCTTTAACCTTTATTTATTTTTTATTTATGAAAGTTTTAAAGTATATAGGAACAGTAATAGTAGGCCCCGTGTGTGTCCTTTACATTGAGCTCCAATTCCAATATCAGGAATCTCCCTCATCTTTTATATTCAAGCCCTACAATCTATTTCAGTGAGCAAAGAAAGCACTTAGCAATTAGAGTTCATCTAAATTTTAGTACACACTATAAGTTTTTGTTTTGTTCAACCCAGCAGGCTGAACTAAAAAAAACTGAAGAGCTCAGGAGGAGATCCTATAATAAAAATCCATTGTTAGTAAAGCAATTTCCCTGCTAAGTTATTGCGTTCTGAGAGGAGAAGGGCCCTCTCGCTAGAACACCCTGGTCAGGATGCCGATCGGCAGAATTTTTTTGGTCATGTCCCTTTAATAGAAGTCATACGTTCGGCCAGCTTTTGTTGGACCGGCTGCCGTACACACGGGCCGAATGTTGTCTGGTTTCTATTGAACTGGCCAATACCGCCTAATATTCAGCCCGTGTGTATGGGGCTTTACTTATAGAGATGGTGTGGTGCACAGCCTTGTAAGTATGGTGCACAGCCTTGTAAGTATGTTGTATGTTCCTCTCCTCTCTTAACGACCAGGTTCCGTTCCAGCGACCAGGTTGTTAAACAAATTGGTCGCTAAACGAGGAGCCACAAGTAATCAATATTTTTAGCATTCTTAACTACTTTACTGTATTGTGTTCTGAAAAAAAGGTCTAAACACAAAGCTCCAACTCAATAACATTGTTTTAATTTGTATAAGTACAGAGCACAAAAATATAAACAACAAAAATCCTGTACTGTCAATACAATGATGTACAGTGCCCAAAAAGCTGGTCGTAAGTCAGAGTGGTTGTTAAACGAGTAAGTCGTTAAATGAGGCGAGTCTGAATATTATGATGTATTTTCCCTTATATTTAGTATACTAAAACATGCCACATACAGTATAGTTATAATAAACAATAAAATTAATAACTTATTATTAGATCATTATGAGCAACTTGGGGGTACATTGAATCCATTTTTTACAATTTATGCCATCAGTGTGGTCAAAAATACTCTGATTGGAGGTGAAGGAAAAATGTACATCTGTTGTCAAAGCTGTTAAATCAGTTGAGTTTTGACATGCATGTGAATGTTGTATGGTTTTTTCTCATCTATACGTTGTATTTTATGTGAATAAAAGTAAGTCTTTATTATATTTACTTTAGTAAAATAAATCGGTCTAAACCAAACACACAGTATTTAGGCAGACGCTTAGATAAATCTGTGATTTGTCCATGTAATGTAGAGCTCCTCAGATGCATATACCTACCTATCTTTTAGTCTATCTTTCAGGTTCCATACAACCACCAGGAGTAAATGGAATGCCAGAGGTAGTGAGTCCTCACTTTTCTCTCTTCAGGAACTCCAGCCTACAGCACATTCTCCACAACCAAAAAAATAGGATGTATTGGAATCTAGTGGTTTCTCCTAGTAGATGGAACCAGCAAACATGGCCAAGGACCAGTTCTTTTACAGTTTACGGTGGGTATGATGCTGAAGATTTTACTGAGGTTAGGGGTGAACATGCCATTTGTTTAGGCTGTTCAGCTGCACAAGGGTTGTTTGGGAATGGGGGGGGGGGCATTTAAGCTAGATGTGAGTAAGGTAGGTAGTGGGATCTCCTCCCACTATCATGTTGACCTAAACATAGCCTATTTGAGGTATGTGTTAGAAGCAGGAGGCAATATTTATGATGTCCTTATCATGCTCCTGATTTAATATTACCCAGGGGTTGATTTACTAAAACTGGAGAGTGCTAAATCTGGTGCACCTCTGCATAGAAACAAATCAGCTTCCAGTTTCTTTTTTGCCAAAGCTTCATTGAACAAGCTGAACTTAAATGCTGATTGGCTACCATGCACAGCTGCACCAGATTTTGCTCTTTCCAGTTTTAGTAAACCAACCCCCAAGTGTTGTTAGACAGTGAGAACCTTCATCATTACCTACCTAATCTACCATTTCCTCTTGAAATCATTAAAAGTAGAAGTGAACAGGGTGTTTCCTGTCTGCCTTCATATCATGAACCATGTGAGAGTTCATGCTATGGTACAGACTACTCTTCACACCTAGTATACATAATGAATTTTGTTTCTGTATTTGGGCAGCAGAGCTCAGGAGTCAGGAACTGTTCTTGCACAGGGGTCCTTTTGATGACTTTAGCCACTGCTGACTGGGAGGTAAGTATTAAGACTCTAGACTAATAAATGGTCACTTTAAGGATTTTTTACTCATGATGATTGGTCTGCCTGTAAATGCAGAGAAATAAATAAAGGAATATGAAAAATTAAAGGAGGAATTTACACCAATTAGAAATTACTATATGACCACTTCAAGTTAAGTGAATAACATTGATTATCTTGCTACAATGGCATTTGAAAGTGGGTGGTATATATTAACCAGCAGGTAGACATGTTGTCCCTGAAGTTGATGTGTTTAAAGGAGAAAAACTGGGCATTGCAGTTTGTTGTGTATGGGGGCTGCATAGCCACAAACTGGCCAGGGTGCCCATGCTGACTCGTGTCCAAACCCAAAAGTGCCTACATTAGGCACGGAGCAATGGAAGGAGGTGGTTTGGTCTTATGAATCATGTTTTCTTTTACTTCATGTGGATGGCTGGCTGTGTGTGCGATGCTTACCTAAGGAAAAGGTGGCACGAGGATGCAGTATGGGAAGAAGGCAAGCTGGTGTAGGAAGTGTAATGCTTTGGGCAATATTTTGCTGAGAAACCTTGGGTCCTGTCATTCGTGTGGCTGTTACTTGACACGCACTACCTACCCAAACATTGTTGGCGGCCAAGTACACCACTTCATGGAAATGGTATTCCTTGATGGTAGAGACCTCTTTCAGCAAGATAATGCACCCTGCCATGCTGCAAAAATGGTTTAAAAACGGTTTGAGGAACACAAAAACAAGTTTGAGATGTTGACTTGGCCTCTAAATTCTCCAGTTCAATCGAGCAGCTGTGGGATGTGCTGGAAAAACAAGTCTGATCCATGGAGGCCTCTCCTAGAAACTTACAGGACTTGGGATCTGCTACTGCTACTACAGCTTACTTTCAGAAGTCAAGTGGCATCCATGCCTCAACTGTTCAGGGCTGTTTTGGCTGCAAAAGGAGACCTTCTCAATATTAGGTGGGTGGTCATAAAATTATAGCTAATCAGTGTCTATTCTGGATGCTATCTTTATGTGTATAAAACACATAAAGTTATCACAGTACAATATTTTTTGCAATAGCAGCCCTTTAAATGTCAGTGTGTTTACAGGCTCATTGCCTCCCTGCCTCCTGGGATTTGTGATATTTATTACAAATGTGGAAAAAGGTATCATTTCATGTTTTTATAAAGTTTTTTGTGATCTAGTCTAGTGAAACATTTTATCTTGGAAACAAAAATAAAAAATGCAGCTGAGACAAAAAAACAAATGAATGTGACTGTGCAGGGACTCCCTTGTAGTTTCCCGGAATTCACCTTTCTCTGATGTGTTTCCATCTTGTCGCTTGCTGGTTTCCCAGTCTGGTGAACTCCTGCAGAGTTCATGGTGTAGGCAGGCCATGGTTGTCATAGAAACAAGAACTAGAACCAATAAGCCCATACTGGGTTTGCAGAAAAAGCAGAGCAGAAGAATCATCTGGCTGTAAGTGAACTAAGTTGTAGAGACAGCTGTGTGAAGCAGGACATTTAAATCTACGGGAGTGGATTTCCTCTAGGAAAATAAAAGCTGGGAGTTCTGTTGTGTTATGTGGTTTGTAATCCATTTGTTAATCCTGTTTATCTAGGAAAATTCAGTTATATTCACCACTATACGATTTATTCTTCGTGTAGAACAGTATTAGGGGACCTGCTGCTTTTCAACACTGCAGAGGGCATTTCTCTACTACAGTCCTGTCCATGCTTTTATCAATGAGCGAAGGAGCTGGCTTTAGTTTTCAGGCTCCAGGTGACTGTAGCCATATTAGTACTCTTGCAACAAAAACAACTGTCCATGATTTTTTTTTTTTTTTTACATTTTCAGCACAAGCTTGCCTGGCTTCAGTCTTGTCTGAAAGAAGATACAGGCTGTTGTAGTACCGCAGACTGGGGAAGTATATCTCACCTGCTGCTGATCCTGATCTCTGGGATTTCGGCATCAGATTGTGGTCCCAATTGGATGGACTGCTCAAGTTAGCAATTTTATTTTCCACACACTTGGTGTCTCCCCTGGGGTCCAAAGGCTTGGCAAATTCTACCAGTTTCTCCATCGTTGCCTTCCTCTTTATTTTGTTAGCCAGAATAAATGGAAATTGTATTTACTTAAAATACTTAACTATGTGTTTTTCTTCAAATAGGACAGTTTTTTTGTGAGTAGGCAGGTACATTTCAAAAATACAATGTCAAATTAACAAGGGACACCAACCAACCTCCTTGAGGTAAAAAAATACAAAATAATAATTATATTGTGGTAACTTGACACACCAAAAAAACAAATATGGAGATCACGAGAAAATATTAAAACACAAAATAAAAAATTAAGGAGATCTTGATTAAAATTCCCCCCAAAAAATATAAACTAAAAAATAAAACCATTATTATGGAGATTTGGCTTAAAAATCAAATAAGAATATTCATGAGATCACGAGAAATAATAAAGAAATACGTTTGTCAGAACTCTGTGTGAATATCAGCAGCAAAACAACTTTTTTCTAGCATTATAAATAACAAATTAATGCATTAATAGATCCCAGAATTTGCAGCGTGACGAATGTGCTCTCTCCATTACGAACGCTAGTTTTACCAGTCCGAGCGCTCCTGTCTCGTACTTGATTCTGAGCATGCATGTTTTTTTCTCCGTCGGAGTTCCATACAGAGGATAGGAATTTCCGATCTGAATTTTTTTCATCGGAGAAAAAGAGAACATGTTCTCTTTCTAACTCCGTCGGAATTTCCGATGGAAAAAGCCAGATGGGGCATACACATGGTCGGAATATCCGATGAAAAAATTCCGTCTGACTTTTTTCATCGGAAATTCCGACCGTGTGTACGCGGTAATAACACTTCCCTTCTCCCAGACTGACAATGCTGCTGTCCAAAGGTGCCCCTGTCCTCCTTCATCCAGAGTGGAGGCACTCTAATTAAAGATATGTATTACTAGCAAGATCACGAGGGTGAAAACAGAGGGGGAAAAGCCCCAAAAAATAAAATTAATGCAGCCACCACATCTAATGATTGGTAAGCTGCAATATATTACACTTTTTAATACCACATTTAACTGGGATAGTAATTAAGATAAGAAAATAAGTAAACTATGGAATGAGGGGATTAAGAATCACAGAGCTGAGAATGGTAAAAAATTGTTGGGTAGTGATATAGAAAACTAACAAGAAATATGGACAGACCTCAAAGCCCATACCTCTAGTATATACGGTAGGTAATAAAGAGCTATCAAACACTCCTGGAGCCCAAAGCAGAAAAATACTACTACAACCCACTTTTACTGAATATCCACCCTATAGGGCTGCCACAGATGTTCATATATATATATATATAAACACATTTATATGACTTCTTGACAAATGCAATTTTTTTTATTACAAAATTATAAAGACACAAAACAACACAGATTAAAATCAAGCTATATCTATTAAAAACACATTTAGAACACTGACCACGTTTAGTCCATTTCCTCTCTTGTGTTAAAAATAATTATCATTTGTAGTTCAAAAGTTTTCCTTTCCTGAGTATTTTTAAAGTTTCCTTTAGGAACCAAACATTCATGTCTTACATAGAGTGGTCTGGTTGTGAGAAATTATGTCCCAAAGGTGCATATAATCACCTTCCTTACTTTTTTATAATTTCTGTCCTTTTTTACCAAGGTAAATCATGGTTGCATTTTTTTGCATTGAATAAGGTACACTACATTATTGGAGGTACAACTGTTTGATCTTGTAAGGCTCCATGTACACAGAAGCTGATAAACTGCAGTTAATGGGCGTTTTGGCGTTTTTTTTTAAAAGCCCATTAACTGCACTCTATGTTAGCCTATGTGTTCATGTACACATAACATTTTTTAGCTTTAATGAGCAGTGGAGTTAATGGGCTTTTTTCTGAACGCAGGAAATTTGCGTTCAAAGTGCCGTTTTTCGGCAGAAAAAACCGCAAAAAAACGCAAAACGCCGAAAAAACGCTAATAAACGCTCATAAACGCTCAAAAACGCTGGCCGCGAGCGTTTTTTTGTCCATTGAAAATTTTTTTTTTTTTTTTTAAAGCTAAAAAAAGCTACACTGAAAAACGCTAATAAAAGCTAGTAAAAAAAACGCTGATAAAAGCTAGCTTTTTCTGCTGCTTTAAAAACGGCCGTTTTTGAGCTTCTGTGTACATGGAGCCTAATACTGAAGATCAAATTTGCATGTGTCAATGTTTTTAATGGGTTGATTTGACTTGTTTGTCAGTTTGCAGCATTTGTTGTTGCAAGGTATGGTTCTGTTAGTTTTATCCCTGTAATCAGAATGAAGTTTCCAGCTAAAAAAAATTGTTTCTGAGGTTGGGTGGTTACCGGAAGGCCAGCATTGAGGCTTGCAAAAATATTTATTTCAGTGATGTATGCTCTGTTATGATGGGTTGCAGCTCTTGTTTATCTTTTTCTTGTTTAATTATTTTATTGATAGCAAAGATCAAAGTACAAAAAAAAAACATGTCATTTTGAGACATAAGGTATACAAAGAAGAACATAAATAGTCAACTTAACCACTTCAGCCCCGGGCCATTTCGCTGGTCAAAGACCAGGCCACTTTTTGCGATTCGGCACTGCGTCACTTTAACTGACAATTGCGCGGTCGTGCGACGTGGCTCCCAAACAAAATTGACGTCCTTTTTTCCCACAAATAGAGCTTTCTTTTGGTGGTATTTGATCACCTCTGCGGTTTTTATTTTTTGCGCTATAAACAAAAATAGAGCAACAATTTTGAAATAAATTCAATATTTTTTACTTTTTGCTATAATAAATATTCCCCAAAAATATATAAAAATAAATTTTTCCTCAGTTTAGGCCGATACGTATTCTTCTATATATTTTTGGTAAAAAAAAATCGCAATAAGCGTTTATTGATTGGTTTGCGCAAAAGTTTTAGCGTCTACAAAATAGGGCATAGTTTTATGGCATTTTTATGAATAATATTTTTTTTACTAGTAATGGCGCCGATCAGCGATTTTTATCGTGACTGTGACATTTTTGACACCATTTTGGGACCATTGTCATTTTTACAGCGATCAGTGCTATAAAAATGCACTGATTACTGTAAAAATGACACTGGCAGTGAAGGGGTTAACCACTAGGTGGCGCTGAAGGGGTTAAGTTTGACCTTGTGAGTGCTTCTAACTGTAGGGGGGGTGGGCTGTGTGTGACATGACACTGATCTCCGCTCCGATTACACGGAGCGGAGATCAGTGTCATTATCACTAGGCAGAGCGGGGAGATGCTTGTTTACATTAGCATCTCCCCGCTCTATCTCTCCGTGAGACGATCGCGGGTATCCCCGCGGCAATCCCCGTGGCGATCGTGTCCTCACGGTCGGGCTCACGGAGCTTGCAGGAGGGTCGCAAGCGCGTGTGACCACATGGCGGCATCTTAAAGGGGACGTACCTGTACGCACATATGCCTGTCCATGCCATTCTGTCAACGTAAATAGGCATGCAGCGGTCCTTAAAGAAGAAGTAAAGTAAAAAATAAATTAAAAAAAATAAAAAACCCTGCAAAAGAAAGGCATAATGAGCTAGTATGCATAGCATACTAGCTCATTATGAATGACTTACCTGAGATCGAAGCCCTGCAGCGGTCCTCGGTCACCTTCACCGCCATCTTGCCTCGATGTCCCGTCCCTCCTGTTAGTATATCGCCGCTCTGGCGCTGTGATTGGCTGGAGCGGCCATGACGTCACACGCATGCGCGTTTGGGCCGGCAAGCTCCCATTCAGAAAACCGGCTCTGAAAGTTTGTGATCAGAAAAAATTATGATTTCAAGGTCTTGTTAATTCATATTTTCAGTAAAGTAAATATGTTCACATGGCTCTGGTAATCTGGCTTGGCTTTTAGGTCACTGATAGAAGGAAGTCTAGATGTTGTGTAGGTTATATGTTTTTATAGTTGTGTTCAAGTAGTATTTCTTGGTATATTTTCTGCAGTTTTTTTAATGCTTTTTAAATCATGGTAAGTTTTTGTGATCGCCTTTGTGTTGCTTTATTAATTTTTTCGTATTGTTTGTGTTGGTAAGATCTAGTGCTGTTAGGGTTTCAAAAGCTAAAATCTGACTGCTTTGTTTTCTGATTGCAATCCTTTTGCATACAGTTTATGTATGAAGTCGTCCCTTATGGGCCGTACACACGATTCGAAAATCGTACGACAGATCATCCGTCTTTTTTGCATGCTAGCCGCATTTCAAAATCGGAGAGGTTACTAAAGTTACTAAAATTCTCGTACGACAGAATAAAAAATCGGAAGTGATGTCATATGTTATAGTGTATTTCTATTGTATTTTCAGACAACAACTGTACCGGATGAACTGTTGTGTTCGGCTCTCGAAAGCTCTGTACGATATTTTTCATCCGATTTTCGGATCATGTGCATGGGCCATAAGTCTCTCACTGGTATGTTTGCAAAGTACTTCTGTTTATGGTTAGTTAGGTGTAGTTTCATAGGGATTTTTAATCCAGAGGCCATAAGATTCCTCTTTTTGCATCTTGAAAGAAAAAAGATGGGACTGTTAATCTGCTTCGTTTGTGATCAGGTCGGTTAAATGCTGTTTTATGCGGCTATCTTCTGCCTGCTTGACAGTAGCGGCTGGTGCTCAAAATTTTTGGGGGGGCGCAAATAAACTGAAAAATTAAACTGTTAGTAATGCAGGACTGTAAATAGCCATTTATCAGGTAATTTTGCATCATAACAGCTAGATAAAATAATAAAAATGTTAAAGCAGAGTTCCACCCAAAAGTGGAACTTCCGCTTTAAGTACTCCTCGCCCCCTTACATGCCACATTTGGCATGTCATTTTTTTTTGGGGGGGGGGGAGTGGGTTCTTTGTTTTACAGGGGACTTCCTGTCCCACTTCCTTCTTCCACCAAGGCGACTCCTCCTCTCCCCTAGGCGGCCCCTCCCTCTAGGTGATCTCCTGGGACACGTGACAGGTCCCAGAAGATCGCCTATCCACTCCGAGAGCGCAGCGTGATTCGCGCATGCGCAGTGTGTGCACGGCCGTGAAGCCACAAGCTGTCACGGCCAGGTGCCCACAGTTTCAATGGAGGCGCCGAGGAGAGGAGTGGGCCTCTGTGCGGCCGCATCGCTGGACTGTGGGACAGGTGAGTGGCTGTTTATTAAAAGTCAGCAGCTATACTATTTGTAGCTGCTGACTTTTAATAAATGAAAAATAGCCTGGAACTCTGCTTTAATGTTAAAGTCAATTGTTAAAGAATACAATAAAATGTACCACGAATCAGTGAATTTTTAAATCAGTAAACATCAAATGCAGCCTCACTGTGCCCATCATATGCAGCCTCACTGTGCCCATCAATTGCAGCCCCGCTGTGCCAATCAAATGCAGCCTCACTGTGCACATCATATGCAGCCTCGCTGTGCCCATTATATGCAGCCTCGATGTGCCCATTATATGCAGCCTCACTGTGCCCATTATATGCAGCCTCACTGTGCCTATCAAATGCAGCATCACTGTGCTCATCAAATGCAGCCTCACTGTGCTGAGTTCCCAGGTCTGTACACCTGCTGTGCCCATTATGAGGGGTTCCCATCATCCCTGTGCTGAGTTCCTGGATCTGTACAACTGCTCTGCCCATTATGAGGGGTTCCCATAATTTCTGTGCAGAGGAGAGAGAGAAAGAATGAATGAGAATTTTGCCTCTGTACAAATCATTAGTAAGACCTCATCTGGAAGGGCAACAAAACTTATAAGAGGCATTGAGGAGCTCAGCTATGAGGAAAGATTAGCTGAACTGAATTTTTAATCTCTTGAGAAGAGAAATATAGAAAAACTGAGAATTGATGGGTGTACTAGATCTGCCAACATCCTATATATCATCGAAGAAAGTTTATGCACCAAGTGCATTGGAGAATGCCCCCATGCACTTTATATGGCAGAGATAGATAGTATCAAAAGTCAAATCGAGTAAAAAATTGGCACACAGGTGCCTACTTTATTAATATAGAGAGAATAAAAAAAGTGCACTAAATAGGACACAGAGTATTTTGAATATACAATAGGACAATACATACATCATCATATATAAAACATATTCACATAGCCCAAAATACTAAATTCAATTTGTTGCTCAAAGTGTATTTGAGATCAGCTGGTTGGAATCACATACAAATACCCAACATGTTTCGGAATTTTACTGCACTGATGTGCGTCTTTTCCTTCATCAGGGGTGGTATTGTAGTTTTAGCAGGCTAATGTTCATATCTGTAAATATAAGTACAATTGTATAATATGTGTGGGAAAAACAACCTCATCACACTACAAACAAACGTATTTTTAACAATTGCAATAGTAACCAAGGATACTCACATATGTTAGATTCAGAGGAGATTAATTAAAGATAAAAGCAAAAAGACAAAAATTCAGAGCATGTTGGCTGTATGGATCTGTGCATAGGCAGCTGGCTATGAAGGGTCCAGAAAGCTGGCGTCACTGCACATTCACAAGAAGCGCCCGGTGTAAAATACAACAGCAAACCAGCACTGTAAAAAACGTAGTAATGGTGGAGGAACATGAGAAGAGGAGATTAAGGGGGGATATGATCAACATGTATAAATACATAGGTAGTCCATATGGTGTTGAGTTATTCACTTTAAGGTCATCACAGAGGAAAAGGGGGTACTCTTTACGTCTGGAGGAAGAGAGATTTAACCTTCACATTAAGAGCTGAGAAATGTGGAAAAGACTCCCTCAAGAACTGGTTCTGGCCAGTTCAGTAAATTGTTTAAAAAAAGGCCTGGATGCATTCCTAAATGTGCATATTATAACTGGATATTAATATTTAGAGGTAATAAAACCAGGGGTAGTTGATCCAGGAAATATCTGATTGTCTTCCGGGGGATCAGGAAGGAATTTTTTCCCCTACTGTAGCAAATTGGCTCATGTTTTACTGTGTTTTTTTTTTTTTGTCTTCCTCTGGATCAATTGTGGGTAAAACATTTAAATTTAAAGGGGTTGTAAAGGTTCGTTTTTTTTTTTCTAAATAGGTTCCTTTAACCACCTCCCTACTGTGCACGAAAACCCCCTTCCTGCCCAAGCCATTTTTCAGCTTTCAGCGCTGTCACACTTTGAATGACAATTGCGCGGTCGTGCGACGTGGCTCCCAAACGAAATTTGTGTCCTTTTTTTCCCACAAATAGAGCTTTCTTTTGGTGGTATTTGATCACCTCTGCGGTTTTTATTTTTTGCGCTATAAACAAAAGAAGAATGTCCAGTTTGGAAAAAAAACACAATTTTTTACTTTTTGCTATAATAAATACCCATTTTTTTTTTTTAAATAAAATTTTCCTCAGTTTAGGCCGATACGTATTCTTCTACATATTTTTGGTAAAAAAAAAAAAAATCGCAATAAGCGCGATTGGTTTGCACAAAAGTTATAGCGTGTACAAAATAGGGGATAGATTTATAGCATTTTAATTTTTTTTTTTTTATTAGTAATGGCGGCGATCTGCGATTTTTTATTGTGACTGCGATATTGCGGCAGACACATCGGACACTTTTGACACATTTTTGGGACCATTCACATTTATACAGCGATCCCTGCTATAAAAATGCATTGATTACTGTATAAATGTGATTGGCAGGGAAGGGGTTAACCACTAGGGGGCGGGAAGGGGTTAAATATGTTCCCTCAAAGTGTTCTTACTGTGGGGGGAGGGGACTGACTGGGGGAGGTGACTGATGGTTGTCCCTATGTACAAGGGACACACCATCGGTCCCCTCTCCCTCACAGGACGTGGATCTCTGTGTTTACACACAGAGATCCACTTTCCTGCTCGTTTCCCGGGCAATCGCCGGCCGCCGGGCACGCGCACCGGGGCCTTGTGAACGCGGCGGGCGCGCGCCGCTGGCAGCGCGCGCGCACCTCCTAGCTCGTTTTAAAGGGAGGACGTCATATGACGTCCTCCCAGAACGAGAGTATCCTCCGCCCGCCGTCAATTGACAGTGGGCGGGGGACAAGTGGTTAAGCTAATGCATTGTTGGTTCACTTACCTTTTCCTTCGATTTCCCTTCTAAAGGTTTTTTTTCTTTGTCTGAATTTCTCACTTCCTGTTTCTCCTCAGTAAACTTCACACCATCATCCGAGTGGTGGTTAGTCAGCCAGAACAGCTTACTGAACAGCTTACTGAGGAGGAACAGGAAGTGAGAAATTCAGACAAAGAAAACAAAGAAAAAAAACATTTAGAAGGGAACTAGAAGGAAAAGGTAAGTGAACCAACAATGCATTAGCTTAAAGGAACCTATTTAGAAAAAAAAAAAAAAACCTTTACAACCCCTTTAAAGGGGTTGTAAACCCATATAATTTTTTTTTCCTTTTAACCACTTTACAACCACCTGCCGACAAATAACGTCGACAAGGTGGTTGCTTAACTCTGGGAGGGCGTTATATAACGTCCTCCCAGAATCGCGCTCCCGCACGCCCCCTGGGGCGCGCACACGGGAAACTCCGTGACCGCCGGGTCCAGAGGACCCGGCGGATCACGAATCGCGGTAAATCGCTGCTGATAGCGGCCGTTTACCACGTGATCGCTCCGTCAAATGACGGAGCAATCACATGTAAACAGACCGGCGTCATTTGATGACGCCGGTTCCTCCCTCCCCTCTCTGTACCGATCGGTACAGTGTGAGAGGAGAGGGGAGGGAGCGGATGGCAGCAGCAGCTCTGTGGGCTGGATCTGTGACAATTGCAGTCACAGATCCAGCCATCCATCCATCCCTGCTCAGCCATCCCTGGTGCAATACCCTGCCAATACTCTGCAATACACCCTGTGCAATACTCTGCAAAATACTCTGCAATACCCTGGTGCAATACTCTGCAATACCCTGGCGCAATACTCTGCAATACCCTGCGCAATACTCTGCAATACCCTGCGCAATACTCTGCAATACCCTGCACAATACTCTGCAATACCCTGCGCAATACTCTGCAATACCCTGCGCAATACTCTGCAAAATACTCTGCAATACCCTGTGCAATACTCTGCAATACCCTGTGCAATACTCTGCAATACCCTGCGCAATACTCTGCAATACCCTGCAAAATACTCTGCAATACCCTGCGCAATACTCTGCAATACCCTGCAAAATACTCTGCAATACCCTGCGCAATACTCTGCAATACCCTGCGCAATACTCTGCAATACCCTGCGCAATACTCTGCAATACCCTGCAATACTCTGCAAAATACTCTGCAATACCCTGCACAATACTCTGCAAAACCCTGCACAATACTCTGCAATACCCTGCGCAATACTCTGCAATACCCTGCGCAATACTCTGCGCAATACCCTGCGCAACACCCTGCGCAATACTCTGCAATACCCTGCGCAATACTCTGCAATACCCTGCACAATACTCTGCAATACCCTGCGCAATACTCTGCAATACCCTGCGCAATACTCTGCAAAATACTCTGCAATACCCTGCACAATACTCTGCAATACCCTGCGCAATACTCTGCAATACCCTGCGCAATACTCTGCAATACCCTGTGCAATACTCTGCAATACCCTGCGCAATACTCTGCAATACCCTGCGCAATACTCTGCAAAATACTCTGCAATACCCTGCACAATACTCTGCAATACCCTGCACAATACTCTGCAATACCCTGCAATACCCCCTGTGCAATACCCCGTGCAATACCCTGCCATACTCCGCAATACCCTGCCATAGTCCGCAATACTCCGCAATGCCCTGCAATACTCCGCAATGCCCGGCAATACTCCGCAATGCCCGGCAATACTCCGCAATGCCCGGCAATACTCTGCAATAACCACTTCCCGCCCGCCGGCCGTCATATGACGTCCTTGACTTTGTGCGGGGATATCTGAATGATGGGTGCAGCTACAGGCATCATTCAGATATCAGCTTTTTCAGCCAGCGATTCCCTACACCATAAGAACAATCATAGCGGCTGTTCCGCTGCTTGATCATTCTTACGGGAGGCGAGAGTGGATGTTCCCCCCCCCCCGCCGCCCTCCGGTGCTTCTACCGACTCACCGCTACGATCAAAGCCAGGATTGTTGTTTTTTTTTGTTTTTTTTTCAGGCTTCCCAGCCTAGAGGTGAGATGTGGGGTCTTATTGACCCCATATCTCAGTGTAAAGAGGACCTGTCATGCCATAGTCCTATTACAAGGGATGTTTACGTTCCTTGTAATAGGTATAAAAGTGATCAAAAAAATTTTTGGGGCGGAAAAACATGTCAAACTAAAATAAATAAAGTAAAATGAACAATAAAAATATATATATTTTTTTAAAGCGCCCCTGTCCCCGTAAGCTCGCATACAGAAGCAAACGCATACGTAAGTCCCGCCCACATATGAAAACGGTTTTCAAACCACACATGTGACGTATCTCTGCGAACGTTAGAGCGAGAGCAATCATTTTGGCCCTAGACCTCCTCTGTAACTCAAAACATGTAACCAGTAAAAATATTTAAAGCGTCGCCTATGGGGATTTTTTTAAGTAGCGAAGTTTGGCGCCATTCCACGAGTGTGTGCAATTTTTAAGGGTGACATGTTAGGTATCTATTTACTCGGCGTAACTTCATCTTTCACATTATGCAAAAACATTGGGCTAACTTTACTGTTTTTTTGTTTTTTTTAAGCACAAAACATTTTTTTTCCGTAAAAAACGCGTTAAAAAAATTGCTGCGCAAATATCGTGCGAGATAAAAAGTTGCAACAACCACCATTATATTCTCTAAGGTCTTTGCTAAAAAAACATATATAATGTTTTGGGGTTCTATGTAATTTTCTAGCAAACAAATGATGATTTTTACATGTAGGAGAGAAATGTCAGAATTGACCTGGGTGCTCCAGAACGCCTGAAGGTGCTCCCTGCATGTTGGGCCTCTGTATGTGGCCACGCTGTGTAAAAGTCTCACACATGTGGTATCGCCATACTCGGGAGTAATAGCAGAATGTGTTTTGGGGTGTAATTTGTGGAATGCATATGCTGTGTGTGAGAAATAACCTGCTAATATGACAATTTTGTGAAAAAAAAAAAAGAGAAAAAAAAAATCTTGATTTTGCAAAGAATTGTGGGAAAAAATGACATCTTCAAAAAACTCACAATGCCTCTTTCTGAATACCTTGGAATGTCTTCTTTCCAAAAAGGGGTCATTTGGGGGGTATTTGTACTTTTCTGGCATGTTAGGGTCTCAAGAAATGAGATCGGCCGTCAGTACTTCAGGTGTGATCAATTTTCAGATATTGGCACCATAGCTTGTGGACTCTATAACTTTCACAAAGACCAAATAATATACACCAATTTGTACTTATTTTTACCAAAGATATGTAGCAGTATAAATTTTGGCCAAAATTTATGAAGAAAAAATAGTAATTTGCAAAATTTTATAACAGAAACGAAAAAAATATAATTTTTTTACAAAATTTTCAGTCTTTATTCTCTTATAGCGCAAAAAACCCAACAGTGATTAAATACCACCAAAAGAAAGCTCTATTTGTGTGAAAAAAAGGACAAAAAATTCATATGGGTACAGTGTTGTATGACTGAGTAATTGTCATTCAAAATGTGAGAGCACCGAAAGCTGAAAATTGGTCTGGTTATTAAGGGGGTTTAAGTGCCCAGTGGTCAAGTGGTTAAGCCAACCTGCAAGACAAAGCTATAATGAGCTAGTATGACTAGTATACTAGCTCATTATGTACCACTTACCTTAGATCGGGGCCCCCAAAGCCGTCCGTGTCCCTCTCTCCAGCCGCAGCCATCACTGCGGCGATAGCCGGAATGTTACTTCCGGGTATCGCCGCTCCAGCCAATCACAGCGCCGCTCCGGTGCTGTGATTGGCGGAGCGGCGAAGATGTGACTCCGCGCATGCGCGCGGGAGCCGTCAAATTCGGTTAACCCCAGGCGTTGCTGGGACTTAGTCGAATTTGTGAATGGGATTAACCCCATGAATGCGCATTTATCTATGGCGCGCGTGCACCGTAGACAGCGGCGCCTGTGATTTTAGTAAATATCTCCTAAACTGTGTAGGTTTAGGAGATATTTCTTGCACCTACAGGTAAGCCTTAATCTAGGCTTACCTGTAGGTGCAAGTTGCAAAGGTGGGTTTACAACCACTTTAAGTTCAGATAAAAAAGTGTCGCAGAAACTAACACAAATTAATATGTCATCGTCACCCCCTGATATATATTTTTTTTAATGCAATTTATTACAGCATCAGATAAACAACGCCATCTATTATAGTGCAGATAGGAGCAATGAAAACATACAAATGAACTGCCAGGAATGTGGCTTTTATTGATGCAGTTGCTAATTCCCCATTGCATAGATCCGTTTCAGCACTGTACAGCAGGCCTTACACAAAAGGTACACGCTTCATTCTAAAAACCTGAAACATTTTCTGTTCCTTGTCATAAAATACTGTATCTCAATTTGCCTGGGGGAACATGGCTGACATAACTATGTTCCCCTCAGGCTGGAGAATCGATGATTTAGCATACATGGTAAGGCAGGTTGGATTTATCTCAAATCACAGAAAAATGGTGTCTGCTCCTCAAAGAACCTCAGGCTCAGCTGACAATCTGTATGAAATACCCATTGCCTTAAATTCTCCTAACTGAAGGGCGATTCTTTAATAACTAAGGATTATATACAGCTGTTTCTATACCTGTTCCCTCCTCCCCCACTGCTGCTCTTACTGACTTTAACCACTGCTGTCAAAAAAGGACCTACTGATCTGTGTTTGTAAACACTGTTCAGAGGTGAGATTCAGTATTCAAAGTAACAGTATCATTAGTTTGTACTATTTATATGTAAATCACAGGGATGAGCTTTGAATGCATATGGTGTCAGTTAAATCAGATTTACAGATATATAAAAAATATATAAAGATTTGTTTTTATCTGTTTTTTCTCCCCCAATAAAATATGTTTCTATTTAATCCTTTTTTAACTCTAGTTAAAAATAATCCACTCTAATTACACCCCCTTCCCCCCTTTAGGTATTATTTTTTTAATTCTATTTTTAAGCATTAATATTTGAGCCTTTTTTATTTTTATTTATTTTGTTTGTTCATTTTTAGTGTTTCATTAAAAAATTACCAAATTGAATTTTTTTTATTTTAATTGTAAATATCTTTCAATGCTTTGTTCCTAAGATGGAATTTTACTGCCGTTATAAATAGGACAAATTCTAAAATAAAATGTATACTTTTAATCTACAGTAATACAGCTAATACTAAAGAAAAATTCAAAAGCACGAAGAAGGCAAACATATAACAAGATACACTTTTGATCAAATACTAAATGAATGTTCTAAAGTCCATGCACTCTTGTTTCAGGTACAGATGCAGTGTTAAAGGGGTTGTAACGGTAATTTTATTTTTTTCAAATAACAAACATGTCACACTTACCTCCACTGTGCAGCTCGTTTTGCACAGAGTGGCCCCGATCCTGGTCTTCTGGGGTCCCTCGGTGGCTGTCTCGGCTCCTCCCCACAAGAATTCACCACCTTCATGCGAGCTCGCATGGTGGTAAGTTCTTGCGGGCGCGCTCCCGTGATAAAGCAGGTGGCTATAGCCGCTCACTGTATCACTCGGCCACGCCCCCCCGGCACGCCATGTCATTGGATGTGATTGACAGCAGCGCGAGCCAATGGCTGCGCTGCTTTCAATCAACCAATGAATGAGCCGAGAAGCCCGGCCGAGAAGCCAGCGCGTTCACGGCGCGGGACATTCGAGGGGTCAGGTAAGTAAAGGGGGGGCTGGGGGGCCGCTAATCCTCAGATGTTTTTTCGCCTTAATGCATAGAATGCATTAAGGTGAAAAAACGTGTGCCTTTACAACCCCTTTAATTATGGAACAGGAGGTGGTAGAGGCTGCAGCTTCTC
Organism: Rana muscosa; assembly: GCA_029206835.1. Taxonomy (NCBI): domain Eukaryota; kingdom Metazoa; phylum Chordata; class Amphibia; order Anura; family Ranidae; genus Rana; species Rana muscosa. Next base: position 125,592,260 of record CM055117.1, on the reverse strand, counting down.
ATTAAATGAGGACCTGGACTATGGAAGTTTTACCCTTAAAATAAGCATGCAGAGAACAAAGGACTGTTCACCAGTATTGCCTATAGGCTCACTACAGCTAATCTTTTCCTTACCATACCTTGTTCCCCACTGTGTAGAAGGGGGTATATCCTGGTAGTAGATCAGGACTTTACTTCTTCATGAGATGCCTCTCTCATAAGTGGTTATCTGATGCCCGGTGGGAAAATAGATCTCCAGAATAAATGAAGGACGGATATGATCGCACTGCAGATTTCTCTTTAGAATTCAAAACAAAGCTTACATTTTCAGGATACTACTTAGGCAAAGTTAATCTTCTTAGATGTACCCAATAAGGTAGTATATCGTCACTCGTTAAGTTCAAGTCTATGTTAAAGACCTTTCCTTTAAATCTAGCAAAAGTATACAATCTTTTTATTAGAAATCCAACACACTAACTTAGGATTTCCACCTGCCACTTTATTAGGTACACCTTGCTAGTACCTGATTGGACCCCTTTTTGCCTTCAAAACCCCCTTAATTCTTTGTGACATAGATTCAACAAGGTGTTGGATACATTCCTCAGAGATATTGGTCCATATTGACATGATATTACCACACAGTTGCTGCAGATTTGTTGGCTGCGCATCCATGATGTGAATCTCCAGTTTTACCACATCCCAAAGGTGCTCTATTGGATTGAGATCTGGTGACTGTGGAGGCCATTGGAATACAGTGAACAAGTACAGTGAATTCATTGTCATGTTCAAGAAACCAGTGGTGAGATGATTTGAGCTTTGTGACATGGTGCATTATCCTGCTGGAAGGAGCCATCAGAAGATGGGTACACTGTAGTCATAAAGGGATGGACATGGTCAGTAACAATAATTAGGTAGGCTGTGGGGGTTTAAACGATGATCAATTGGTACTAAGGGGCCCAAAGTGTGCCAAGAAAATATCCCCCACACCATTACACCACAACCAGCAGCCTGAACCATTGATACATGGCAGGATGGATCCATGCTTTCATGCTGTTTATGCCAAATTTTGGCCCTACCATCTGAATGTGGCAGCTGAAATTGAGACTCATCAGACCAGGCAATGTTTTTCCAATCTTCTATTGTCCAATTTTGGAGAGCCTGTGCGAATTGTAGCCTCAGTTTCCTGTTCTTAGCTGACAGAAATGGCACCCGGTGTGGTCTTCTGCTACTGTATCCCATCTGCTTCAAGGTTCAATGTGTTGTGCATTCAGAGATGGTATTCTGTATACCTTGGATGCAACAAGTGGTTATTTAAGCTACTGTTGCCTTTCTATCATCTCAAACCAGTCTGCCCATTCTCCTCTGACCTCTGACATCTACAAGGCCTTTTTGTCCACACAATTGCAGCTCACTGGATATTTTCTCTTTTTCAGGACCATTCTCTGTAAACCCTAGAGAAGGTTGTGCATGAAAATACCAGTAGATCAGCAATTATTAACATACTCAGACCAGCCCGACTGGCACCAACAACCATGCCACGTTCAAAGTCACTTAAATCCCCTTTCTTCCCCATTCTGATGCTCGGTTTGAACTTCAGCAAGTCATTTTCACCAAGTCTAGATGCCAAAATTCTTTGAGTAGCTGCCATGTGATTGGCTGATTAGCAATTTGTGTTACCGAGCAATTGAACAAGTGTACCTAATAAAGTGGCCTGTGAGTTTATACACCACATCTGACTATTTTGGTTAAAAAAAAAGACAAACATTGCCCTGTTTTACCCTTATGCCGCGTACACACGATCGGTTTTTCCCGTCAAAAAAAGTCAGATGTGAGCTTTTGGACGGGAATTCCGACCGTGTGTATGCTCCATCTGACTTTTTCTGTCGGAATTCCCGCCACCAAAAGTTTGAGAGCAGGTTCTCTATTTTCCTAACGGAAAAAATTCCTAACGGAAAAAATTTCTAGCGGAAAAACTGTTCGTCTGTATGCAATTCCGACGCGCAAAAACACGCATGCTCAGAATCAAGCAGAGGAGCCGAACTGCCTATTGAACTTCATTGATCTCGGCTCGTCGTACGTCTTGTACGTCACCGGGTTCTTGACGTTGGAATTTCCGACACGATTTGTGTGACCGTGTGTATGCAAGACAAGCTTGAGCGGAATTCCGTCGGGAAAACCATCCAAGGTTTTTCCGACGGGAAAACCGATTGTGTGTACGTGTCATAAGTCATTCTTTATTTTTAATGACCAATACACCCTTAGCCATTTTTCCAAGCGACGAAAGTAAAATAAATGAATAGCATGTCTAATACTCTTTTTATATGTTTGGTATTTTAGAAATGATGTAAGTTTACAAAGAACATTTAGCAACATTCCTGCAAGGGAAAGTCAGGGTCTACGGTGAGAGCTGAAAAGCAATAATGAAAATATGAATGATTAATGATGCCCATTGCTCTCTCAAATAGAGAATGAAATAAAATTCGGTTCTCATAATCATGATATTAAAAGGACTTCTGTTGAGTTGCTGAATAGCCAGATGCATTACAGGAAATCAATAACTTTTAAAGAAATTTATTTTCACTCTAGGTATTTGACCAGCACAAGCAAGAAGAGACATGTTTCTGCCTTGTTAAAATAAATGAGACTGACGAAAAATAAAGATTTTTTTTAAAACGATAATGGAAAACCCAGCTGGTGATGTTCTTCATAGATGTGGAATTGGGAGTCACTGTGCTGTGAAAGATTAAGAACCTTTGGATGTAACATCAAGAAGAATTTCAGAACATGATTGAGTAATTGTTGCTTAGTCTTAGAGTGGTTTCACACTGGGGCGGTGGGGGCGGTGGCGGTATAGCGCCGCTATTTTTTGCCCCCGCTAGCGGCCGAAAAAGGGTTAATACTGCGGGCGGTATTACCGCGGTGTCCCATTCATTTCAATGGGAAGGAGCGGTAGAGGAGCAGTATACACACCGCTCCTTTCACCGCTCCAAAGATGCGGCTAGCAGGACTTTTTTTCACGTCCTGTTAGCGCACCACTCCAGTGTGAAAGCCCTCTGGGCTTTCACATTGGAGAGACAGGAGCCGCTGTTTAGGCTCGGTTTGCAGGCGCTATTTTTAGCAAAATAGCGCCTGCAAACCGCCCCAGTGTGAAAGGGGCCTTAGGATATTTTGGCTCATGTATATTGTGTTTCCAGTGTGTTTTAAATGAAAATCCCCCTGAGTAGCGATTAGTAGAGTAGGGTGAGTGTCCAGTGCTTTGTGCCCATGTTCAACTACACTATCTGCTTGTTCCTTTCTCCTTGTAGGAATGAGTTCTTATTGCAATGGTGGTCAACTGGATGCCTGTGAATTTACAGTACATTGGAAGCCAGTCACTATGGGGGTTATTTACTAAAGCTAGAGAGTGCAAAATCAGGCTCACTTCTGCATATAAATCAATCAGCTCCCAGGCTTAAGGCTGGGTTCACACTTGTGCGGTGTGAATTCCAGCTCTCTTATCTCTGCAAAAAGAAAAGAGAACTGTTCAGCAGATCATCTCCGTTTTAGCTGCGAATTTGGTGACCTGGGAGAGAGGAGAGGGAGGGGGGAAGTGTAGTGAGGAGAAGGAGAGAAATCCTGATAAGAACTGAACACATCTGCAAATCAGATGCGTGCCCATAGAAGATTATTATTATTATTATATTATTATTATTTAAGGTACTTATATATCGCTGTCAATTTACACAGCGCTGTACATATACATTGTACATTCACATCAGTTCCTACCCTCAAGGAGCTTACAATCTAAGGTCCCTAACTCACATTCATATACAGGTCCTTCTCAAAAAATTAGCATATTGTGATAAAGTTCATTATTTTCTGTAATGTACTGATAAACATTAGACTTTCATATATTTTAGATTCATTACACACAACTGAAGTAGTTCAAGCCTTTTCTTGTTTTAATATTGATGATTTTGGCATACAGCTCATGACAACCCAAAATTCCTATCTCAAAAAATTAACATATCATGAAAAGGTTCTCTAAACGAGCAATTAACCTAATCATCTGAATCAACTAATTAACTCTAAACACCTGCAAAAGATTCCTGAGGCTTTTAAAAACTCCCAGCCTGGTTCATTACTCAAAACCGCAATCATGGGTAAGACTGCCGACCTGACTGCTGTCCAGAAGGCCATCATTGACACCCTCAAGCAAGAGGGTAAGACACAGAAAGAAATTTCTGAACGAATAGGCTGTTCCCAGAGTGCTGTATCAAGGCACCTCAGTGGGAAGTCTGTGGGAAGGAAAAAGTGTGGCAGAAAACACTGCACAACGAGAAGAGGTGACCGGACCCTAAAGAAGATTGTGGAGAAGGACCGATTCCAGACCTTGGAGGACCTGCGGAAGCAGTGGACTGAGTCTGGAGTAGAAACATCCAGAGCCACCGTGAACAGGCGTGTGCAGGAAATGGGCTACAGGTGCCGCATTCCCCAGGTCAAGCCACTTTTGAACCAGAAACAGCGGCAGAAGCGCCTGACCTGGGCTACAGAGAAGCAGCACTGGACTGTTGCTCAGTGGTCCAAAGTACTTTTTTCGTATGAAAGCAAATTTTGCATGTCATTCGGAAATCAAGGTGCCAGAGTCTGGAGGAAGACTGGGGAGAGGGAAATGCCAAAATGCCTGAAGTCCAGTGTCAAGTACCCACAGTCAGTGATGGTCTGGGGTGCCATGTCAGCTGCCGGTGTTGGTCCACTGTGTTTTATCAAGGGCAGGGTCAATGCAGCTAGCTATCAGGAGATTTTGGAGCACTTCATGCTTCCATCTGCTGAAAAGCTTTATGGAGATGAAGATTTCATTTTTCAGCACGACCTGGCACCTGCTCACAGTGCCAAAACCACTGGTAAATGGTTTACTGACCATGGTATTACTGTGCTCAATTGGCCTGCCAACTCTCCTGACCTGAACCCCATAGAGAATCTGTGGGATATTGGGAAGAGAAAGTTGAGAGACGCAAGACCCAACACTCTGGATGAGCTTAAGGCCGCTATCGAAGCATCCTGGGCCTCCATAACACCTCAGCAGTGCCACAGGCTGGTTGCCTCCATGCCACACCGCATTGAAGCAGTCATTTCTGCAAAAGGATTCCCGACCAAGTATTGAGTGCATAACTGAACATAATTATTTGAAGGTTGACTTTTTTTGTATTAAAAACACTTTTCTTTTATTGGTCGGATGAAATATGCTAATTTTTTGAGATAGGAATTTTGGGTTGTCATGAGCTGTATGCCAAAATCATCAATATTAAAACAAGAAAAGGCTTGAACTACTTCAGTTGTGTGTAATGAATCTAAAATATATGAAAGTCTAATGTTTATCAGTACATTACAGAAAATAATGAACTTTATCACAATATGCAAATTTTTTGAGAAGGACCTGTACTAGGGCCAATTTTAGACAGAAGCCAATTAACCTACCAGCATGTCTTTGGAGTGTGGGAGGAAACCGGAGTACCTGGAGGAAATCCACGCAGGCACAGGGAGAACATGCAAACTCCAGGCAGGTAGTGTCGTGGTTTGGATTCGAACCAGCAACCCTTTTTACTGCTAGGCGAGGGTGCTACCCACTACACCACTGTGCCCTGAATTCGCACCTGAGCCGCACCGCAATGTCTAGAAAACGCACACGTTTTTTGGGCAATGCGCAGTGCGAATGCATCGCACATATGTGGACCAGCCTCATTAAAATCAATGTATTTTATTAAGTTATGCGAATTGGATGCGGTTTAAGCCGCAACCATTTGCAGAGGTGTGAACGGGGCCTTATTGCCTAAGCTTAATTGAACAAGCTGAGGTTAGAAGCTGATTGGCTACCATGCACAGCTGCACCAGATTCTGAGCGCACCTGTTTTAGTAAATCTACCCCTATGTGTAGTGTACCTGTTGCAAGCTATACTTGAAAACGATACCACAGGATAAAAAAAAGAGGAATCAACGCCACAGAGACTAATGGATAACTGTGGATTTCAATTAAGAGTGCTGCTGCTCAATATTAGTTAATCACTAGTAAATATTCAGAATAAACAAACATGCAGGGCAAATCTATAGAAAATCCATAATCATACGAACAATTCTCAAATTCTAAAAATAATGGACTCCTTACAATTTTTTATATTTTAACACCTCCCTGCCAATACTCTACCAGTAATTTGTGTGTTTAAACAAATATGCATATATGAATAAATTGCAAATCTTAATCCAATAAAGTGCAAGTGCAAATCCAATGTATATATATATATATATATATATA
>CM055117.1:125305993-125583493 GCA_029206835.1 Rana muscosa | reverse complement strand
TGAGAAAACCCCTCTATATGTTTTTTATGTGTTCCCATTCACACAGCATACCTAAAAATTACATTTAAAAAGTTTTTATTACATTTTAGATGTTTCAAGAAGAAGGTGTCTTGGCTGATTCTAACAATTTCTGGATAGTCTTGCAGTGGCTTTGTCCCCACAAAGACTGGGAATTCACTGAATATCTCTCATTAACACACAATGCAGGAAGGCAGTTTCAAAATGTTTAACCTTTTTTAGGGCAGACAGTGTTAACCACTTAATGGGGTGTTCCAGGCAACCCTGGACAAAAAAATAATAATTAAAAGCCAGCAGCTACACATACTGCAGCTGCTGGCTTTTAATAAATGGAGACTTACCTGTCCTGGTGTCCCTCGATGTCGGCACCGCAGCTGATGTTTCACATCAGCTGTCGGGTGCTGCCGTCGCCATTGCGGGTAAGGGAACCCGGCAGTGAAACCTTTCGGCTTCGCGCCGGGAACCCTACTGCGCATGCGCGAGGCCCCGCTCCTCTCTCTTATTAGCCCAGCGGCCAGGGGAGGAGGAGGAGGGAGCCTTGCGTGACTTCACCGCCGCGGCCGGACTCCAGTAAGTGGGAAAGGATACCTGTCTTTGATAGGTATCCTGTCCCCCCTCCCCCCCGAAAGGTGCCAATTGTGGCACCGGAGGGGGGGAGGAATCTGATGAGCGGAAGTTCCACTTTAGGGTGGAGCTCCGCTTTAAGCCCCGGACCATTTGGCTGGCCAAAGACCAGGCCACTTTTTGCGATTCGGCACTGCCTCGCTTTAACTGACAATTGCGCGGTCGTGCAACGTGGCTCCCAAACTTTCCCCAAAATTTAGCTTTCTTTTGGTGGTATTTGATCACCTCTGCGGTTTTTATTTTTTGCGCTATAAACAAAAATAGAGCGCCAATTATGAAAAAAAAAGCAATATTTTTAACTTTTTGCTATAATAAATATCCCCAAAAAATATATAAAAAAACATTTTTTTCCTCAGTTTAGGCCGATACATATTCTTCTACATATTTTTGGTAAAAATAATCGCAATAAGCGTTTATTGATTGGTTTGCGCAAAAGTTATAGCGTCTACAAAATAGGGGATAGTTTTATGTAATTTTTATTAATAATTTTTGTTTTACTAGCAATGGCGGTGATCAGCGATGTTTATCGTGACTGCGACATTATGGCGGACACATCGGACACTTTTGATGCTATTTTGGGACCGTTGTCATTGATGCAGACAACAGTGCTATAAAAATGCACTGATTACTGTAAAAATTACACTGGCAGTGAAGGGGTTACCCAGTAGGGGGCGCTGAAGGGGTTAAGTGTGTCCTAGGGATGTGTTCTAACTGTGGGGGGAATGGGCTACGTGTGACATGACACTACCGCTCCCGATCACAGGGAGCTGTGATCAGTGTCCTGTCACTAGGAAGAATGGGGAAATGCTTGTTTACATTAGCATTTCCCCGTTCTTCCTCTCCGTGAGACGATTACGGGTATCCCCGCAGACATCGAGTCCACGGTCGGACTCACGGAGCTCACAGCGGGCACACGCGCCCACAATGCCGCATCTTAAAAGGGGACGTACATACGTCCATCTGCCCAGTCGTGCCATTGTGTCAACGTATATCGTCGTGCGCTGGTCCTTAAGCGGTTAAAATCTAATTTACAGCTGATCATGAAGAATTGCAAACACAGTACAGACAGGGTTAATTATGTTAAAGTGATTGTAAAGATTTGTTTTAAAAAAAAAATAACAAACATGTTATACTTTCCTGCTATGTGCAAGGGTTTTTCTCAGAGAAACCCCGATCCTCTTCTTCTGGGGTGCTCGGGCAGGGCTCCTCCTCTTCAACGGGTGCCCCCAGGGAAAGCCGCTTTCCCTGGGGGCACCCATGCGGGCGTGCTCACGAGTCCCGCTGCTGCGTCCATTGACACAGACAGCAAGACTCGGCCCTGCCCCCACTCATGTGTCACTGGATTTGATTGACAGCAGCGGGAACCAATGGCTCCTGCTGCTATCAATCTATCCAATGAGGACAGAGACAGTGGCTGGAGTCGCTGGGCTCGTGCACATCGCTGGAATGTATGGGCTCAGGTAAGAAAAAAAGGGGGGCTCTGGGGGCACCTGCAGCACAGAACATTTTTCACCATAGAGTGCATTAAAGGGTTGCTAAACCCTGTTTTTTTTTTTTTTTTTAAATAACAAACATATCATACTTACCTCCAGTGTGCAGTTGGTTAAGCACAGAGTGGCCCCGATCCTCCTCTTCTGGGGTCTGTCAGCGTTGCTAGTAGCTCCTCCTCTTCTTGAGTGCCCCGTCAGAGAATCACTCTCCCTTGGGACACCCGTGCGGGTGCGCTCCCGAGTCCTGTTTCTGCATCTATTGACACAGAAAGCAGGACTCGGCCCCGCTCCTCAGTGCCCGTATCATTGGATTTGATTGACAGCAGCGGGAGCCAATGGCTGCGCTGCTATCAATCTATCCAATTAGGACACAAGACATCAGCTAGAGCTGGTGTGCTGGTCCCCGGGAAGAAAAAGACCAGGTTAAGGTAAGTCAAATGGGGGGGCTGGGGGGCGGCAGCATGACAGAAGGTTTTTGCATTCTATGCATTAAGGTGAAAAACCACAAGGGTTTACAACCCCTTTAAGGTGGAAAAACCTGGAGCCTTTAAAACCCCTTTAACCACTTCAGCTCCGGAAGATTTGCCCCCTTAATGACCAGGCCATTTTTTGCGTTACGGCACTGCGTTGCTTTAACTGACAATTGTGCAGTCGTGCGATGCTGTACCCAAACAAAATGAATGTCCTTTTTTTCCCACAAATAGAGATTGCTTTTGGTGGTATTTGATCACCTCCGCATTTTTTATTTTTTGCGCTATAAACAAAAAAAGAGCGACAATTTTCAAAACAAAAACAATATTTTTTACTTTTTGCTATAATAACTTTTCCCCAAATTTAAAAATAAATAAAAAATGTCTTCATTAGTTTAGGCCAATATGTATTCTTCTACATATTTATGGTAAAAAATTGCAATAAGCGTATATTGGTTTGTAAAATAGGAGATCGATTTATGGCATTTTTATTATTATTTTCTTTTTATTTACTAGTAATGGTGGCGATCTGCGAATTTTTAGCGGGACTGCGACCTTGCGGTGGACAGATTGGACACTATTGACACTTTTTTGGGACCATTGACATTTATACAGCGATCAGTGCTATAAAAATGCACATATTTACTGTGTAAAAGGCACTGGCAGAGCAGGGGTTAACACTGGGGGGCGATCAAGGGGCTAAAAATGTTTTCCCTCATGAGTGTTTCTAACTGTGGGGGGATGGGACTGACTGGAGGAGGAGACTGATCGCTGTTCCTAATTACTAGGAACAGCGGATCTGTCTCTCCTCCCCTGTCAGAACAGGTATTTGTGTGTTTACATACACAGATCCCCGTTCTGGCTCTCGTGCCCGTGATCGCGGGTGACATGCAGACATCACAGCCGCCAGCCACGCGCATTGGGTCCCCTGCCGTGCAGCGGGCACGTGCTTGCTATGGCTCTTAAAGGAGCCGACGTACCCATACGGCGATTCGCGGGAACGAGTCGGCCTGGCGCCGTATAATGACAGCGGCTGGTCGGCAAGTGGTTAAACATCGCTTCATAGCCCCTGCAAAACATCAAAGCTATAAGGCCCCTTTCACACTGAGGCGCTTTGCAGGCGCTATTGCGCTAAAAGCGCCCTGAAAAAGCCGCTACTTTGTATCCAGTGTGAAAGCCCGAGGGCTTTCACACTGGAGCGGTGCGCTTGCAGGAGGGTAAAAAAACTCCTGCAAGCCACATCTTTGAGGCGCGATAGGAGCGGTAAAAATACTGCTCCTATAGCGCCCCTGCCCATTGAAATCAATAGGGTAGCGCCTTCAAAACGCCGCAAAGAGGCGTTATTGCGGGCGTTTTTAACCTTTTTTCGGACGCTAGCGGGGGTTAAAATCACCCCTCTAGCGCCCGCAAATCGCGGCAAAAACGACGGTATAGAGGCGCTAAAAATAGCGCCGCTATACCGCCAGCGCATCCAGCGCTTCAGTGTGAAAGTAGCCTTAGACCACTTTCACACTGAGGCGCTTTTCAGCCGCTTTCACGCTAAAAAAAGAGCCTGAAAAGCTTACGAAAAGTTATTTCCATTAAAATCAATGAATGCTTTCACACTGGGGCAGTGCACTGACAGAGCGGTGAAAAAACACCCCTTTCCATTGAAATGAATTGAACGCTCTTCAAAAGCGCCTGAAAAGCTCTTCAAAAGCGCTCAGTGTTTTACTGGCAGGTTTTCAAGCGCCTCAGTGTGAAAGAGGCCTTAAGGATTTTTTTAAGTAAGTAAAAGCACCTAGAATGTAACCAGCAATTTTTTTTTTTGTAAAGTGGTAGTAAACTTCCACTTTAAACTTGCACCTAAGACTCCTTTCACACTGGGGCGTTTTTTCAGGCGTTTTAGCGTTAAAAAAAGCGCCTGAAAGAAGCTACATCTGCAATCCCAATGTGAAAGCCCGAGTGCTTTCACACTAAAACGCCTGAAAAACGCCCCAGTGTGAAAGGGGTCTTAGCGTTAAAAAAAGCACCTGTAAAGCGCCTGAAAGAAGCCTCATCTGCAATCCCAATGTGAAAGCCCAAGCGCTTTCACACTGAGGCGCTGCGCTGGCAGGGCGTCAAAAAAAAGTCCTGCAAGCAGCTTCTTTGCAGCGCTTTAGGAGCGTTGAATACACCGCTCCTAAAGCGCCCCTTCCCATTATGGTGCTTTTTTTAACGCCAAACCGCCTGAAAAACCCCCCATTGTGAAAGGGGTCTTAGCGGAGCTTTACCAGCGTTTTTCGGGCGCTGGCAGTGTGAAAGGGCTCTTAAAGCACTCGGGCTTTCACATTGGGATTGCAGATGAGGCTTCATTCAGGCGCTTTACAGGCGCTTTTTTAACGCCAAAGCGCCTGAAGAAACTCCCCAGTGTTAAAGGGGTCTAAAGGTAAACTTACATTAAGGCCCCTTTCACACTGGGGCGGGAGGTACGGTAAAGTGCCGCTATATTTAGCGGCACTTTACCGTCAGATTTGCGGCGGTATTCGGCCGCTAGCGGTGCGAAAAAGGGTTAATACCGCCGGCAATGCGCCTCTGCAGAGGCGGTGTCCCATTGCTTTCAATTGGCAGGAGCGGTGGAGGAGCGGTAAACACACTGCTCCTTCACCACTCCAAAGATGCGGCTAGCAGGACTTTGGAATTCCTGTGAAGGGTTTATATTTGTACTATAAACAAGTTCACACAGTGCGGTGAGGCCCCATTCACACAGGGGCGACTCGTCAGGCGACTCAGCCGCCTGACAAGTCGTGTCCCGTTCTGTACAATGGAACCGTTCTACTAGGAGTGACTCAAGTCGCTCCGACTTAGAAAAAGGTTCCTGTACTACTTCAAGATGACTTCAGGGCGACTTCCATTGACTTCAATACAGAAGTCATTTTGCAAGTCACCTTTGAAGTCGTGTTAAGATCGCCCGGCACAGTCGCGGGACAAGTCGGGCTGCCCCTGTGTGAATGGGCTCTTACACTCCTTGTTTATACTTCCCAGATCAATTTTTCGTGTTTTTAAATAAAACATGCGTAGGAGGCCTGTGTGAACGAGGGCTTAACCATCACTTTAACTGTAACATAAAGTTAACATAAACCCCATAACTCATGCTCCTAACACTAAGCTAACCTAAATGAAAGTACTGCTATAACACCTTCGGTAACACACCTAACTTCCCTGGCACTGTATACACCAAAAGATAACAATCTTAAGCCAAAGTGTTATGCCCTGTACACACGATCGTTTTTTTCCGCTGAAAAAAGTCAGATGGACTTTTTTCATCGGAAAAAACGATCGTGTGTGGGCCCCATCTGACTTTTTTCCATCGGTGTTAAAAAATAGAACATGTTTTAAATTTTTCCGATGGAAAAAAAAACCGATAGGAAATAGCAAAAAACCCACGCATGCTCAGAATCAAGTCGACGCATGCTCAGAAGCATTGAACATCATTTTTCTCGGCTCGTCTGAGTGTTTTACGTCACCGTATTTGGATGGTCGGAATTTTGTCTGATGGTGTGTAGGCAAGACTGATGAAAGTCAGCTTCATCGGAAATCCGATCGTGTGTACAGGGCATAAACAGAGATAAAAGGTGGTCTGATTCACTAAAATAAAACCAAAAAACACACATAACACATAACAAATAGATTGTACTGTGCAGTTGGACCCATTTTCCTTAGTGAATGTAATGTGTAAAGTAGAGATGGGCGAACGGTTCAGGCCGAGCAAAAGTTTGGCCCGAACATCGCCTGTTCGTCCGTTCGGCAAACATCCAGGGTCTTCGGTGGGTGTTCAGTAAGGGATTTCTCATTTTTATTGTTTCACTTTAAACACTTCAGCTCCAGAAGGTTTTATCCCCTTCCTGACCAGGCCATTTTTTTGCGAAACGGCACTGCGTTGCTTTAACTGACAATTGCGCAGTCGTGCGACGTTGTACCCAAATAAAATGTATGTCATTTTTTCCCCACAAATAGAGCTTTCTGCTGGTGGTATTTGATCACCTCTACGGGTTTTTTTTTTTTTTGCTATAAAACATATCCAATAAAAAAAATAAAAAAATCGAATTTCTTCATAAATTTAGGCCAATATGTATTCTGCTACAAACTTGTCTTAAAAAAGTCCCAACAAGCGTATATTGATTGGTTTGTGCAAAAGTTACAGCGGCTACAAACCATGGGATAGATTTATGGAATTTTTTTTAATTATTGTGTAGCGGGATATCGTTTTCACCCACAAAACGACAGTTCCCAGCACGCTTTGAGGCACCCAGGGTGCATTTCCCCACGCAAGGACTGCTGGGGTGGACTTTAAAAGGGGGAGGAGGAGCCTCGCTCTTTCTCTTGGAACGCCGCCCTCCCTGCAAGAGGATCCCTGCAATCACCTGCTGCGCGTGCAAGGCCTAAAGCCTGGGCCTCGCACTTTGTTCCAGAGAGGCTTCCGTTCCACCGAGGAGCCTGCGGAGCATCCGATCCACCTGAGGTGCCACCATCTTCTGGAGGACCAAAGACCTGGTGCATCGTGGGCACGGTGAAGCAACTCACCGTAGTGGAGGTACCGGACAGGAGTCGGTCCGGTCTGGGTGAGAGAGAGCCAGCTCAGAACCACATCTAAGTAACTTTGTTGCCTATTAACTTTGCCTAGGCCCATCATTGACCACAGTTATACTTTGGAGAGACTGTCTGCTGAACTGAGTTTATCAGTCTCTCCAGTTTTATCAAGTTAGCAATTATTTGCTACCCCTACTGGATTACAGTTTGTTTCCTTATGTGCACCACTGAGAGTTGCTAGTGAAGATTCTTCTACAAACTATACCCCAAAGTTATAGTTAGGCCTGACTGGGTAGTATAGGACATTGCTGGGCGCCATTTTTTGCTCACGAGGGAAGATAGCTGCAGCGGGGATATTTTATTGTCACTGCATTATTGAATGTTATACTCTTTTAATGCGTGCACCTATATTGCAGGGATCTGCATGAGATATTGTATGCAAATTACCTTTTATACTTTTACCAATAGTAAAAAGTTATAGTTAAGTAATTTGGTGGTCAGTGTCAATTACTGTGCTGGGACACGGAAAGGGGGTTGTACCATATAACAGTATAGATATATTGCAGTTGTGCCATCTTTCCCCCCCTTTCCTAACTGTGCCACGAGAGGTTAGAGCCGATTGCCAGGGGTTGATAGCGGTGCAATACAAGGCCCAAAACAAACAAGCAGCCCTCTTAAACAGAGGGTATCGCTATAATTGTTTTTGCTAGTAATGGCGGAGATCATCGATTTTCAGCGGGACTGCGACATTGCGGCGGACAAATCTGCCACTAAGTGACACTTTTTGGGGACCAGTGACACCAATACAGTGATCAGTGCTAAAAAAATGCACTGTCACTGTGTAAATGACACTGGCAGGGAAGGGGTTAATACCTGGTGCAATCAAAGGGTTAAGTGTGCTCCTAGGGAGTGCTTTTTTACTGTTTGGGGAATGCTGACACGAGGAAAACAGAGATCCGTGTTTCTGCTTAGCAGAAACACAAGATCTCCATTTTTCTCTCTGGCAGAACAGCGATCTGCCTTGTTTACATAGGCAGACCGCCGTTCTGCTTCTCCTCGTAATTATCGATGGGTCCCGGCGGCCATCGCGTCCATTGACGAACCCGCTAATTGGCTCCCGCTGTGTCCAATCAAAGCGAGAGCAGGGCTCCGGCGGCGCGCACACACGCCCCAGAGCAAGAACTAAAAATGACGTGTAGCGGCCTCACCCCATCTCCTTTTTCCAGGGGTATGTCACATGACAGGGTGAGATGCGCTACGGCCCATGTCCTCCCCATAGCTGTGGGTGAGGTGAAGGCCAGCACCAGTATCTTCCTCGGGCCAATGTGTGTTAGTTATGAAGCTCAGTCCTGCTATGCTGAAACCTCCCTTGCTCCCATTAACCAGAGTCCATACACCGATGCAGTGTCCAACACTTGTTTATTATACTTCCACAACAAACAGTTCTTTCACAGCCGATTAGTTGCGACCCATAACATAACACAAACGGTGGGATGAGCAGGCCGAGGCACTATCCTGATTTCAATCTAAACCCCTGTGGTTTCACCAGGGGTTATAGCAGCTTTGCTTAGCACAGAACATAGAACTTGTGAGTCTCTACTAGCAACTCCATAGAACACAGATGGGAGTACCTTCGCTGCGTTGCGGCCCCTATCAGGGGAAGATGTCCCTCTAAGGGAGTTACCAGAGGCCCATCCGTCACCGGGTTGATGCTGCTCCGGAATCTCCGGACGGGTGACCTCCCCGGCCTCCTCACCTCAGATGCGGGTCCCCTCGCAAGGCGGCACCCTCGGATCACTTCGCCCTCGCGGGACCCAGTCGAAGTTACTGGGCCCCAGGCCTACGATATAGTATCTCACCCCAGGCTGAAGGTGCCTGGGATGGACCCCAACTTCATTCCGGTCAGGCCTAGGGCGCCTGGGCCGTAACCTTTAACCGCCCGCACCCAAGCCTAAGGTGCCTGGGTGGGTGAAGAGAAAATCCTCGAAGCCCTCGTGGCAAGGGCGTCTCCCCCTTTTATCTCCTCCCTTCAACACCACGGCGGGTTCCCCGCCCCAGCCGTACCATCTCCGGAAAGGGACAAAAAGGGTAGCACTGCGGCAGTGATTCTACCTTGAGCCTGTAGGTACTCCGCCACCCACAGGCCAAGGAGAATAATACACCACCCAATCCTCCACGAATTACAAAAAGGGGTCCAGAACCTTCACAATTACACACCTGGGTCACACTACCCCCAGGTGTACCCCAACTAAATTTAAAGACCCCGCTACATACTCCCCCCTGTGATTTGACGCTGGTCCCCAGCGTCTGGTGCAACCCCATGTCTCCCAAGGAGTGATGACATGGAGCGAGCCTCAGAGGCTATCCCTAAAATTTTGAATCCCGTGTGTGCCAAGACCTGCTCAAGGGGAAAGGGAACCATAAAACAATAAAACTTTTGTATAAAACATCTATCATGTACACATATACAATCCCTCCCGTCACTGTCTAAGAACCACCCCATACTCAGTAGTCTTGACCGACGAATCTCCTGCAGAAGGGAAACTAATAAAAAACAGACAACATCCTAACATCATGTGAAAATTTGGAATGAATGGGTCCATCAGCCGAGGGACCCACTTGCTCCAACGAGTGTGGTGTAAAAGTGTGTAGAAAAACAAACGTTGCACAACACTGCCACCTGGTGACAGCGCTGTGGTAATGACACTTGGTGCTCCTTCATTCTTCATGCGTCCCTACGCTAATTCTACCCCAAAGTCTGTCCTTGGTTCATAGGAAAAGAGAGTGGGAAGAAAAAAATAAATAAATAAAAACAGGGTATTGTTCAGACGTTCTAGCAAAAGGCTCTTCCAGGAAAATTTGTAGCTGAAAACATACTCATGAGTCTCTCCTCACAAGTAAAACCTCGGATCAGGTAAGAACAACGGCTTCAGATGCTTATCAAACACTTCGACTGAATATTCAACATCCTCTCCCTCCTTTCTGCAGATAAGCACTTTATCAGCATGAATATGGCGCCCCAACTTCCAATCCGCTCTGCAGTCCTTGAATTTCTTGGACACAGGCGGCGAACAGGACAAGTATCGCCGGGCCTGAGGCACTTTGAGCTTCTCCCAGACAAATTTGTCGTACCATCTCTGTCGCAGGACCTCCACTTCATAAAGTAAGTCCCGAGGCAAGTAAGGATACTCCCATCCGTACTTACGGGCGACTCTCTGGGAGAAAAGTCGTTGCAATCTGGCCAAAGGAGGCATGACATCCCGCTCACCTTCTCCTGGCTGCACGATGGCCTCCGGGTGCCGAGGTACCTTCACTACCTCGGGTGGCTTTGCGTTTGGCGCACGCAATGACGCGCGCTGCATCCCCACAACCAAAGCAGGTGATGTTGTGGAATGTGGAAAGTCAGTTGGAGGACTAGACTCCCTCCTGAGCTCCGGGGCCTGCGCCCGGGGCGTGCTGTCTTATATAGACGTAGGGGAATCCTGCGGTTTGCATAGCACAGGTAGCGGGAGTTTGTCCAAGCCCTTCCGGTGAAACAGTTAATCTATTTCCCCATCATCCCCACAGTCCGACAGCGATTCCAGGTCGGAGGTGTCATACATCTCGGCGGGAAGGTAGTCTTTAGTCGACGGAGAACTACCCTCCCTTGCGGGCTCCACCTCCAGCGGACCCCCGACACCTCCAACCACCACCACAGTCCCAGCCCCTGTCTCACCTGGACCTTTTTCAGCACTGGGATGGCCAGGACTCTTCCAACCGGATCCATCCAGGTCCGGCAAGCGGCGGGGTGAAGCTCGACCACAGGAGGCCTGCACCAGGCCTATCTTCCTCTTCGGAGGTGGCAGCAGGGAATCTGTGGCATCCTCGGATTTTTCTCTCTCAGTCTCTGGTTGGGCAGTCCCGTCGCCCTGGTCAGCGCGTAAGGGGACCTCCGCAAAGGCCTGGATCTCCCCTTCCGGAGTGGCGGTACCTGTGAGGCAATTGAGGCGAAGGAACCGGGGCCTTACTGTGGATGGTTCAACCTCAAACAGAAATTCTTTACACGCTTCACAACGCCCAAATGGCTTTAGTTGGACCACCAGTCCCGAGCATCCGGGACAGATCACACCGAGGGCCTCCATGTCTCTGCATGAGTACAAAGCCAACTGTCCTCGGGGCCTGAGTCTTATCCCCGTGTCTGTAAGGGGAGCAGCAAAAGCAGTCATCTTCGTGGGGTATAATACCGGCATCCACGGGGCCATCCTGACCACCTGCTGCTCCATCACGCGCTGACCATTTGCCGGAGTCTCCTCGTGTATCTCCACACATGGCCAGACTCCTCCCACGACTTGCACGTTTTCGCGGGCTTCCCACAGTCCCCGCCCACGAATTGCGCAGTCATGGGGTGCCTCATGGCGCAGTGCAGCAAAAGTCCCCACATGTAGTACTTCACACGGCTGGACTTCTCCCTCTTCCCGCTCTTTCTGCATGGGCCTTTCCCGTCTTGGGGTCATTTCCACGACTTCGAGCACAGGGATGCACTTTGGCCAATCACATGGCCGACCTGCTCGGAACTCCTCCGGGCAGCAAAGTCCAGACACAGCCATTTCAAATTTCAAAGTCAACACACATTTTATCCCGGACGAGCCCCCACGTGTAGCGGCCTCACCCCATCTCCTTTTTCCAGGGGTATGTAACATGACAGGGTGAGATGCGCTACGGCCCATGTCCTCCCCATAGCTGTGGGTGAGGTGAAGGCCAGCACCAGTATCTTCCTCGGGCCAATGTGTGTTAGTTATGAAGCTCAGTCCTGCTATGCTGAAACCTCCCTTGCTCCCATTAACCAGAGTCCATACACCGATGCAGGGTCCAACACTTGTTTATTATACTTCCACAACAAACAGTTCTTTCACAGCCGATTAGTTGCGACCCATAACATAACACAAACGGTGGGATGAGCAGGCCGAGGCACTATCCTGATTTCAATCTAAACCCCTGTGGTTTCACCAGGGGTTATAGCAGCTTTGCTTAGCACAGAACATAGAACTTGTGAGTCTCTACTAGCAACTCCATAGAACACAGATGGGAGTACCTTCGCTGCGTTGCGACCCCTATCAGGGGAAGATGTCCCTCTAAGGGTGTTACCAGAGGCCCATCCGTCACCGGGTTGATGCTGCTCCGGAATCTCCGGACGGGTGACCTCCCCGGCCTCCTCACCTCAGATGCGGGTCCCCTCGCAAGGCGGCACCCTCGGATCACTTCGCCCTCGCGGGACCCAGTCGAAGTTACTGGGCCCCAGGCCTACGATATAGTACCTCACCCCAGGCTGAAGGTGCCTGGGATGGACCCCAACTTCATTCCGGTCAGGCCTAGGGCGCCTGGGCCGGAACCTTTAACCGCCCGCACCCAAGCCTAAGGTGCCTGGGTGGGTGAAGAGAAAATCCTCGAAGCCCTCGTGGCAAGGGCGTCTCCCCCTTTTATCTCCTCCCTTCAACACCACGGCGGGTTCCCCGCCCCAGCCGTACCATCCCCGGAAAGGGACAAAAAGGGGAAGCACTGCGGCAGTGATTCTACCTTGAGCCTGTAGGTACCCCGCCACCCACAGGCCAAGGAGAATAATACACCACCCAATCCTCCACGAATTACAAAAAGGGGTCCAGAACCTTCACAATCACACACCTGGGTCACACTACCCCCAGGTGTACCCCAACAAAATTTAAAGACCCCGCTACAGACGTATAGGTATGTGACTTTGCGCTAAAGGGCAGCCCTGCCTCTGTATATGTACGTGGGGCTGTCCTTAAGCGCTTTAGCATTACAATCACTGCTCCTAAAAAAACTATCTTTTAAAAAAAAAATACCTCCATACCCTTTTTATGGCCAATAACTTGCATCTAATGCGGCGTACACACGATCATTTTTCATGCCGTTAAAAATGCCATTTTTTAAAATGGTCATTAAAACCGATCGTGTGTATGCTCCAGAGCATTTTTAACGGCGTGAAAAACGGCCATTAAAAATTTCGAACATGCTCTATTTTTTCACGTCGTTTTTCATGTCGTTTTTTTTAACGACGTGAAAAACGATAGTGTGTATGCTTTTACGAGGGGAAAAAAAACGCGAATGCTCAGAATCAAGTATGAGACGGGAGCGCTTGTTCTGGTAAAACTAGCGTTCGTAATGGAGATAGCACATTCGTCACGCTGTAACGGACTGAAAAGCACGAGGCTGAAAAGCGCGAATCGCCGCTCAACAAAGTTTACTAACATGAAGGGTGGCGCCATTCGAATGGAACTTCCCCTTTATAGTGCCGTCGTACGTGTTGTACGTCACTGCGTTTTGCTCGAGCGTTTTTTTTAATGATCGTGTGGATGCAAGACAGGCTTGAGAGGAAACATGAAAAAAACGACGAGAAAAACGTTGGTTAAAAAAATGGCATGAAAAACGATCGTGTGTACGCCGCATAAGCCTTCAAAATGGTGACTTTAGATTTTCCAAGTTCGGGTCCCATAGACTTTAATAGGGTTCGTCGTTCGGGTCAGAACTTTTTCTCTATTCGGGAGTACTGGTGTAAACTGAAGCGGGGGGGGGGGCAGGGGGGGGATTGTTCTGCCCATCTCTAGTGTAAAGTTTTACTTTGTAATCAGGTGCAAGGATTGGTTGATGGAATCAGTAGAGCTTCACCACCTTTTCTACTCTCTGGGGAAAATGAATACAACTACACTAGCAGAGTGCACAGTCTATTAGCCTTTTGTAAATTCACCCCATTTTGTAGATACCCAACTGCTGTGTTTTTATTTAATGTGATGGATTTTTGGATTTCTTTTTTCAAGACATGAACAAATCAGGTACCTGTCTTAAGTAAAAAGAAGGAAAGCACCAATCCTTCTGTGGTCTAAAATAAAGTCCAGTTTATTTCACCTTTTTTTGCTGCCCTTTGCCAGTAGGTAGTAATAGAAGAACTGCTGCCCTGGGTACCCTCCATTGCTGGACACATGACTACATTTAGAGAATTGGTTACAAGATCTATGAAAAAAGAGGGAACAGAGTTCTGGCATTTCTGCCAATAAATTTCTCAAGCCTCTTTGGATGACATGATATGAGCAATTTTCCCGTGATTGATCATGTGAACATGACCACAGGGAGTCCAGAACAATAGATTCTTCACAATTGATTTTTACAAAAAATGATAGAATCTCTACAGCACAGCAGGCAAAGTAAAACAGGTTGTTGTGAATGTGTGTGTTGGAACAAATCTATAGTACAAAATAAACACAAAATACCACATTTATCATAGGCTAGCCGCTAGATTATCTTTTTATCCATTTTAAAACAAGTTTAATAACAGAAGAAAAAATATGCTTAAAATATCAGATAGTAACATTTAATTTATGAATGACAGCAATAAATGTCACTGGTAATATAAAAGAGAGATATTTATACAACTGGCAAAGTGCTAAATTATGTGTTGTGTCACTCTAATGTTCTGTACAAACCTAAAAATGTTCACAATCTCAGTCATATGGAAGAGACATCAATTCAAGTTAAAACAAACACAATAGAAAAATGATTTTACAGTTGATGGACTGTTCTGAGGATTTACAGGAATCAGGGATGTCACTTGTCCTTTGTTTGCACGTAGCATCAATGTCACAGCACTTTATTTGTTTAGACAAAGAATTTTAACAGTGTAATTCCAAAAGGGCATTTCAAAAACATACAGAAAGGACATCCTTTCAACTGAAAGTAATACAATTATTACAGTCATTGAAATCTATCTATCTATCTATCTATCTATCTATCTATCTATCTATCTATCTATCTATCTATCTATCTATCTATCTATCTATCTATTGATCTATCTATCTAGGACGATCTTCTTGGACAGCGCGCTTTGTGATTGCAGAACAGGGTAAAAGGCCAATCAAAGAGGGCCTTTTACCACATTATCAACTGTCAGCCAATAACAGCTGATCACGGAAGAAAACAGAAGCTGGTTATCAGCTTTTTTTCTCCTCATGATCAGCGCGAGGAGAAGAAAAATAAAGCCGGCAACGGGCTTCTGTTACAGTGTTATCGGTCCCTGCCTCAGTGCCTATCAGTGCTGCTAATTAGTGCCACCCAGTTTCACCTATCAGTGCCCACCAGTGCTGCTAATCAGTGCCCACTAGTGCCACCTATCAGTGCCCATCAGTGCTGCCAATCAGTGCCCATCAGTGCCTCATCATCAGTGTCAGCTATCAGTGTTGCGTACCAGTGCCACCTACCAGTGCCTATCAGTGCTCATCAGTGCCACCTATCAGTGCCCATCAGTGCCACCTATTAGTGCCACCTATCAGTGCTGCCTGTCAGTGCCACCTTTCAGTGCCCTTCAGTTCTGCCTATCAGTGCCCATTAGTGCCACCTGTCAGTGCCCATCAGTGCCACCTATCAGTGCAGCCTCCTCAGTACCTCCTCATCACTGCCCACCAGTGCCGGCTCATCAGTGCCCAACAGTGCAGCCTCATCAGTGCCGCCACTTCATTGCCACCTTATCAATGCCCATCAGTGAAGCCTATCAGTGCCCATCAGTCCCGATTAGTGCAGCCTCATCAGCACACATCAGTGAAGGAGAAAAATTACCTGTTTGCAAAATTCTATAACAAACTATGAAAAATGTTTTTTTGTTTTTTTTTTTCAAAATTTTTGGTCTTTTTTGTTTCTTTGGCAAAAATAAAAAACTCAGTGGTGATTAAATACCACCAAAAGAAAGCTCTATTTGTGTGAAAAAAAAATGATAACAATTTTGTTTGCGTACAGTGTTGCATGACCGCGCAATTGTCATTCAAAGTGCAACAGCGATGAAAACTGGCCTGGGCAGGAAGGGGGTTTAAGTGCCCAGTAGGCAAGTGGTTAAAGAAAGATGGGAATTGAGTTCTGCATCCAACTGGTAAATATTCACTAGCCCCCAGCCTCACACAGGGGAGCTGAGACCTGGCGTCCTAGATGGCGCTCTGAGTGGCACGTACTGAATCCAAAGATCCAGAAGCAAGGGTCGGGACCAGAAATTAGGAGTACCTGGGTGCTGGGCGGATCGCAAGCTCGATGTTGCTGTGGCGACCGTGAATTACATGTTTCACTCCCTGCGCTTTGTTAAAGTCATGGGACCCACCAGCAGCAGACAATTATATAGGCATATACTGTAGATATGGGTAGGGTAAGACTATCAGCTCTTGTGATGTTAACCCCCTGTGTACACTATAAAGATACAATAGTAAATACATATACAAGAAAGCAAATTTAAATGCAACAAAGCCAGCAATATGAGACAATAAAATTTTTTTAATAAATACACACACACATATATATATATATATATATATATATATATATATATATATATATATGTGTGTAAATAATACAGAGGGTCGATGGTGATGATGTCATATACTGTGGATACTAGAATAGCTCAAAGATACCCCCTTATCAATCCACATGAATAAAAAATTGTTAAAACCTATATAAAACATTTAAATATATATATATGTATATATATATATATATATATATATATATATATATATATATATATATATATATACTATCTGTTAATTTTTTTTATATATCAATAAGTTAATTAATAAATAAAGGAATTGGATGGGCAGGATGGTGTAGCCCCCAATGGTATAGTGGTTAGATGGACAACTACTGTACATACTATTTGCCAAAAAATCCACATCGAAAGGAATCCATGTGGAACTTTGTGGCCACAGGCATCTGGCCTATTAATACATATAGATGTAAATGTCAGTGCGTGCAGCCACCTGTGGATTTTAATGAGATCAGAAAAATTACTATTTAATCACACTGAGGACATCAATTTCTTCGTTGAGGCCCTCAGGCTAGAGAGAACCCAATAAATAAATCCAAAAAGTCTCCCTTCGGCAAAGGAGGGAAAACCTTTTATTATCCGTTAGGGTACCCTTAGGAATGGCTTCAATTGCAAGTACTTCCATGCATCCAAAATCTTTATTATGCTTCTGATGAAAATGACGCAGAACACTGTGCTTGACACACCCCTTTTTGGTCAGTCTGCGATGCTCACCCACTCTAGTCCACAGGGTGCTTATCGTGGAGGTATTGTTGACATTTTAAAGGATTACTCTTGGCATGAAGAATATATGTGGGCTTCGTTGGATGTTGCCTCACTGTACACATCAATACCCCATGAGGTGGGCATTGCTGCTGTACAGTATTTTTTAAGTAAAAATGGTGGGATAAATTCTAAACAATCTGAATTCTTGCTCTTCAGTATAGATTTTTGTTTACGCCATAATTATTTCACGTTCCTAGATCAATTCTACCTCCAATGCAAAGGTACAGCTATGGGGGCGAGTTTTGTCCCTGTATATGCGAACCTGACAATGGGGTACTGGGAGGAGATAATGATACGGGTTGACAATCCCTTTTCTCATATATCGTTTTTTACGGTCGTTATATTGACAATGTTTTATTGATCTGGAGTGGTGGTCCAGCCCTTTTTTCTACTTTTGTTACCTACTGTAATGATAATCTTATGGAGTTTATCATTTAAACATGAGGTAGACCAGAAGGAACTAGTATTCCTTGATCTGGTTCTGTCTCATGATAAAGAAACTATCATTACTAGTAACAACAACAAGCCTACATCTGGTAATTCCTACCTTCATTACAACAGTTGCCATCACCCCACGTGGAAGAAAAATATCCCTAATGGCCAATTCCACAGGCTGCGAAGGAACTGTACAAAAACAGAAGATTATATGGCACAGGGACAGTACATGCAAAAAAAGTTTGAGGAAAAAGGATATCCAAGGGATTTAGTGACGAATGCTCTCCTTTCCAATAAGACACAACCACCAAAAAATAAAAATAGAAATGATAACTCTTCAGAAATGGTAAACACGGTTAGATTTGTGTCAACATTTAACACAAAATACAGAGCTATTTCCAAAATAATATATAAACACTATGATATCCTAAAACTTGATCATATTCTGGCCCCAGTACTTCCTCCTAAGCCACAAGTGACTTTTAGACATTCGCGTACGATAAAAAACATTATTGCCCCAAGTAAGCTAATAAAATCTAACAGTGGGCCCCTGTTTGACATCAGAACCTATTTTGACAATAGGACTGGGGTCTTCCAATGTCGGAAGAGAGGGTGTCTCACTGTCAATCAATTCCTCATGGCCGTTAAGAAATAGTTACTAATGGAGGCAAGTTCTTCCAGATTAAACAATTTATTACGTGTTCCACTGAGTTTGCTATTTACGTTCTGCGATGCTCATGTGGTCTGTTATACGTGGGTCGCACGAGACGCACCCTGTGGACTAGAGTGGGTGAGCATCGCAGACTGACCAAAAAGGGATGTGTCAACCACAGTGTTCCGCGTCATTTTTGTCAGAAGCATAATAAAGATTTTGGATGCATGGAAGTACTTGCAATTGAGGCCATTCCTAGGGGTACCCTAACGGATAATGAAAGGTTCTCCCTCCTTTGCCGAAGGAAGACTTTTTGGATTTATTTATTGGGTTCTCTCTCGCCTGAGGGCCTAAATGAAGAAATTGATGTCCTCAGTGTGATTAAATAGTATTTTTTCTGATCTCATTAAAATCCACAGGTGGCTGCACACACTGACATATACATGTATATGTATTAATAGGCTAGATGCATGTGGCCACAAAGTTCCACATGGATTCCTTTTGATGTGGATTTTTTGGCAAATAGTATGTAGTTGTCCATCTAGCCACTATACCATTGGGGCTACACCATCCTGTCCATCCAATTCCATTTACTAATTAACTTATTGATCTATAAAAAAAAATTGAACAGATAGCATATATATATGTTTTATATAGGTTTTAACAATTCTTTATTCATGTGGATTGATAAGGGTGGTTTCTTTGAGCTATTCTAATATCCACAGTATATGACATCATCACCATCAACCCTCTGTATTATTCACACACATATATATATACATATATATATATATATATGTAGCGGGTGTTACATTTAGGGGGCAGGTGTCTGGGTGTAATCAGGCTCAGATGCACTATTGCTAGGGTCTATGGACTATATTTTTCTGTGGAGGAGATCAATGGTGCCTAGTTCCCTGCAGTCTATAGGTGGCGCTGTCGCCATAGACTGGGCTTGAACCATCGTTGTAAGGTTGTGCCTTTTTGTGTCCCCTCTCGGCGGTGGTACGTCGGGGCGGGAACCCGCTGTGCCTGCTGGGAGGGGATATAAAAGGGGCGGCCATCTTCCACACAGGGTCCCAGTCCCAGGCACCTTCAGCCTGGGGCTGCTGTTCCGGTTCGCCCGCACCCAGGTGCCCTTGGCCTGGGTGTAGGGGATTGAATGCCATCCCAGGCACCTTCGGCCTGGGGTGAGGTACTGCTTGAGAAGGCCTGGGGCCCAGTACCTTCGACTGGATCCCGTGAGGGATCGAGGAATCCTAGGGGTCCACGAGTGAGGGAACCCGAATCTAGGACGAGGGGGACCAGAGAGGTTACCCTTCCCGAAGACCCATTGCAGCAATTTGGTGAAGATGGGGCCTCTGGTGACCGTCCAGATGGATGTCTTCTCCCTGACAGGGGTCGCAACTTTTTGAAGGTAGTCCACGTTTTCATGGTCTGTGGCAGGGACCCAACATGAATCAGGTCGGTGGCAGAGACCCAACAATCATGGTCTGTGGCAGGGACCTTATTTCACCTGGTCCGTGGCAGGGACCAACCTCACGGTCGGTGGCAGCGACTGTGCGCCATAACTGTTGAGAAATCCTAACAGTTTAGTTTCATTGATAGGATTGTGCCTGGACCTCCTCCCCACTTTGTTCTGAACTGTTCTGTGTCTGACCAGTCGCTCTCAAAGGACTATTTATTGCTCTGAAGAATAAATAAGTGTTGGACTTTCAGTGATGTGGAACTTGACTTTCTGGGAGCTAAAGGGTCCTACCTCCACCTGCGTGGAGGGTGGGAATCATCCTCAAGGGAAGTTTTGGCTCTGGACGGGGACACGGGCCTGAAGGTAAAAAGTTATAGCTCACACCTCTGCACACAAGAGGATACGAGCTGGTGGTGCTCCACACTCTCCTCCCTGGTCCCCTAGACGAGAGCCATTGACCGTGAAGAGAAAGAGGGAGTGAGATGTGAGGTCGCTACATATATATGTGTGTATTTATTTAAATTATTTTATTGTCTAATATTGCTGGCTTTGTTGCATTTAAATTAGCTTTCTTGTATATGTATTTACTATTGTATCTTTATAGTGTACACAGGGGGTTAACATCACAAGAGCTGATAGTTTTACCCCACCCATATCTATATGCCTATATAATTGTCTGTTGCTGGTGACTTTGACAAAGCGCAGGGAGTGAAACATGTAAGTCACGGTCGCCACAGCAACATCGAGCTTGCGATCCGCCCAGCACCCAGGTACTCCTCATTTCCGGTCCCAACCCTTGCTTCTGGATCTTTAGGTTTAGTATGCGCCACTCAGAGCGCCATCTAGGACGCCAGGTCTCATCTCGCCTGATCAGCCTGCTTTACTGTCAACATCCAGTGGCGTGGACTACAATACACCTCCCGCAGCACAGTGAGTTGGATACCCAAAATTAAGCCAGCAGTTGCACCTTAGAGATCGGTGTCTCTCCACCCTGATTTTCCTTTTGCTATCAGAGCCATCGGGTTATCCAGTCAGGATCGGGACATTGGAGCATACATGTTGATGTTAACCCCTTGTCATCAGGAGGTGTAGTGGTATCGTATATACTAATTTCGGAGTACTTCAATCATGATAATGAGCTTTTATTTTGTTTGATTTTGCCCAGGTTCACACTGGGCTGCGGGAGTGAAGCCGTGCGAGTTCAGCTGAACTCGCACGATTTCACTCTCGCTGGCAGTCTCGATTTCAGCCACGATTACAAAGACATCTGACATAGATGTCAATGTAAATCGCGGCCGAAATCGCAAAAAGTAGTACAGAAACTACTTTTTGAAATCGGTGCAGCGCCGCAATTTGTGGCAAATATCGCCGATTTGACATGCGATTTGACATGTCAAATCGCAGGTCAAATCGCACCAGTGTGAACCAGGGCTTTATCTCATTTTCACCTGACAGTTGTTTTTTAATTCAAGTGTGCATCCAATAAATGAACTAGATCGAGCACTATATTTGCCAAATTTATTTTGTAACTGGTCCCATCGAGTGCTGCATTTGTTGTCTATATTTTGTGTCTACTTTTCTCCAGAAGTTGGCAGCTGCATTGTGGTCCGGTTGTTCTCTTATATCGTTTATGACAAGACTATACATATGTTTTTCAATGACTGTCAGTTTTAGCGCTCAAGGACTCTATTGTTTTTTGTGCACTATTTATTCCACTTATACAAGGCACTTTCCCCCCCACTGACACCAACAAAAGCGAACCATTCCTCTACTCCGACTGACCACAGTCCGACCCCCCTAAAGTCTGAAGGACAGTAAATTGGCACTTTGTTTAGCAAGATTGGAGACCCCTGTTAGACCAACATTGTACATAATGCCCCCTAACCAGGAAGCAACATTTTAATTTTTTTAAGTGTAGCAATGACTCCTAAAGGAGCTCTTGTATTTTAACAGGTTCTCCTGCTTTCCTACTGGTGAACTGCTCTGTAGCAGCACCCAGACACTCACTAACCCTTCAGCAGTGACAGACAAACTTCAAGGCTTCCAATCTTCTTCTGCAACATTTATTGGCTCAGTTGTGTTGGGTGGGAGGGTACCTTAACCACTTCAATGCTGGACACTTTCAGCCCCTTCCTGCCCAGGCCAATTTTCAGCTTTCATTGCCGTCTCACTTTAAATGACAATTGCAACACTGTGCGGATATGCTATGACATTTTTATCACAAAAATAGAGCTTTCTTTTGGTGGTATTTTATCACCACTGATAAAGACCAATTTAAAAAAAAGAAAAAAATTTTTTTCTTAGTTTCTGTTATAAAAAATTTCAAATAAATAATCTTTCTTCATAAATTTTGGCCAAACTGTATTCTGCATTATTTCTTTGGTGAAAATAATCCAAATCAGTGTTTAATTTTTAGTCTGTAGGAAAGTTATAGAGTCCATAAACTATGGTATACCGTATATACTCGAGTATAAGCTGACCCGAGTATAAGCCGAGGTACCTAATTTTGCCACAAAAAACTGGGAAAACTTACTGACTTGAGTATAAGCCGAGGGTCAACAATGCCTCACTGTTCCCATCCTTACTGTTCCCATCCTCACTGTTTCCTATCCTCACTGTTTCCTATCCTCACTGTTTCCTATCCTCACTCTTTAAATTTAACATTGTAAATAGTACCTGAAAAAAAGTTGCGGCTGCGGTGTCCATCGTTCAAATCCCGTGGTCTCTTCCTGGTCCCTTCCGTGATAGGCGATTCTCATCAGACACTCTCCGCCTATCACGAACGTTCTCTCATCCTCAGTTTCCCAGCAGACACTGTGTTGGGTGTTCCGCCAATCACAGACGTCTGCTGGGAAACTGAGGATGAGAGAACGTTCATGATAGGCGGAGAGTGTCTGATGAGAATCGCCTATCACGGAAGGGACCAGGAAGAGACCGCGGGATTTGAACGATGGACGCCGCAGCCGCAACTTTTTTTCAGGTACTATTTCCAATGTAAAAATTTCGCTGACTCGAGTATAAGCCGAGGGGGGGACTACTTTCAGCCCAAAAAAAAGGGCTGAAAATCGCGGCTTATACTCGAGTATATACGGTATATCTGAAAATTGATCAATTCTGATATACTAATGGCCTTTATCATTTCTGGAGACCCGACAGGGACAGGACAGTACAATTAACTCCCAAATGATCACTTTTTGGAAAGTAGACAGTCCAAGGTATTTAGTAAGAGGCATTGCGAGTTTTTGAAGTCGTAATATTTTGTCAGACTTTTTTCTTTCACATTTTTTTTTACATAATGACACCAGTGCAGAACAGCTTCATCATATAATAGGTGTGCCGATAATCAGGGACACTGACCGGAGACAGTATGTAAAAATAGGAATAATGCATTTTTTTTAAATTTGTTTCTCATTTTTTTATTACAATTTTTTTTCTCTTTTGAAAATATTTTTAACACACTGTGACCAGAGCAATACAGTGTTCCCATAGTAAAGTTGTACTACTCTGAGAAGGTGAACAGGATTTTATATATTTTTTTACACATTATGGTTGCTTATACCAGTGAATTTCACTGGTAGGAGCAACCATTTTTACTGAATGAAATACATTCATTCAGTGTGTATTGTTGTAATTAGCTGTGATTGGCCACAGCTAATCACATGGTACAGGTGGGCTGTGATTTACCTTGTCTGTACCATGTGATCACTGTGACCAATCACAGCTAGCAATACAATTGTACACAATGACTGGCACAAATCAAATCATTGTTTACAAATGTCATGCGATCTGCTGTGATTGGTCACAGTGATCACATGGTACCGGCAGCAGGCCGGTACACTGATCAGTCACACAGTCAGTGACATGTTTATAGAAATTATGTGCAGCGCTCAAATATGTAAAAACGATGAATTAAAATGTGAATGACCACAAAAAATTATGTATTTCTACACATTCTGTG
The DNA here is from genome assembly GCA_029206835.1 of Rana muscosa. Classification (NCBI taxonomy): domain Eukaryota; kingdom Metazoa; phylum Chordata; class Amphibia; order Anura; family Ranidae; genus Rana; species Rana muscosa. Next base: position 125,559,719 of record CM055117.1, on the reverse strand, counting down.
TAATGTAAATGACCAGAAATAATGTATGAAAAAAGTGACAAGAAAAGTCAATATGTGAAATATAAATAACTACAAACAATATTGATATAGAACAGGGACACAGTCGTGACAGATTGGCCCATGGAGCGCTTTCCAGGAGGAAGTCATATGACGTCTACCCAGAACGACGAATGTCCCACCAAGCCTTCATTTGACAATAGGTTGGGAGGTAAGTGGTTAAATAGCTGAATAGTGAGGTCTCCATGCCTTATCCTTCTGGCAGCAGCTTTCCTATGCTCTCTTAGACATAATTCTTTGAAGATCCAACAGGCAACCATCTCTTTGGTCATTTAGGCCCTAACACAGTCCAGCTTAGATTCCTTAGGCTCAGGATACATCTCTTCAAGTTTAAGGGGATATTTAGCAGACCAAAAGGGAAGCAAAGAAGTAAGTTCAATGTTAGGATTTATATCCACTTAAACCCTTATGGACCTATAACACCGGAATCAAAGAATACTGCCGACACAATATTAAATATAAAGAACAATTTTTTTTTAAAGTTAAAGGGCATTTTAAAGATGAACTTTTAAAGACAAACAGAAAAAATACACAACTGAATACAATTATGGAAGGTGTTTTATTTTTCTTCCCAAGAAAGAGTATTTTCATCCATCCAGTCCTGAGATTTACAATCATTTACATTGATGTTCAGCAGGACCAGTGGCCTAACTCTTCTTAACTGAAATTAAAGTATTTCTAAGGGCAAAACTTTTTTTTTTGATAGAGTGCTGTGAGGATAGAGCCATTGTCACGTTTTTATTGTCGTCTGTATGCATGTTAGGGAGGTTCATTCTCTTTATGTCTACTAATCACCAATGCCACGGAGAATGAAAGTGTGGGTCAATTCAAAATTGTGTCAGTTCAATCAGTGTTCCATCTATTATCACACAAGCCGGTCTATGGGGGCGGGACCTTGTTACAGCGCCGCCGAACACAGACCCAGCTCCGTGACACACAGCAGAAGATGCCCATTGTGTGTGACACATAAGAGTGGAGGGAGGGGAGCGCTTTAGCCACATCTTAAAGCGGCCCCAGGGCAGGCGGCCTACCGGGAAATTTCCTGGTATCCCGGTAGACCAGTTCAGCACTTATTATGAGTTGCCACCAGAATGCAGCAGCCCACTGATAGGTTCATCTTTCTGTTCTCCCCCCCCCTGAAAACACGTTCCTTGTTAGCACATACAAATGAAGCACATCTGATTGGCTCCTAGTGTTCCCAGTCTGATTGCTGCTAGAAAGAGGCTGAAATCAAGTTAAATGCAGGTACTTAAATCAATTACATTTAGAAAAAAAAATACATTTAATGGCTTTAAATAAATACATAACTGCATTTATTGGAGTTTTATTATCTGCCTGAAGCTTTAATTTTTATTTCTAATCTAATGCATAAGCATTTGGCTAGCCCCTGACATTTTATCTGAAGATCAAATATGAAATTTTAGAAAGTGCTGTGCCTAGGTGGAAGGATGATAATTGAAGCAGTCATTTCCCAATTTATGTGCTGCATATAGATTCTGTGGCAGTGACTTGGAAAATCTGTTTGGTTTTCCACTCTCATGGTTATTAAGCAGCATATTAGTTAGTAAATGATTGTTTCCATCACAGCTTTGATACACAGGTTTTTTTTGATTAGTCCCTTTAATATCCTTTTGTTTGCAATTTTTATATATTTATACTTGAAAGAGCCTAAAATTCAGGTGCTATCTTAAAAAACACAGTAATTCCTTAATAAATCGAATGTTTTTCCGTTTAATCCAGAGGAAACCATGTGCATGACTGGTGACCCATAATGCAACAAGGGCAACATGTTTAATAGAAATTGATTAGATCTGGGGAATTTTTGTTGCAGAGATGAAAAGTCAATTCCTATAAAGTTGAATGAATAATTAGATATTTGACAACTAAGCTGACATTTCAAAATCATAATCCTACTTAGGAATCATTTTTTGATTAGATGTCCTTAAAACCTTTTGTATTTCAGCCCTTCTGCCGTTTTCTTATAATTGTGTTGAATTATACATTCGGTATTCACATCTCTTCATCAGGCCGCATCTAATATCATTGCCACAGTCACCTCTTCAGATTGGATTTGCTCTCAGGTCCCTATTTTGGTTCATTTATTTCTCGGTAATTTTCTTTTCTTTTCTGAAAAGGACACTTAAACAATAATTACGGGAAACATCTTGGTTATTCACACCTACAATGTTATGGACAACTATGTATTGGGGAAAATTGCTTTGTAGCCTGTTTGAGTATTATATTAATCACTTCAGTCAATTCCATCATTTGTTTGTCATTCTTCTTATGCCAAGGTCACATAAAAAATAAGATAGGGAAGCTGATATGAATTTTTGGTTTCAATACTTTTTATGATAATAAAAATTGGCATTTTTAAAATGGATAAACATTCAAACTATAAGCATCATAGTTTTAAAGGTCAACTGTACCCACAACTTTAATTTGGTTGGGCATAGATATGCTGAACCACCTGCCAGCAGAAATGAGGAGAGTGATTTTGGGGAAGTTGATTTCAGACCTCTTTCACACTGGGGCGTTTTTCAGGCGCTTTAGCGCTAAAAATAGCGCCTGTAAAGCGCCTGAAAGAAGCCTCATTTGCAATCCCAATGTGAAATCCCGAGTGCTTTCACACTGAGGCGCTGCGCTGGCAGGGTGTCAAAAAAAGTCCTGCAAGCAGCTTCTTTGCAGCGCTTTACGAGCGGTGTATACACCACTCCTAAAGCGCCCCTTCCCATTGAAATCAATTGCAAGCGCCTGCAAAGTGCCTTGGCAGCGGCGCTTTGTGGGCGATTTTAACCCTTTATTCGGCCACTAGCGAGGGTTCAAATCGCCCCGCTAGCGCTCAAAAAACGCCGGTAAAGCATCGCTAGTTTTTCGGGCACTGGCAGTGTGAAAATGCTCTCACTGTTGTCAATTTTTACCAAAGTGGAAACTCAGTTATGAATACTGGGTTGCTTAGATGAGAGTCTGTGTTTTATGGAATGTATTTAGGGTTGTTTTTTAGGATTCATTTAGTGTTCTTTGTATTTTTTATTTTTCTGCACAATTACAGATCCAGAGTCATTGAAAGAAGCTTCTGTAATCCTCAGGAGACATGTACAGGCCACTGCACTCTAAAGCCTCATACACACGATCGGATTTCCATCAGACAAAGCCGTGTAATTTTGCGCGAAGGGCATTGAACTTGTTCTGCATACAAACGGCAAAACTTTGTCGGCTAACAAACAGAAACTACGTGATTTTTCTGCTCTTTAGCGCCACTCTTTGGGCAACTTCTGCAAATGTTGTCTAATGGTTAGCATTGCTTCTGAGCATGCATGTTTGTACTTTGGATTTTTCTCTGACGGACTTGTGTACACACGATTGGAAAATCTGACAAGGCACATTTGTTGGCGGAAAATTTTAAAGCATGCCATCCCACATTTGTTGTCGGAAATTCCGAGAACAATTGTCCGATGGAGCGTACAAACAGTCGGATTATCTGACAACAGCCTGTCATCACACAATTCCCGTCGGAAAATCCAATCATGTGTACGATCCGATTGTTGGCAGGGGATTGTCTGTTGACAGACTGTTGTCCTATAATCTTATCGTTAGTACTCTCCTTTTGACAATTGTTGTCCAACTTTTGGCCAACAAATGTTGGATGACAGGCTAGTAAATTTTCGGCGGAGAAAGGCTTGACGTCAGATTTTCGTATAGTCAGTACACAAATCCGTCACACAAAAGTCGAAAGTACAAACACGCATGCGTGGAATCAATGCTCACCAAACACTAAATTAGCAGAAGGGGCCCAAAGGGTGGCGCTCAAGAGCTGAAATTCCTCATAGTACGTCACTACATTCCTGTTTGTGGCACGGCAATTGTGTACCGTTAGTATGCAATACAAGATCCTGACACACGCCCTTTTGACAAAAATCAGACGCTCGGTTGGCCAACAATCGTATTGTGTGTACGAGGCTTTAGGCTGGGTTCACAATTGAGATCGCAGCAGCTCACAGCAGGCGTCCGGTGCGTCTCCATTCACCGGTATAGGTCCGATTTCAGACCCAATTTTGGGCTGAATTCGGACCTGAAACGGACCAAAAGACGAACAGGACTCCCGTGCAATTTGCAACGCAGCCGCTGCGGAGATGTGTGAACCGGCTCCATAGAGAGCCGGTCACAATTTCCTGCTGTGCGAATTGAATGCGGGGATTTCAAAAAGTAGTTTCTGTACTACTTTTTTCGATTTTGGGGTGCAATTTCCATTGACATCTGTGCAGAAACCCACACAGATGTCTGTGAAATCGCAGCTGAAATCGGGACTGACATGCAGGAGTGAATTCAGCTCAGAGTGAACCAGGGCTTGGTGACACTTTTTGGTGGCCAGTGACACCAATACAGTGATCAGTGCTATAAAAATGCACTGATCACTGTATACATGCCACTGGCAGGGAAGGGGTTAACGCTAGGGGGAGAGTTTGAGGGGTTAAATGTATTCCCTGGGAGGCGCTTTCTAACTGGGGGGGGGGGGGAGTGTACTGACTGGAGGAAGAGAGAGATAGTGATTCAGATTAGCTGAAACACGATCTCTCACTTTTCCTCCCTGACAGATTAGCGGTGTGTTTGTTTAAATAGGCGCACCGCTGCTCCGTCTCTCCTGTGAACAATCGGTGGGTCGCAGCGACCATCGCGGCCGCCGGACCCGCTGATTTGCTACCGCTGTGTCCAACCACAGAGGAAGCAGCGCGCCCCCCCTAAACCGCATGCACGAAATCACGTACAGGTACGTGATTTTGTGCACCCAGGCCGCCCTGCCACAGTAAATGTACGTGGGGCGGTCCGGAAGCAGTAAGATCAAATTTTAAGGAATGTTACATTCACTGTGCAAAAGTTAGCAGATAGTAACTGCCATTTCACACATATTACAAACATTACGGGTAATATTCGTGACATTTGCATGAATGCTATACATTTGACAAGCATTTTTTTTTTTTTATACAAAGATTCCAAGGGAACTGGTTTATAATATTTTTTTTGCAAGACACAACAATAAAATAAAAGAGCAAAAAAAAAAAAATGCACGTATTATGCAATAAACACTTGGATATGCCCTGGGTAGCACACTGCATTCTGTTATTTTTGAATGAAGTGGAAAACTATTTGTAAAACATACTAAATACACAGGTTTTATTTCACATACACCCCCTCATGTAGTCCCCTTGTGGGAACACATAGATATTTGCCATGATTTCACACATTTACACTTTTACACATTCAATTATTCTTCCCCTTTTTGTGTACACCAGGGCCGATCCTAGGGTCACATGCGCCTGGGTGCAGAAATATTTCTGGCGCCCCTACAAGGGCGTGGTCACCTTACTAACTCCCCCTTTACAAATGTTTCTATGGCAAGGACTCAAACACTGGGATACTCCCCTAAGGAGTCATCGTTACCCTGGGATCCTCCCACGATCTCTTAACAATAAACAAAATACAGGAAGAGAAGCAGAGTACTCTAATTGGACCTGGAGGGGGGTCTCTCTAATGGACACAGAGAGGGCCTCTGTTAGAGAGTTTGTTTAGAAAGAGCCCCCCATAATACAGGAGATGGTCAGAGACTGCAGATATAATACAGGAGATGGTCAGAGACTGCAAACATAATACAGGAGATGGTCAGAGACTGCAAACATAATACAGGAGATGGTCAGAGACTGCAGATATAATACAGGAGATGGTCAGAGACTGCAGCCATGGTAAAAGAGATCAATGCAGCCTCACCAGTGCCCATCAAATGCAGCTCATCAGTGTCCACCAATTGCAGCCTACCATTGCTCACCAATTGTAGCCTACCAGTGCCCACCAAATGCAGCCTCATCAGTGCCCACCAAATGCAGCCTCATTAGTGCCCACCAAATGCAGCATCATCAGTGCCCACCAAAATGCAGCCTCACTGTGCCCATCAAAACGCAGCCTCACTGTGCCCATTAATTAGCGTCACTGTGCCCATCATAAAGAAGCCTCACTGTGCCCATCATAAAGCAGCCACTGTGCCTATTAATCAGCATCAATGTGCCCCTCCGAAAGCGTCACTGTGCCCATAAAAACTCAGCCACTGTGCCCATTAATCAGTGTCACTGTGCCCATTGGAGGAGGAGGAGAAGGAGGGGGAGAGAGGAGGATGAAAAGAGAAGAGAGGTGGGAGAAGGAGAAGAGAGGGGGGAGGAGAAGAGAGGGGGAGGAGAAGAGAAGAGAGGGGGGGAGGAGAAGAGAAGAGAGGGGGGAGGAGAAGAGAAGAGAGGGGGGAGGAGAAGAGAAGAGAGGGGGAGGAGAAGAGAAGAGAAGAGAGGGGGAGGAGAAGAGAAGAGAGGGGGGAGGAGAAGAAGAGAGGGGGAGGAGGAGAAGAGAAGAGAGGGGGGAGGAGGAGAAGAGAGGGAGGAGGAGGAGAAGAGAAGAGAGGGAGGAGGAGGAGGAGAAGAGAAGAGAGGGAGGAGGAGAAGAGAAAAGAGGGAGGAGGAGGAGAAGAGAGGGAGGAGGAGGAGAAGAGAAGAGAGGGAGGAGGAGGAGAAGAGAAGGGAGGGAGGAGGAGGAGAAGAGAAGAGAGGGAGGAGGAGGAGGAGAAGAGAAGAGAGGGAGGAGGAGAAGAGAAGAGAGGGGGGAGGAGGAGAAGAGAGGGGGAGGAGGAGAAGAGAGTGAGAGGGAGAGAATGGAGAAGAGAGTGAGAGGGAGAGGATGGAGAAGAGAAGAGAGGGAGAGGGGAGAGAAGAGAAGAGAGGGGGGAGGAGGAGAAGAGAGAGGGGGAGGAGGAGAAGAGAGAGGGAGGAGGAGGAGAAGAGAGGGGGAGGAGGAGGAGAAGAGAAGAGAGGGAGGAAGAGGAGAAGAGAAGAGAGGGAGGAGGAGGAGAAGAGAAGAGAAGAGAGGGGGGAGGAGGAGAAGAGAGGGGGGAGGAGGAGAAGAGAGTGAGAGGGAGAGGATGGAGAAGAGAGTGAGAGGGAGAGGATGGAGAAGAGAGGGGAGGAGAAGAGAGGGGGAGGAGAAGAGAGGGGGAGGAGAAGAGAAGAGAGGGGTAGGAGGAGAAGAGAAGTGAAGAGAGGGAGAGGGGGAGAAGAGAAGAGAGGGAGAGGGGGAGAAGAGAAGGAGAGGGAGAGAAGAGGGGGAGAGAAGAGAGGGAGAGGATGAGAAGAGAAGAGAGGGAGAGGATGAGAAGAGAAGAGAGGGAGAAGATGAGAAGAGAGTGAGAGGGGGGGAGAAGAGAAGAGAGTGAGAGGGGGAGAAGAGAAGAGAAGGAGAAGAGAAGAGAAGAGAAGAGAGGGGGGAGGAGAAGAAAAGAGAGGGGGGAGGAGAAGAGAAGAGAGGGGTAGGAGGAGAAGAGAAGAGAGGGGGGAGGAGGAGAAGAGAAGAGAGGGGGAGGAGGAGAAGAGAAGAGAGGGGGGAGGAGGAGAAGAGAAGAGAGGGGGAGGAGGAGGAGGAGAGAAGAGAGGGGGAGGAGGAAGAGAGAAGAGAGGGGGAGGAGGAGGAGAGAAGAGAGGGAGAGGAGGAGGAGAAAAGTGAGGGAGAGGAGGAGGAGAAAAGTGAGGGAGAGGAGGAGGAGAAAAGTGAGGGAGAGGAGGAGGAGAGAAGAGAGGGAGAGGAGGAGGAGAGAAGAGAGGGAGAGGAGGAGGAGGAGAGAATAGAGGGAGAGGAGGAGGAGGAGAGAAGAGAGGGAGAGGAGGAGGAGAGAAGAGAGGGAGAGGAAGAGTAGAGAAGAGAAGAGAGGGAGAGGAGGAGTAGAGAAGAGAAGAGAGGGAGAAGAGAAGAGAAGGAGAGGGAGAAGAGAAGAGAAGGAGAGGGAGAGAAGAGAAGAGAGGGAGAGAAGAGAAGAGGGGGAGAGCAGAGAGGGAGAAGAGAGGCAGAGAGGGAGAAGAGAGGGAGAGAGGGAGAATAGAGGGAGAGAGGGAGAAGAGAAGAGAGGGAGAGAGGGAGAAGAGAAGAGAGGGAGAGAGGGAGAAGAGAAGAGAGGGAGAGGGGGAGAAGAGAAGAGAGGGAGAGGGGGAGAAGAGAAGAGAGGGAGAGGGGGAGAAGGGGAGAGGGGGAGAAGAGAAGAGAGGGAGAAGGAGGAGGAGGAGAAGAGAAGAGAGGGGGCAGGAGGAGGAGAAGAGTAGGGGAGAGGAGGAGGAGGAGAAGAGAGGGGGAGAGGAGGAGGAGAAGAAGAGAGGGGGAGAGGAGGAGAAGAAGAGGATGAGAGGGGAGAGGAAGAGGATGAGGGGGGAGAGGAAGAGGAGGAGGGGGAGAGGAAGAGGAGGAGGGGGGGAGGAAGAGGAGGAGGGGGGGAGGGGGGGAGGAAGAGGAGGGGGGGAGGAAGAAGAGAGGGGGAGAGGGAGGAGGAGGAGGGGGGAGAGGGAGGAGGAGGAGGGGGGGAGAGGGAGGGAGAGGAAGAGGAGGAGGGGGGGAGGAGGAAGAGGAGGAGGGGGGAGGAGGAGGAGGGGGGGAGGAAGAGGAGGAGGGGGAGAGAAGGAGGAGGGGGGATAGGAGGAGGAGGAGGGGGGGAGAGGAAGAGGAGGAGGGGGGAGAGGAGGAGGAGGAGGGGGGGGGAGGAGGAGGAGGAGGGGGAGAGGAGGAGGAGGGGGAGGAGGAGGAGGGGGGAGAGGAGGAGTGAAAAATGGATCACTAACCCTGTCCCTTCCACTCCTATGTCCCAGGCTGCATAGTTTACAGTGCAGCATCTGAAGTAAAAGGAAGCTCCAGTCGTTCTGCTGAAGTTACTCACTCATGTCCTGTAGCAGAGTGCTCTCGGTCCCCGACTCAATGCTCATCCATGTGTGAAGGGCTAAGGCTGCGGGGGAAAGCAGAGTATGTTTTCTTGAGCCACCTCCATGTCAGTGGACACTGACAGATCTCGGAAGGCAGGGCAAAGTTCAATGATAGGACTCGGAGAGTAGTGCCTGTGCTGTGCAGCAGGAATGTGTGACAAGCCGCCTCTGGCTGGAGGAGACGGTGTCCAGCGCAGCGACATCAGATCAGTGTCACTGGCATCTGGGTGATTTGAAATCTCCCGCCCACACCCCTTTCCAGGCACAGATTGGCCGCACAAGGGGGTTGTGGGTGGGCACAGGGGATACATGGGGCGGACCTAACTTCCCTCCTCTTCCCTCCTTGTACAGCGGCAATTCTCGGCAGGTCACCGGGTAGGGGATGTTGACACTGTTGCGGGCGTGTCGGCGGGCGGGTCAGTGGGCGGCGAAAGTACGGCGCCAGACTCGTTGGCATCACACTCCTGCTCCTGACACTTTGGCGCCCCCTCCCCTCTGGCGCCTCGGTGCAGTGCACCCCCTGCACCCCGCCTCGGACCGGCCCTGGTGCACACATAGTCTATTGGATCAGGCTGTGACCACCGTGGTATGCTCTGGGTGCTGTTCTTTGTCCTTGGAGGGTTCCCCCGTCTCAACCCCGGGGGAGACATCATGCCTGTCACCCCATCTTCCCTGGCGGACACCGGGCCTGGCCTTGGGGCTGTGCAGTGAGAATACCAGATTGTCCCCACTTTGTTGGGACACATTCTCTCTGTCCTCCCTTATTCTAATGCCGCGTACACACGACCGCTTTTCTCGACGAGAAAAACTGAATGTTTTCATTTCGCCGAGAAAAACGATCGTCTGTGGGCTTTATGTCGTTTTTCTCGTCGAGAAAAACGGCATAAAAACGACGAGAAAAATCAGAACATGTTCTAAATTTTCTCGTCGTTTTTTCCAGCATTTTTTTCCGCGGCAGTTTTCCCATAGGGAAACACTGCCGCGGAGCCCACAGACGGTCGTTTTTCTCGTCAAGAGAAAAAATGACGGGAAAAACGACCGTGTGTAGGGAACCAAGCGGTTCACTCGTTTTTCCTGTCATTATTCACGGCGGTTTTTTAACCACCGTGAATAATGATCGTGTGTACGCGGCATAAGAGTATCAATATTAATCCTTGTCACTTTCCTTTCCAGTATATTGTGTTACAACACTCCTGATGAATGGCTGTAATGCCAGGAAACGCATTGAGTGCCCCTAGATGCCCTAAGTTATCTGTCCCTACAATGTTTTTTAACCCATCTACCTTACTATGTACAGTTATTATGTTGAATTCCTATTTGTATTGCATGCTATATAGCAGCATATTTAGTGTAAGTCATGTGACTACCTATTTATTTGATACAATATTTTTTACAATGTAACAATAAATTATGTACTGTAAATTTTATGTTTCTGTTTATATCTGACATGGCGGTTGCCTCACTCAAAGTCCCGCAGCTCTCCTTTTCTACAAATTAATTTAGGGATGGAGGTCGCCATGTTGTGCTATAGTGTGTGTCAGGTCACATCCAATTCACTGTTATGCTAAATACACAGATAAATTACACATATGATGGCTGTTTCACCTACCAAAGAATTTCTGTCCCTCCAATTCTGAGATTTGCATAGCTCTGCCATACAGTATAACTGGAAGGAGGACACTGTTGACAGAGAATGAATACAATGATGCAAGTTCTTTAACCCCAGCCTTCTGACTGGTCAGGGAAAGAGCAGTAGCAGATTGATACAGCTATCCTTCCTCATACTCTGTTCTCTTCTCCTATCAGCATGCTTCTTCTGAACATATTTGCATGCAGTACATAAGACTGGCTGTCATGAGTGTGGCTGTATAGGGGATTGCAAGTTCTCATATCAAGTACAGGTAATATTCAGCAACTTATAATAGTTGCATTTACAAAAAATAAATAAATTTAACAGTTTATTATTGAGCACAGGCCTACATTGATCTGCATCCCCGTGTCTTTGCTTGAAGCTCGGCTACTTTAGAATTCCTTTAAACAATCAAATTTGCTTTAAAAATCATCAGATTTGGAATGCATGTAAAAGAAGCAATTAAAGAGATTTCTGGTTTACAAACATCCAGAGACCTGTATGTATTTCCCAGAGAATACACCTGTCTGATCCATTTACTGTTCACATTTACCAGCTGCAGGTAAGCTGTTGTATCGTCATGCTGAAATGTCAGCCCTTAAATAATTTTTTTCCGCATATTAATTTGCATTTCAGATATAGGGTGAGATTACTGGGTGAAATACTAAAGATAAACTGCTAATGTGACTTTATTAATTGTGTTAATTGCCAGCCAAAGCTGATTGCAGCGTCTTTATTTTTTTTTTATTGCACAGCTGCCACTTCCTATAGGATGGCCTGCCTCACTAGATTGCATTTATTACGCTATACTATAACCTTGTTCTGCCTTCCTACAATGTACATGGATGAGTTGCTGGCCGCTGCTAGTTTAATAGATGGCCTCTCGAGATTAATCTAGAAGTTCTAAAAACAGCTGAACCTCCAATGCTGCCTCAAATATGAAAAATTGAGGAACTATTTAGTGAGAGTGCCAAATTAAAGTGAAATGGCAGTCTGCTCACATAATTTGTAATAAACACATTTTTGCCATTCTGAATATTCCCTCCAACCACTTTGCATATTATTTTATATATACTGTGATTCTGTACTTGCCAAATGTGCTGCAGAATCTCCCTTCACTGAGTCTGGCTGCATCCATTTTAACTGTGGGCAGCTGAAACTGCTGCTTGTTCACTTCTTGTATTTACACAGACACACAGAGGCACACCTCCAGCTCTGCAGCCCTGCAGCTCTCATTGGCACTCTTATGACTCACCCCCCTCCTTTCCTGGCAAACTCTCACGAGAGTGAGAGAGCGAGCTGTGTATGATGTCATAAGTCTAGGCTAATGACCAGACAAGAAACAGGAAGTGGGCTGTATAAGGTATTTACTGGTGTTCTGACAAAATGTCAAACCTGGCAGAATGAGCAACCCGCGTCACTTCCGTATTCTTTAAACCAACATGAATTCCAGATTTTGACGAATCGCTGATTATTTTCACAAATTGGTGTTTGGACACAACACCGGCAACCGAATAGAGTCCGGTGCACGCTATTATGAGCGGAGATTGTTACTCCACTCCGAAACTAACTAAGTAAATGGCCACCTCTGAAGCAGCGACAACTTTGTCCTCGTTAGCCGCTGTTCTGTGAAAAAATCAAAATCTTCCTGAACCGGACTGTATTCGGAAGTTGGTGTTGTGTCCAAACACCAATTCGTCCAAATCAGCAATTACTGATGGTTTAAAAGGAAGCGGAAGTGACGTGGTTCGATTTTATGCCGAGTTACCTATTTTGTCAGGACACCTGCAGAAAAAAAATGTTTTACTATCCAAAGTTAAAACAAAAAGGGCAAAAGATTTAATAGATGGAGCGTTAAAAAAATGACTGAAGGTCCGCTTTAAAGAGGAAGTAAACCCTGATGGGTTTTACTTCCTCTTTTGATCGCTGCAAAGCCTGCAAATGAAAAGCATAATGGGCTAGTATGCATCGCATACTAGCCCATTATGTACCACTTACCTGCAAAAGAATCCAGCGATGTCCCCTGTGTAGGCAGCGTCCATCTTCTGGCCCCTTTTCCTTCCGGGCCGGGGACTCCGGCTCTGTGATTTCCCGGAGCCGCGTGACGTCACTCCCGCGCGTGCGCACGGGAGCCGCCATTAACCGCACAGGCTAGGGAAGAAACGGCACTTAGTTTAGTTTCTTCCCCGCGCATGAACCGTTAACATTTCCGACGACTAGAAGTGAAATTAACTTCTAAACGGCGCACGTTTAGGAGATATTTCCACTACCTATAGGTAAGCCTTATTCTAGGCTTATCTATAGGTAGAAGTCACAAATAAGGGTTTACAATCACTTTGTGGAGGCTCCTAGGGAGTCAAAACATTGGGGCCCCCCTTGCACATTTCTGGAGGTTTCTCATGCGCATGCTATAGTGGGATCACAAAGTAGTGTGCTCATCGGCTTCTAGATGGAGATGACCATCACTACTGTATATTACACATACGTAGCTTGCACCAATGTTTTTTTTACAATCTGACAGCTGAAAGAAGATTTTAAGAGACAAACTGTATTGTGAACCTGATGGATACTGTATGGTTTATGTACTTTAGGTTGTTATTGGGTACATTACATTAACACAGTGTTTTCTCTGTAAAGTTTTTGTTTCTTTGAGTTATTTTCTAGCTTTTGTAAATTGCTTCATTGGAACTTTCTTTCAAGATCAAATACATTTTATTTTGATTTGTTGTTGCGGGGGCCCTTAAATGGCGGGGGCCCATAGACTGGGGCCTACTCTGCATATTTGGTAATCTGGCACTGGGGGTATGGCTCTTAGCAGACAATCACTTTTAAAGCTTTGTTTGTATAGACATTACAATCAGAGTGGTCAATTTCTATACAATCTCCCTAAAAATTGCCAGAACTAGGAACAGAACAAAAGAATATAGAGCCTAGTTAAACAAACTGAGTCTTTGTGTTTCCTCCAGATGGAGGAGATGCATCACCTGCAACCTGAGTGAGAAATCTTCACATCTTATATGGTGCCAAGGGGTGATGTTGTTGGGAGACTATCTGGACCTGGAGAAGGGCCTTGGCTGGGCTAAAGCCACAAGCACCAACGATCCCTTTTAATGAGGGATCAATAGGAGCTGGTAAGCGAACCTTTCAGCTGTTGGTGGAGGCACTGATATTTAAGATTACTAGTGGTGGATGGTGGAGATTGACAACTTCACATCACTTGTGGACTGTTCTAATCATCTAATTTTTACATTTGTATGTACATAACTGAATAGCACGACCTTTATCTATTTTAAGTCCATTGATGTACAAGCTCCTGGATCTTCCCTGTAGCACCTGAGGCAGGTGCACTGCGCCAACCAGCCTGCTGCTTTGCAGATGTCTCCATAGGAAAATGCCCCCATTTAAAAATGTAAAAATGGGGGAGGTTGCTCTCGGTCAGACATTTATAGATTCAAACAGGCCCTCTGGGTTAGGGTTGCTACCTTTTCTTCAAGCCAAATTTTTTATGTAGTATACATTATACATATAGTTTTGTGATTAAATAACATTTCTGGAGGGTTTGATGGGGGCAGTATGTACAGCAGGGGAGTGTGGAGGGGATGATGGGGGCAGTATGTACAGGAGAGGAGTGCAGAGGGGATGATGGGGGCAGTATGTACAGGAGAGGAGTGCAGAGGGGATGATGGGGCCAGTATGTTCAGGAGAGGAGTGTGGAGGGGATGATGGGGGCAGTATATACGGGAGAGAAAAGCGGAGGGGATGATGGGGGCAGTATGTACAGAAGAGGAGTGTGGAGGGGATGATGGGGGAAGTATGTACAGGAGAGGAGTGTGGAGGGGATGATGGGGCAGTATGTACGGGAGAGGAAAGTGGAGGGGATGATGGGGGCAGTATGTACAGGAGAGGAGTGCAGAGGGGATGATGGGGCCAGTATGTTCAGGAGAGGAGTGTGGAGGGTATGATGGGGGCAGTATGTACGGGAGAGGAAAGCGGAGGGGATGATGGGGGCAGTATGTACAGAAGAGGAGTGTGGAGGGGATGATGGGGGCAGTATGTACAGGAGAGGAGTGTGGAGGGGATGGTGGGGGCAGTATATACAGGAGAGGACTGTGGAGGGGATGATAGGGGCAGTATGTACGGGAGAGGAAAGCGGAGGGGATGATGAGGGCAGTATGTACAGGAGAGGAGTGTGGAGTAGATGATGGGGACAGTATATAAAGGAGAGGAGTGTGGAGGGGATGATGGGGGCAGTATATACAGGAGAGGAGTGTGGAGGGGATGATGGGGGCAGTATGTATGGGAGAGAAAAGCGGAGGGGATGATGGGGGCAGTATGTACAGAAGAGGAGTGTAGAGGGGATGATGGGGCAGTATGTACAGGAGAGGAGTGTGGAGGGGATGATGGGGGCAGTATATACAGGAGAGGATTGTGGAGGGGATGATGGGGGTAGTATGTACAGAAGAGGAGTGTGGAGGGTTTTATGGGGGCAGTATGTACAGGAGAGGAGTGTGGAGGGGATGATGGGGGCAGTATATACAGGAGAGGAGTGTGGAGGGGATGATGGGGGCAGTATGTACGGGAGAGGAAAGCGGAGGGGATGATGGGGGCAGTATGTACAGAAGAGGAGTGAGTAGGGGATGATGGGGCAGTATAAACAGAAGAGGAGTGTGGAGGGGATGATGGGGGCAGTATGTACAGGAGAGGAAAGCGGAGGGTATGATGGGGGCAGTATGTACGGGAGAGAAGTGCGGAGGTTATGATGGGGCAGTATGTATGGGAGAGAAGTGCGGAGGGTATGATGGGGCCAGTATGTTCAGGAGAGGAGTGTGGAGGGTATGATGGGGGCAGTATGTACGGGAGAGGAAAGCGGAGGGGATGATGGGGGCAGTATGTACAGAAGAGGAGTGTGGAGGGGATGATGGGGGCAGTATGTACAGGAGAGGAGTGTGGAGGGGATGGTGGGGGCAGTATATACAGGAGAGGACTGTGGAGGGGATGATAGGGGCAGTATGTACGGGAGAGGAAAGCGGAGGGGATGATGAGGGCAGTATGTACAGGAGAGGAGTGTGGAGTAGATGATGGGGACAGTATATAAAGGAGAGGAGTGTGGAGGGGATGATGGGGGCAGTATATACAGGAGAGGAGTGTGGAGGGGATGATGGGGGCAGTATGTATGGGAGAGAAAAGCGGAGGGGATGATGGGGGCAGTATGTACAGAAGAGGAGTGTGGAGGGGATGATGGGGCAGTATGTACAGGAGAGGAGTGTGGAGGGGATGATGGGGGCAGTATATACAGGAGAGGATTGTGGAGGGGATGATGGGGGTAGTATGTACAGAAGAGGAGTGTGGAGGGTTTTATGGGGGCAGTATGTACAGGAGAGGAGTGTGGAGGGGATGATGGGGGCAGTATATACAGGAGAGGAGTGTGGAGGGGATGATGGGGGCAGTATGTACGGGAGAGGAAAGCGGAGGGGATGATGGGGGCAGTATGTACAGAAGAGGAGTGAGTAGGGGATGATGGGGCAGTATAAACAGAAGAGGAGTGTGGAGGGGATGATGGGGGCAGTATGTACAGGAGAGGAAAGCGGAGGGTATGATGGGGGCAGTATGTACGGGAGAGAAGTGCGGAGGTTATGATGGGGCAGTATGTATGGGAGAGAAGTGCGGAGGGTATGATGGGGGCAGTATGTACAGGAGAGAAGTGCGGAGGGTATGATGGGGGCAGTATGTACGGGAGAGAAGTGTGGAGGGTATGATGGGGGCAGTATGGGGGAGGAGTGCGGAGGGTATGATGGGGGCAGTATGTACGGGAGAGAAGTGTGGAGGGTATGATGGGGGCAGTATGGGGGAGGAGTGCGGAGGGTATGATGGGACAGTATGGGGAGGGATTTATTGCAGTGTCTGTGGGACGACCATGGAAAGATGTCCCTCAGCTGGGGGGGTGGCAAGAAGCAGCTCTGAGTGATGTCTGTATAAAGTGGTCTGGGGGTGATGTAAGCTTGGGGGAGTGGGGGGCTGAGATGTGGTCAGATAGTGATGTCTATAATAAAAAAAAGCTTTTGTGGTCATCTACTAAAATATACAACAATGCTACTGTAGCGCCCTGCTCCTGTTGACCAGGCGCTATTGTGTAAATTTAGTGGGTTATCTGAATTGTACATAGTTCAGAATGTAATGTTCATGGCTAAATAAGCCTCTGATCCAGCTTTGGCTGTGTTGGGAGCATTTCCCACTGTCGCCGGTAGGTGTCGTTGTCATCACCGGCCAGTGTTGGAAATACAACAGGCTGGAGGGTATTGGGTGTCCCTTCCCCAGAAACAGCCCAGTGGGAGTGGTTTACTAATGTGCATTCTGGGAGAGGATACTTAAGGGGCAGACACCATTTTTCTCGCTCTCTGACCTCATGGCCCGCCTGGCCTAAGGTATGTGACAACTCCTCTTCTGCCGGAGGGTATGATATGTCACAACTCCTCTTCTGCGGGGGGTATGATGGGGGCAGTATGTACGGGAGAGAAGTGCGGAGGGTATGATGGGGGCAGTATGTAAAGGAGAGAAGTGCGGAGAGTATGGTGGGGGCAATATGTACAGGAGAGAAGTGCGAAGGTTATGATGGGGGCAGTATGTATGGGAGAGAATTGCGGAGGGTATGATGGGGGCAGTATGTACGGGAGAGAAGTGCGGAGGGTATGATGGGGGCAGTATGGGGGAGGAGTGCGGAGGGTATGATGGGGGCAGTATGGGGTGGGATTTATTGCAGTGTCTGTGGGATGACCATGGAAAGATGTCCCTCAGCTGGGGGGGGGGGTAAGAAGCAGCTCTGAGTGATGTCTGTATAAAGTGGTCTGGGGGTGATGTAAGCTTGGGGGAGTCGGGGGGGGGCTGAGATGTGGTCAGATAGTGATGTCTATAATAAAAAAAAGCTATTGTGGTCATCTACTAAAATATACAACAATGCTACTGTAGCGCCCTGCTCCTGTTGACCAGGCGCTATTGTGTAAATTTAGTGGGTTATCTGAATTGTACATAGTTCAGAATGTAATGTTCATGGCTAAATTAGCCTCTGTTCCAGCTTTAGCTGTGTTAGGAGCATTTCCCACTGTCGCTGGTAGGTGTCGTTGTCACCACCGGCCAGTGTTGGAAATACAACAGGCTGCAGTGTATTGGTTGTCCCTTCCCAGAAACAGCCCAGTGGGAGTGGTTTACCGCTGTGCATTCTGGGAGAGGATACTTAAGGGGCAGACGCCATTTTTCTCGCTCTCTGACCTCATGGCCCGCCTGGCCTAAGGTATGTGACAACTCCTCTTCTGCCTTGGGGCCCTGCTGGCCCGAGGCTACGTTACTGAAAGTAGGCCTGGAAGTTTGTCTGGGGCCTACTGGTCCGGGGATGGTCCTGTGCTGTCTTGCCTGCGGGAAGAAGCCGAGCAATTGGAAGATCCAGGGGAGGACTCTTCTTGGAGAGGACCGAGCAAAAGGCTGGTATCTCAAAAAGAGCCTGGTGACTCCATTGGAGGATGCATCCTACCCAATCTACCTCACAGTACTGCTGGATGGCTTAAAGGACTTTGGTACTGTGTAGCTGTGTCCGCTTTGTCAATCACCAATTACTAAATCCTGTGGCAGAGGATTGTTCAACAGTTTACTATTATCATCAAGTCTGTGGCAGAGACTTTTGCCTGTGCATCATTCCGGCTGCTAGGCCAGTGAGAGAGGCCTATCCGGGTGAGCAAGATCCGTTGACAGAAAGTGTACTTGTCTCCAGGATCTCAAGTTCCTCAGTGATCTACACAAGGTATCTGAATTCCCCTAACCCTCCATCCCTCTACTGCTGCAAGTTGTGTTTAATAAATAAGCATTGGAAAAAGACTAAGTGACTGGTGCATGCATCTGTGGGCACATTACCCAATTTAGAGCCAAGCAAGTTTTAATACGGTGAACTGTGGGGTAACGGCAGGACCAAAAATAACCAGCAGCTCCTACGGGGGTAGTGCTACACTACTCCATGAAAACAATCTGTTACAGAGTGCTGGGGGCTGGCATCTTATATGTCCAGATGATGTGAAGGTAATTGATGGTCATTCATATAATCCTGTGTTATTCAGGCTCTGAGTCTGGACATTCAGATGTGTACACTCATCACATATACACAGGGTTAAGTAAATGGTCATAAATGAACTTCACATAATCTGGACAGAGGAAGGGGGATGTTTGTATAGATAGGTGTGCTGCTTGGGAGATATCTGTGAGTTTACTGTGATCGGGCTGCAGACTCTCCCGGCGCCGCCATTCTCAGTAAGGGAAACAGGCAGTGAAGCCTTGTGGCTTCACTGCCCGTTTCCTATTGCGCATGCGCAAGTCTCTCGCTAATTTGTGAATAGGCGGCTGCTTTCTGGGATACACACAGTTCCCAGAAGGCAGCGCGCCACATTCCCCAGAAGACACTGCGATAGAGGACGAGGAAGAAGAACTGCCGCGGTGGAGGAAGAGGCAGATTAGCAAGTTCCGCATAGCAACAGCCCTTTCTGGTGAGTAAAAATGTTTTATTTTTTTTTCTATTTATTTAACCACTTCAATACCATGCACTTATACAGCTTCCTGCCCAAGCCAATTTTGAGCTTTCAGCGCTGTCGCAATTTGAATGACAATTGCGCGGTCATGCTACACTGTACCCAAACAATTTTTTTTATCATTTTGTTCCCACAAATAGAGCTTTCTTTCGGTGGTATTTGATCGCCTCTGCGATTTTTATTTTTTGCACAACAAATAAAAAAAGAGCGAAAATTTTGAAAAAAACAACGTTTTTCTTTGTTTCTGTTAATTTTTTTTGTAAATAAGTACCTTTTCTACTTCAATGATGGGCACTGATAAGGCCGCACTGACGGGCACTGATAAGGCGACACTGATGGGCAACGATGAGGTGGCACCAATGAGGTGGCACTGATGGGCACTGATGATGGGCACTGATAGGCGGCACTGATGGGCACTGATATGTGGCACTGATATGCGGCACTGATTGGCACTCATAGGCGGCACTGATTGGCACTCATAGGCGGCACTGATTGGCACTTATAGGCGGCACTGATGGGCACTTATAGGCGGCACTGATAGGTGGCACGGACGGGCACTGATAGGTGGGCACTTATGGGCACAGATGGGCACGGATGGGCACTGATAGGTGGCGCTGATGGACACTAGTAGGTGGCACTGATGGACACTGATGTCCAGCAATGCCAGCCACCACACATTGTGGTGGTGCCATCATAGTGCCAGTCAGTGCCCATTTGTGGGCACTGATTGGCATATTTATTTTTATTTATTTTTATTTTATTACATGTGGATGGCCATGGGGGCCATCAACATGCTTGGGGCTTCCTGGGGCGTCCTGGGGGGCTTCCCTGCTGGTCTAGTGTGGGTATCCGAGGGGGGGCTGCGCTGATAAAGAATCAGCGCGAACCCCCCCTGTCAGGAGAGCCGCCGATCTGCTCTCCTCTACTCGCGTCTGTCAGACGCGAGTGAGGAAGAGCCGATCAACGGCTCTTCCTGTTTACATCGTGATCAGCCGTGATTGGACACGGCTGATCACGTGGTAAAAAGCCTCCACCGGAGGCTTTTTACTGAGATCAGTGTAGCGGTGGGTCAGACTGACCCACCGCTCCACCGATCACCGCGATGCGCGCCCCCCCGGGCGCCCGGCGGCTGTTATCCCGCAGGACATCATATGACGTCCAGTGTGGATAACAGAACCACTTCCCGGACGTCAATCTGCTATTGACGGGGCGGGAAGTGGTTAAAGTATTTTGGTGTATTTTTTTTTTTTTAGGGTGGAACACCACTTTAAAACCAGCAGCATGATCCATTAGTTGCTGGATGATCTTCAGCTTCCCCTGTGAATTCCTGTGTTTCTGTTCCTGATATTATTGGATTTCCTTTTACCGGCTTGCCTTTGACCTGTCTTGTCTGCATTCCTGGCTTTGACCCTTGGTTTGTTCCTGTGACTCTGCTTCTGCCTGCTGATCTGTGTATGACGTCTGGCTTGCTCTTCTGACTCTGCTTTTGCCTGATTACCAGTGTATGACCCTGGCTGACTCCTGACTCTGCTTGCTGCCTTTCACCTGGATGACCTTCTGTGCATGACTTCTGGCCTGGCTCCTGAGGGACTCCTGCAAGGCAGTGCATCCTGCTCATCAGCCGCCATCCAGCGGACATCCCATCAGCCTGTCGCAGCTGGCAACCCCTGCTTCTCTAAGCATAGCACTCTGTTACCACCTTCAGGGGTGCTCTGCACTTATCCGAGACGGAAGCCCTTTCAGCACTTCACCCTTTGAATAGGTACCTGACAATATTAGTTCCGTGATTCACAGGAAAGCTAAATCTTCAGGCATTTTTCAGTTTATACAGTAAATGTTTGTAATGAAAAATACAGACACTGCTATTTTTTGGAAGAGCCTAATATACCGTTTTTTTCACATTTGGTAAAGAAATTACACATTTGAAATTTTTTTCTTACATGTTTTGATTTGGAATAGACTGTGCGGTATTCCCAATGCATTTGCGTGTATAGAAATAAAAGCTATTATAAGGGTTTTGAGCTTTACTCACTTTTTTAAACACACTGCTATTTTTTTTAACACAATTGCACATGCCTATTACAAAATCAATGTAACTACACTATACTTTATAATTTGGGAGTTATAATTTATATATAAATCTGGTGTACTAAATACAGTACTGTACTTGCAAACCTATTCAGTTAAGCAGAAAAATTGTAGATGTGCAAAGTGCAGTAATCAATAGCAGCTCTTGTACTTTTTTTCTGAATAAGCTTTTTAGAGGTAACTAAGTTCTCATGCTGGATGCATTAATGGTTCTTCCTATATTTGATTACTACTTGAGCTGAGACTGTGGATTCTACTATCAATGTCAGTGTCACCTTGCTCTAGTCCATGAATGGTGTGCAGGCCTATTGTTTATACAACAAAAAAAAAATGAAAGGAAGATAAACGACGCGATTGCAATCTTTGCAAATGTGTTTGTTTTGTTCCTTCTCACGGTCAGAAAAGACAGAAGCATTTGTTTTAGGAGTAATGCAAACAAAAACTGGAGGAAATTTTATTTTCTATACATCTTGGCACAAAATTAAATATTTGCATGTTTAAAATTATAAATTGTACAGTGAAAATAACTGTATTTATCATAGCAATTATAACAAAATGTCAGTTTCTCCAAAATCTTGTCTTCAACATATTGATATTTCTTTTTAGCTAATTCACAGAAGATTTAGAAATTGTTTTCATGTCCTTCTAAGGCCCCATGCACACGAGACGCTGTTATTTGCTGTTGAACGCGCGTTCAGAGGCAGTTGGACGCTTTTTTCAACTGCTCCTGAACCCATTCAATGTTATCCTATGTGTCCATGCACACACTCTCGTTTTTTGGCGTTTACAAGCAGTTGCGTTTAACCTCGTTTTTCCAGAAGCAAAAAAATGGGTTCAGACGCAAAAGTTTTCCACGTTTCAGACGCTAAATGCTGCTAAACGCGGCTAAACGCGGCTAAACGCGGTACCGGCGTTTTGCCGCGTTTGCGTTTATAAGCGTTTTTAAAGGTGACCTATTTTTTAACATTAGAAATCTCAAAAATGATGGCAAATGATGAAAAACTATTAAAAAATATAAAAGAAAACTGTAATTGCTTGCATTGCATTGTGGACAATCCACAACTTGTGGCAGGTAACGTGGCAAGTGGACAATCAACAACTTGTGTCAGGTGATGTGGCCAGGTGACGTGGCCAGGTGACGTGGCAAGTGGACAATCCACAGCTTGTGGCAGGTGACGTGGCCAGGTGACGTGGCAGGTGACGTGGCCAGGTGACGTGGCAGGTAACGTGGCCAGGTGACGTGGCAGGTGATGTGGCAAGTGGACAATCCACAACTTGTGGCAGGTGACGTGGCTAGATGACGTGGCAGGTAATGTGGGCAGGTAACATGGCTAGGTGACGTGGCAGGTGACGTGGCAAGTGGACAATTCACAACTTGTGACAGGTGACGTGGCCAGGTGACGTGGCACGTGATGTGGCCAGGTGACATGGCAAGTGGACAATCCACAACTTGTGGCAGGTGACGTGGCCAGGTGACGTGGCAGGTGACGTGGCAAGTGGACAATCCACAACTTGTGGCAGGTGACGTGGCCAGCTGACGTGGCAGGTAACGTGGCCAGGTGACGTGGCAGGTAACATGGCCAGGTGACGTGGCCAGGTAACGTGGCAAGTGGACAATCCACAACTTGTCGCAGGTGACGTGGCACATGATGTGGCCAGGTGACGTGGCAAGTGGACAATCCACAACTTGTGGCAGGTGACGTGGCCAGGTGACGTGGCCAGGTGATGTGGCCAGGTGTCGTGGCAGGTGACGTGGCAAGTGGACAATCCACAACTTGTGGCAGATGATGTGGCAAGTGATACGCTAAATACAAGTACACTGCTCCTCTCTCAGCTGCTGCTACTCACTCTGGTCTCACAAACTGGCTGAAATGGTTAAAATTTACTCTTTTTTGAGCTTAGGGAGGGTCTATGATGAAACGCTTATAAACGCAAACGCGGTTAAACGCCGCTAAACGCGGCCGCAAACGCGGCAAAACGCGCGTTTATAAACGCCGGTTTCAGCGTTTAAAAACGTGTGTTCAGCAGAGTTTGCACCTGCGTCTCGTGTGCATGGGGCCTAAATGTATTGGCTAGCGATGAATGTAAAGTATCAAACAGCATGCTGCAAAGAGTTGGGTCAGGATTACAGATTGTGATGATAATAATACCAATCTCCCCTGGCAGAAAACCCTAATATTGGTACATGAATATCTTCATGGTCTCTCTAAAGGGATACAGCTGTAAGCAGAGGTGTGACTACAAATCAGGGGTCCCCAATTTTTTCTTGCCATTTATCTGAGTATAAAGAATGCTCAGATCAATTATAGTAGATTAATTCCCCCTGGCAGTACAACTGACCACCAGCAATAGACCTCCTGTCCAGCTGTATACACCCCCAACCATATAGCTTTCATTCACATCAGAAATGTAACCAGCAACATACACTATATCATCAAAAGTATTGATTGATATGACCGTCAGAAATTGCTGATCAATAAGCGAAACTGAAAGAAGTATGTTGCTGGTTACTGTACATTTCTGATGTGGATGAAAGATACACTATATTACCAAAAGTATTGGGACACCTGCCTTTACACGCACATGAACTTTGATGGCATCCCAGTCTTAGTTTGTAGGGTTCAATACTGAGTTGGTCCACCCTTTGCAGCTATAACAGCTTCAACTCTTCTGGGAAGGTTGTCCACAAGTCCAAAAGTGTGTTTATGGGAAAGTTTGACCATTCTTTCAGAAGTGCATTTGTGAGGTCAGGCACTGATGAGGACGAGAGGGTCTGGCTCGCAGTCTCCGCTCTAATTCATCCCAAAGGTGTTCTGTCGTGTTGAGGTCAGGACTTTGTGCAGGCCAGTCAAGTTCCTCCACCCCAAACTCGCTCATGCATGTCTTTATGGATCTTGCTTTGTGCACTGGTCCAAATCATTTGGTGGAGGGGGGATTATGGTGTGGGGTTGTTTTTCAGGGGTTGGGCTTGGCGCCTTAGTTCCAGTGAAGGGGACTCTTAAGGCGTAAACATACCAAGACATTTTGGACAATTTCATGCTCCCAACTTTGTGGGAATAGTTTGGGAATGGCCCCTTCTTGTTCCAACATGACTGCGTACCAGTGCACCAAGAAAGGTCCATAAAGACTTTGATGAGCAAGTTTGGGATGGTGGAACTTGACTGGCCTGCACAGAGTCCTTACCTCAACCCGATAGAACACCTTTGGGATGAATAAGAACAGGCCTTCTCTCCAACATCAGTGCCTGACCTCACAAATTTGCTTCTGGAAGAATGGTCAAACACTCCCATAGAGACACTCCTAAACCTTGTGGACAGCCTTCCCAGCAGAGTTGAAGCTGTTATAGCTGCAAAGGGTGGGCCAACTCAATATTGAACCCTACGAACTAAGACTGGGATGCCATTAAAGTTCATGTGCGTGTAAAGGCAGGTGTCCCAATACTTTTGGTAATATAGTGTATCTTTCATCCACATCAGAAATGTACAGTAACCAGCAACATACTTCTTTCAGTTTTGCTTACCTTCAAGTCATTGATCAGCAATTTCTGATGGTCATATCAATCAATCAAAGAACAGGATCTTACATACTGTAGTTACATAGTTAGTCAGGTTGAAAAAGTCCATCTAGTTCAACCAAAAAAATAAAAATACAATCCCATATACACAATCCTTTACCCAAAGTTGATCTTCAGTACATTTCCCAAATCTAGGGAAACTGGAGCTGCATGCCCTATTGCTTACTAAAGATCATAATGCATTGGGGTGTCTTAAAAGTCTGTAGTTTCTCTTTAAAACTCAACTCTGTGCTCTGCTCCCCTGGCTGTATTTATGCTTTATTTTTCTATTTTCTTATTATTCTATACTTTTCCTATGTTTATCATTTTCAGATGTCTTTGGGTCAGCCACATAATGCAGAGGGTCCACTTTATTTCCAGTTCTTCTCATGGTGCACGATACTTAAGTATCTCCATACACACTATTTGATTTTCTGCAGATTTTTGTCTTCAGATTTACCAAAACCATATAATATGAGGTCAAACCCTAAGTGTTTCAATTTGTATGCAAGCAGGCAGGCCCTTGTACTACATGGTTTTGGTAAATCTAAAGACAAAAATCTGCAGAAAGTCGAATAGTGTGCATGGGGTCTTAATGATTCAAAGAACTGTGTTGAAATGATGACGTTATTGCCACTCATTAGTGCATCCCTACGCTGTGACTCAAGGCTACTTCAGGGAGACACCCTGCACTCACTTAGTGACCTCAGTCTTGATGATGCTGGGTGTCACTGGACCCAGAAAACTCTGGGCATCTAGTGATGAAAAAGTACTGTGGGAGGAGAGTGGAGGTGAGTATTGCAGAGCTGCTTTTTTTTTTTAACACCTCCAAAAGGACAATTTTTTTGCTCAGAGTTGGGCTTTAAAGGGGTTGCAAAGGATTATTTTTTATTTTCTAAATAGGTTCCTTTAAGCTAGTGCATTGTTGGTTCACTTACCTTTTCCTTCTATTTCCCTTCTAAATGTTTTTTTTCCTTTGTTTTCTTTGTCTGAATTTCTCACTTCCTGTTCCTCCTCAGTAAGCTGTTCAGTAAGCTGTTCTGACTGACTCAATACCACTCGGATGATGGTGTGAAGTTTACTGAGGAGGAACAGGAAGTGAGAAATTCAGACAAAGAAAAAAAAAATTAGAAGGGAAATCTAAGGAAATGGTAAGTGAACCAACAATGCACTTGCTTAAAGGAACCTATTTGGAAAATAAAAAACAAACCTTTACAACCCCTTTAAAGCACAATTAAACCCTCAGTCAGGCTGCATATACAGTAATAAAAATGCCTCTGTGTTTTTTAATTCTTTTTTTTTTTCCATTTTTTTATCTGCTCAGTGCTGCAGCAAGGGTTAGTGCGGCAGAACTAGGAGAGTCAGACCACTGAACTGTCCTGGACGTGTTATAATCAATTCTCTGACAAAATCTCCTGGGTTTAACATTTTGTTTCAGCAATAGGTCACAACAAGAAACTATGGAGAGAATATTTTGGCACTGGAGTCTATAAGAAATATAGGAAGCCATCTTGGGCTCCAAACGTAAAGTATTGACACTATTGCTTAGAGTACAAACCCACTAAAATCAATAGTGTAAAAAGTTACATTGAAAATATAATTAATAATAATAATAATATCTTAATAAGCTCTAAAAATGTAAACAAATGAAAATGAACGTGTCTATATCAGTTTATGAATATTTTAGGTTAGTAATATCTTAAAGTGGACATACAGCAGCATAATGGTTAATCAATGCATATATCATAAAGAAAATGATATAGCCCAAAAATGCTTTATTACAAAATAGCATAGCCTTAAGGAGAACTCCAGAGAAAGGAATTATGTAGATAATAAAAGTTAGCAGTAAAGGTCTAAACTGCAAAGGTGGGATTTTAATCAAACAAAATAAATGATAAAGAAACCTTTGTTGACAAATGTCTCATATACAACACAGCAATGTGTTGAAAATTAGGTGACTGCCAACAATATAAAGCCATTTATTTTTTAGGGTTTTGGATGGAATAGGAAAATTTTGAACCTCTGTCAGGTTTTTATTGCTTTCTGGTCTCTGCCGGGGAGATTCACTCTCTTTATTGTCTTGGTGACTGCTGTCACCAGGACTAAAAGTCATGGGAGGTCCAAAAAAGAACTGTCACCACAACAGGACAGCTGTCTAAGGCCCCTTTCACACGGGCGGACCGTATGTCCGTTTTTCATCCATCCGTTTTCAGATGAAAAACGGACATACATGTATCCCTATGGGATAGCAGATGTCAGCGGATGAACATCTGCTGACATCCGATCTTATCCGTGCCCGCAATTCTCAGTTTTTCTGGATATAAAAATTCCTATTTTTCTATCCGTCTGCAGAGCGGATCGGATGAACCGTGTTCATCCGATCCCCCTATAGGGGAGAGCGGAGATCTGACAGGGCAGTCCCTGCACAGTGTGCGGGTACCGCCCTGTTATCCGCCGGCTCAGCGGGGATCAACGGAGCGATCCCCGCTGAGCAAGCGGAGGTTCACGGGGTGGATCATTACTGATCCGTCCCGTGTGAAAGGGGCCTTAGAGGGCATGTCCTTATTTTTGAGAACTTTCCCCTTACTTGTTGCTTGTTGGGAGGTTATTTACTAAAACTGTAGAGTGCAAAATTTGGTGCAACTCTGCATAGAAACCAATCAGCTTCCAGGTTTTTCTGTCAAAGCTTAACTGAACAAGCTAAAGTTAGAAGTTGATTGGCTACAATGCAGAGCTGCACCAGATTTTGCACTCTCCAGTCTTAGTAAATCAACCCCGTTGTGTCTATAGGACAGGAGTCTTTCCCTACTCCATCCAAGATTTGGCTTTAGGTACAGTATATTTTAGGCTCTGTTCACACCTATGCAGTTTGCCTTTGATCCGTTTCTGCAGTGCTTTTTTGATGCGTTTTGAGTATTTATGCTTTTTTTTTTGGCCACTTTGTTGTTGGGCAGCAAAGCCTATTGAACCAAAAATGTACCGTTTTGCATTTAAATAATTTCCTGATCCTTTCCAAAAATGCAGCTGCTGAAAAAAGCATAGATGTGAACGTGTCCCATAGGAAACCATGTTAGATGAACTGTAGTGCATTTCCACAATAAGCACTAAAAAACGCATAGGTGTGAACCAGGCCATAGACGTCAATGGAGAAGCTGCAGGAAAGAATGTAGTGTGTTTTTGCCATGATTTGCGGTTTTTTAATCTGCCCAACAACAAATTGGGCAAAAAAAGCATTAAAAAAAACACGTAAAAAATGCAAAACGCACCGAATAAAAGCACTGCAGAAACAGATCAAAAGCAAACTGCATAGGTGTGAACCAGGCCTTAGCCCTCGTTCAGACCAATGCAACTTGTCATGGCAATTTGCACCGTTCATATCGCCACAACTCATGTTACATCGATTATGAAAAAGGTTCCTGCACTACTTGTTACCGATTTCATTGTGACTTGCATAGACTTCTGTTGTATTAAGTCGCAAGCCGCAGTGAATTCGGCAGTGCAAATCGCACTGATGCGCGGCTTTGAAATTGCGCTGAAGTAGCGCTTTGGAGTAAACAGAGGCCTAATCCTTCCTATTATCCCCTGAAATTCAGTAATCTGGCCAAGAGCTCTTTCACACTTATGGCCAAGGGGTGGTGAAATTGGGTGGTTGAGCGGTAGTTTTATCATCACTCCAAACACCCCCTAAAACCAATACATTGACCAGAGGAGGTTCACATCGCGGATATGATGCTTTGCTTCACCGTTGCAGCAAAAACTACGACCTGAATACGACCTGTTCAAGTGAGTAGGGCAGTGCCACAACCTCCTTACAACCCCAGGCAATGCATGTAGTTCTGGTGCCACATATCACCTCCTGTCTGCCTGTCAGCCATCAGCAATGCCTGCTGCAAATATAAATGGGCCCCTAAAGCCCTGTACACACGTTCGGTTTTACAGATGAAAACAGTCCGATGGACTTTTTTCATCGGTGTTAAAAAAATAGAACATGTTTCAAAATTATCCGATGGAAAAAAAAAACGATAGCAAATTACTATCGTCTGTGGGGAACTCCATCGGATAAAAAACCCACGCATGCTCAGAATCAAGTCGACGCATGCTCAGAAGCATAGAACTTAATTTTTCTTGGCTCGTCGGAGTGTTTTATGTCATGGCGTTTGGGAAGATTGTTTTTTTGACTGATGGTGTGTAGGCAAGACTGATGGAAGTCAGCTTCATCGGATTTCCGATGGAAAAATCCATCGGTTTAAAATCCATAGGAAATCCGATCGTGTGTACAGGGCTTTAGAGACAGGTTAATAAAAAAAAATGTTTCTTGCTGTTCAGCATCCACCATATTTAACCAAAGCCTAGGAAGAGGTTCAAGAATCCCCCACCATAATTCAGAAGTCAACAAGAGCTCAACATACTCAATAAAACCATGAAATCCATGTATAAGAGCACTAGAAATGTCTTAACTATGTGGCGTTTTTCTTACTTTCCCAGAGGGGGATAGGTTTGCAATCGGTTTCAAATAAAAGATGAGTGTTCTGCCTTTCAGTATCACAGAAAATCCAAATTTTTGTGACTTTTATTTCCTAATCTGAGATTTCATTTTTGATTTATACACAGCAGAAATGCTATTTTCAGTCTCTCCACGATGACAGAACACCTGTATACCCTGTACACGTTTACTATACTCAACTCTTTATACTGACCCAATTATTTTGAGTATGCTTGCGTCAGTCTCTTCACTAGTGACTATTGATAATAATGTATGGCTATCATCAGCAAGGAACTTCCATGTAGACATATCAGTCTAGTAAAGTAATCTACATTGGGGGTTGGCAACAGTTTGATTGCAGTCCATACGTTGATCCCACCGTGCCACCAGCTCCAAGCCTGGCGTCTCCCTTGGGGTTTAAAGAGCTGCAGGGGACCTTTTAAAAAAAAGTGAAGAAATGTGTTCAGTAAAGCAGTTAACATCCTGGCAGGATGATACGCCTTCCCTGCACTTAGGGATTTTCAGTCATGTCTGTGTGGTGTTTGGATGGAAAGGTCAACTGTGTGCACAGCCTGCAGCAAGCAGGATAAGTGGCACTTCTAGCTCTGATCTTAATAAAGTGAATATGCTGTGCACACTGTGCTGTACATTCTATAATAAAGAAATAGGAGTGTAGGGAGAGATCAGGATTACTGACAGCAGCATTCTGTGCTGGGCACTTGCTGTCAGAAGTGTTACAGAGGGAATAAAACTGACTGCAAGAACAGTGCCTCCTTGTGCCACCCCCCACCAAGCATTTTTTTTTTAAATTGTAGTTTACCAGTCTGCACATTTGGTGGCTTTGGTATTTGTATTTTTTAGTCTTTTTTTTCACCTGGGGATCCTGCCAATAGTACACTTTTATAGAGATTTATTAAAACTGGTGCACACAGAATCTGGTGAAGCTGTGCATAGTAACCTTTGAGCTTCTAGGTTTTATCGTCGAAGATTAATTGAACAAGCTAAAGTTAAAAGCTAATTGGTTACTATACACAGCTGCACCGGATTCCGTGTGCACCAGTTTTCGTAAATCTCCCCCTTTATTTCCTAGGGCAGTGATGGTGAACCTTGGCACCCCAGATGTTTTGGAACTACATTTCCCATGATGTTCAACTACACTGCAGAGTGCATGAGCATCATAGGAAATGTAGTTCCAAAACATCTGGGGTACCAAGGTTCACCATCACTGTCCTAGGGTGACAACTAGGGTTGCACCGATACCAATAACGGTATCTGTATCCGACACTAAGCATTTGCACAAGTATCGGTACTCGTGTAAATGCACCGATACTTAAAACTGATACCTACTGGCTCGGTTCTTTCAGCTGTCAGCGGGATTCTCCCACAGACAACTGAAATGTACACAAAAGAATGCAGCAATTATCGGTTGTTAAGGAGCGGGGCCGCCATGTCCTTAAAGTGATTGTAAAGTCTTGTTTTTTTCCTATAAAAATAATAAACATGTTGTACTTACCTATTCTGTTGTAGTGGATTTGCACAGAGCAGCCCGGATCCTCCGCTTTTCGGTTGCCTCTTCTGTGATCCAGACCCTCCCTCCTGTTCAGTGCCCCCACAGCAAGCAGCTTGCTATGGGGGCACCTGAGCTGAGTCACAGCTCCCTGTGTTCATTCAGACATGGAGCCTCGATCTGGCCCCACCCCCTCTCTCCCCTGATTAGCTAGCTGTCTTTGATTGACACCAGCGGGAGCTAATGACACTGCTGCTGTGTCTGAGCCAATCAGGAAGGAGAATCTCGAATGGCTGAGACACTCGTGGACATGGCTGGACAGAGAGGGACCTCAGGTAAGTGTTAGGGGGGCTGAGGGTTGCTGCTGCTAGGGCTCCCTGTTAGATTAGAGCACTCTCCTGCTGGGTCTCCACTCCATCCCCAGCCTGCAGTGCAGCATGAGCACGAGAGGAGAGAGTTGGGACGAAGAGAAGCCAGCAGCCGGGTGTGCGGCATGATAAAGGGAACCGCGAGTTTAATGCAACGGATGCCCTGCATGGAAGTCCTGCTACCCTGATATCACCATCCTCCACCCCCTCCCAGACTGTCAGATCTATTGCGGGAAGACAGGCAGCAGCACTGTTCTTTTTCAGCTGAGGCCACCTTCTCCCAGGTAATGGTAGAAGAAAAGGTAGCATAGCAGCATGTGGCACATAAGTCTTCAGCAGTAGGTAGTACAGTGGGGAACTGGTGTGCAGGGGGGGGGTCACAATGAAGAACAGGTATGTAGGAGGTACAGTGGGGAAAAGGTATGTGTGTGAGGGGGGGTTATAGTGCGGAAGAGGGGTTAAGGGTGGTACAGTGGGGAACAGATTCGTAGAGGGGACAGTGGGGAACAGGTGTGTGGGTGGTACAGTGGGGAACAGGAGTGCCAGGGGGGACTTGGAAGATAGGTATCGATAATTGGTGTTGGCACATACTTAAAAAAAAGTATCGGTACTCGTAGCTAATCAAGTGGTATCAGTGCATCCCTAGTGACAACGATCACTCCCTGTACTGCAGGGATCAGCAACTGGTCTGCAGTAATCAACTAAATGTGACAGGTAGATCATGATGCCTTTCCTTCTTGCAGACATCAGATTAGAGTGACAATATGAATGCAGAAGTTTTAAGTCGGACATACACGGGTTGAATTCGGAAAGAACTTTCTTAGAAAAATTGTAACTAAGATTTTTCGCAGCAACGACCGACTTCCTTGCTGCCATTGAATTTGAGTGATTGGGCATATTGGAAATTTTTTGAACAATTAACGAATTTTGAACCAATGATGGGAGAATTGTGCGAGAAATATAATCAAAAAAGAAATGCGCATGACCTGTGACCCGGAAATAAAAGAACATTCCCGGCAGCAAATGTTATTTTCTGTAGCAACATGCGGTGAAATCGAAGGTTTGGTTTGTTGAATTTCAAAATCATTGGTGGCACCATCAGATAACAAATGCACAAAATTTCTGATTTTCGAAAGAAAATTTGTTTAGAATTTGACACCACGTATGGCCTGCGTTAGGCTCTTTCTTGACCCATTTTATTAAAGACAGCTGAGTGGAGACCTCAAAAGACCTTACTCTTTCTGCCGGGCACCACTGAATCTGGGGACTGGTGAGTGAAATATTACAGAGGGAGGAGAGAATTGGTGCTTACTACTGACTTCTGGGACCTGCATTACTTACTCTTGCCCACTGCACTTTGTGATACTTACTACTGACCCCTGCACTCTGTTATTTACTATGTATCATCTATTACCAGCTTAAGACTTCTCAAATATGAAAACTTCAGAATACACCCCTACATAGGTTATGAAGCCCAGGGTTCTAACAGGCTGTGGCATTAGCAATTCTGGCTTGTATTCATTCATATTCATTGTTCATTTCTTCTGCAGTGGGCTGTCTGAGTTTCTAGAATCTAGAATTATTTTTAAAAAGCAAGCATGAATACTTGGAGGAGGAGTTGTATAAAATAGAAATTTAGATACCAGATCACAGAGTCAAAGGGATCATGATAAATCAATTACCGTATATACTCGAGTATAAGCCGAGTTTTTCAGCACATTTTTTGTGCTGAAATAGCCCCCCTCGGCTTATACTCGAGTCAACTTTTTGCGCCTGACCTCCCGGACTTTGGGGACCTGGTACTGGCCAAACTTGGCACACATGTGGCTCCACTCTTCCTTTATAAGTGTGCAAAGTTTGTTGTCCGGGGGACCTACGGCCGACTTTTCAAAGCCGGGCACCCCTTCCATAGACTCCCATGTTAAACGGTAATTTCTCTGGTGAATTTGGGGACCTGGTACTGGCCGGCCGTAGGTCCCCTGGACCCGGAACTTGGCACACATGTAGCCCCATTTTTACTCCTACAAGTGTGCAAAGTTTTTTGTCTGGGGGACCTACGGCCGGGGAGCACCGATTTTTCAAAGCCGGGCACCCCTTCCATAGACTCCCATGTTAAATGTCAGTCTAGTCATGGACACAGTGAGGCATGGGCACAGTGAGGCAGGGGCACAGTGAGGCATGGGCACAGTGAGGCATGGGCACAGTGAGGCATGGACACAGTGAGGCATGGACACCGTGAGGCATGCACATGGACACAGTGAGCCAAAGTGAGGCACAGTGAGGCATACAGATGGGCAAAGTGAGGCACAGAGAGGCATGCAGATGGACACCTTAGGCTTATACTCGAGTCAATACGTTTTCCCAGTTTTTTGTGGTAAAATTAGGTGCCTCGGCTTATATTCGGGTCGGCTTATACTCGAGTATATACGGTACCCCTCTTTTTACCTCTACATTATTTTTCCCCTGGAGTGCTCCTTGAAGCATACTCAAGACTGATAACTCAGTTTGGTGGATACAGGCAGATTCAGTCACCCAACAGGTTTTTTTTTTCTAACCATTTGTTATTCCTTGTAGGGAAATATTTATAAAGTCAAAGACTCAATCAGGCCACATTGC
The DNA here is from genome assembly GCA_029206835.1 of Rana muscosa. NCBI lineage: Eukaryota > Metazoa > Chordata > Amphibia > Anura > Ranidae > Rana > Rana muscosa. The sequence goes on along the minus strand of CM055117.1, from coordinate 125,526,082 downwards.
AGCTCGGAATTGACTTTTGACTTTTACAATCTGCAGGAACAAGACCACATACTCTAAATATGGTACAAGCAAAGTCATTACAAGGGACCGAGCTGGGAACAATCTTTTTCCAAGATCCCTGAAATGTATTAAAAGCTGATGGATGACTGAACCAATTAGCATCCATTTATCCGTTTGTTTTCAGTTTTTGGCAGAAGACTGGCTTTTTAAGTTTAGGCTGAGGTCATCTTACTGTAATATAACACAGGTTTAGTACATTATATTAATTATAAAAAAAATTCAAGTAAACTGTCATAGGTAATGTCTACAGCGCATTAGTTTCTGAAATGCTTTTTTAAAGTCTTCATTGAAGATGGTATAAATCAGGGGGTTGATTAAGGAATTGAGGTATCCAAGCCACGCGAGGAAGTTGGACATGTCATCAGATATATAACATGCATCACACACGTTTACGATAAACTCCTTAACGAAGAATGGAAGCCAGCAAATTACAAATGCCCCCAGGATCAAACCTAAAGTGGTGGCAGCTTTGCGTTCTCTGTTGCTGGATATCCTTTGTTTCCTCAAAGCTTTCTCATGTTTCATTTCAGTTAAAGGATTTCTAATTGTGATATGGATCCTATCAAAATCTGTTGAGTGGTCAGAGAAAGACTTTTCCGGTATACATAAGGTAGAACTTTTCCCACATGCCTCCAGAAGAACCTGTCCATTCTGTTCTCTCTCACATCGACTCACATTCCTTTTGTGATACAATGATTTTGCCGCTCTGTAAATTTTATAGTAAAGAATAAGTATCAACACCAGTGGGATATAAAAGGCTCCAAAGGTAGAGTAAATTGTAAAAACAATGTGATCATGTTTGATGATGCATTCATCTTCGCGGTTGTGCTTTTGGTGCCGCCAGAACAAGGCTGGCATAGAGATGAAGATAGAAATGATCCATACTATAGCAATCATATAGGCAGCATGCTTAGGCGTTCGTTTTCTGGCGTACTCCACAGCATCGGTGATAGCTCTGTAACGATCCAATGCAATTGCAGCGAGGTGAAGTATTGAGCATGTGCAACACGTAATGTCTACGCTCAACCAGATGTCACAAACAGCTTGACCCATAACCCAGGTTTCCTTTACGATGTACATGATACTGAAAGGCATGACCAGGACGGCAACCAGAAAATCTGTTACAGCAAGGGAACATATCAGATAGTTAGCGGGGTGGTGGAGTTTCCTTGTCACAATTATTGCAGCAATTACCAGAGAGTTGATTGCAGTTGTCATTATCGTCAAGATAGACAGGGAGAGTGAAGTAAGAATTTGGCTTGTGAACCCTTTAATTAGTTGTCCAGAAGTGCAATTATATTCTGTTGTGTTTAGTATATCCATAGTCTTTCTAAACCCCAAGTTTACAGGGCAAAATTGGTATCTAAAAAAAAGAAAGTAGATGGTTAGATGAATAATTATCAAATTAAATCTGCCTGGAGACTTTAAAAGGCAACTTTCCTAAAGATGGTACTTCATTTTTCCCTTCTTGTTGGTAAACTGAATCATATGAAACCGTATGAAAATAGTTACTCACTGACTACTGGACTCTCAACTGCCACTGCTATTACAAGCTGTAGGATGATGTTTGGATTTCTCTGTAATGTAGAGGAAACTCAAAACTTGGGAGTCCAACAGTCAGCAAGTAAATGCTTTTTATCACTTCGTGGGAAGGGTGAAGAGACAAACCACTGTAGGAATTTGTGCTACTGAAGTTGAAGATATATAAAAAAAATCTGCAAATATTGTTTATAAACATCTTAAAATGCGATTTTGTAAGCGCCGCAAAACTGGACTTTTTAAAATTTTTCTGGCAAAAACCGCCCCGCTAGCGCCCAAAAGCCGCTGTGAAAGCACCGCTAAAGCAATGCTGAAGTGCCACACAAATGGCTAACGGAACAGCGCTCAGTGTGAAAGGGGTCTTACAGAAAGGATAACCAAAATTTTGGGGGCAGACTTGAGCTTGAGTTTTGTTCACCAATCATGCACCAATTAATTTGGAAAAAAAAAAAAATGAACAGATTCTCCCATACTATACAGCGCAGATGGATGGATCTCCCGCTATGGTCAATGTATTCTGACAGCTGGCATCATCTGACTGGATGCAGCTGCTGTTCAACTGACAATTATCTTTCTGCCTCTTTTGATTTTTCAATTGAAGAATGTCGGGCCAGAGGATGACACCAGGGCTAGCCATGTAGTGAATTTCATCCGGTTTATCAGCAATCAGCCAAAATTCACATTGAGGTTGATTTATTAAAGCTGGAAAATGCAAAATCTGGTGCAGCTGTGCATGGTAGCCAATCAGCTTCTAACTTCAACTTGTTAAATGAAGCTTTAACAAAAAAAACCTGGACGCTAATTGGTTTCTTTGCAGGGCTGCACTAGTTTGCACTCTCCAGTTTTAGTAAATCACCCCCCATGCATTGTGCCTGTCTGGCACTAGAAGAAACCAGCCAACCAAATGTATTTTTGTTTGGGTGCTGCTGCTCAGGCACTTCCTGGAACCAGTGTGCGCTTCACTCGGCAATCAGCCATAATTCACATTGGGGTTGACTTTCTAAAACTGGAACATGCAACATCTGTTGCAGCTGTGCATGGTAGCCAATCAGCTTGTTCAATTAAGCTGTGACAAAAAATAAATAATACATCTGGAGCATGATTGGCTACCATGCACAGGTCCACCAGATTTTTTACTCTTCAGTTTTAGTAAACCAACCTCATAATGTGCAGCCACCTTTAGTTTATACATAAAACATGTAACCATGTTTGGCTGCTGTGTTTTTTAAAACTGGAAAGGGAAGGATGCTTTAAAACAGGCACTACATTTTATAAAGACTCATTCACACTGCATTGGATGCAGAGCATCCACCACTGAGGGGCTGATTTAATAAAGGCAAATCAAATGTGCACATTGTAAGTGCATTTGCATTAATTTTCCTTAGTAATGTGGCAAAGCTTCACTTTGTAAAGAATAGCCAACCAGGTGCAAATAAAATATAAAAAGCATTTTTTTTCTTGCACATAATTGGATTATGGAAATCAGCAGAGCTTTATCACATTTATTAAGCTCTGGGGAAACTGAGTCCAGCTGCACTTGCAAAATGCACAGTTATTTGCCTTTAGAAAATCAACCCTCATTTGCCTTTAGTAAATTAAAGTGGTTGCTAAGCCATTAGATTTAATTCATACCATCCTCTCTGTTTAATAATGTAAGCTGCCCCAGTGTACGTGCTTTGTAAAAAAAAATGCAACTATATACCTGATTTCAGAGCGCTGTTCGGCGCTCACGTGACCGGTCGCCTCTCTCCTCTCTCGACCTGACAGCTGCAGCAGGTGGGGAAGAGAATCCCCTGCTGATGTCAGTCAGGAGGAGAGGAGAAGAGAAAGAGAGAAGCGGCCGGTCACGTGAGAGCTGAGCGGATCTCTGAAATCAGGTATATAGCTGCATTATTTTTATAAGGCCCATACACAGGGGCAGCTTACATTATTAAAAAGAGAGGGTAGTGTGAAACTTTAACTGTAATTTCAGCAGCAGGAGGGGAGGGGGTGGGCACTGACACAGAGCTGACAGGTAGGGAGGGGAGGGGGGAGAGGAGGACAGAGGAGAGCTGCGGATGATGGAGGCATGTGAACTGACAACGGTGTCAGGGCTCAGCTCAGCCATGATAAACCGTGGTCAGTTTACAGGGGGGAGGGCAGAACCAGGCAGGATCAGCCAGGTATTTTAGGTGATACAGGGGGCCAAATTACACAGCACAAGCATTGTACAACATGCTTTAAAGGAACAGGATCCATTTTTTTTTAGGGTAACAAACACTTTAACCCCCGTGACTTTTCCTGGCAGACATACTTGCCACAGTGCCCAATAACACTCTTCTCCTTATTTACTAAGTTCTGGAGCAAATTCCCTTGTAGAGTGCAACTGCACTTGCAAAGCATACTTTCTACTTGACTTTAGTAAATCAACCCCATGTAAAACAATAGCCATGTCATGAAAATTGCTGACCATCATACTGGAAAGCCTCCTCCCATCCTGCCACGAAATGTGAGCTATTCAACAGAGTGTACACTTTTATACCCAGTCTCTGCAATGTGTCTGGCAGACACCTGCTAGTAGTGTCAGTGACAAAGCCATATAGAGCCCAGGGCGAACATGCCAAACTGTGACCCTCCCCCCTCAAGATGTATGAGCATTATGTGGTAGCAAAAATCCACCCCCTAAAAAAATTGAGCACTAATCTGCATGCTTACACCCAAAGCATAAATATCTCCTCCTCCAAATCTGCTCCCTGCTGAAAATGCCTCTCCCAGCACACATGTTTGCCTCCCCTCCCAGCTCAAATCCCCTCCCCTCGAAAAAAAATTTAAAAACTCTTCCTAGCACAAGTCCTCTACCCCTCAAATTTCCCCTCCAAATGTACACCCCCCACTTCAAATCCCAGCTTCCAGCACAAATCCCCTAATCCCCCCTTCTAGCACAAATTATCTCCCCCCCCCTCAAAAAAAAATAAATTCCCTGCTAGCTCAAATACTATCCAATCAATTTTAGGTTCCTGTTTCCCCATGCTCCGGCCGCCATTTTCAGCGTCCCGCGCCCTGTAATTGGGTTTATGGGGGTCACGTGAGGCGTAGGGCTGACTTGTTCATGATCGCAGTTGCTCCTGAAGTTCCGCCTCCACACATGACCCCCATACGCCCAATCACAATGCGCCGGACACTGAACATGGCAGCCAGAGCGTGGGAAAGACAAGCAAAAATGTGAGCCGCCGCCGTCTTCTCCTCCTATCCGCCAGACCGATGCAGGCCAGGACAAGAAGGTGAGTGAGACTCCCTCATGAGAGTCATGTTACTGGCCCCAGGGGGATGAGAAAGAGAGAGGGAATAGGCAGGACAGTGTAGTGTAGTATGGTGGTCAGTGTAGTGTAGTGTAGTATAGTGGTCAGTATAGTGTAGTATGGTGGTCAGTGTAGTGTAATGTAGTATGGTGGTCAGTGTAGTGTAGTATGGTGGTCAGTGTAGTGTAGTGCACAGTATAGTGGTCAGTGTAGTGGACAGTATAGTATGGTGGTCAGTGTAGTGGACAGTGTAGTGGTCAGTGTAGTTTAGTACAGTGGACAGTGTAGTGTAGTGCACAGTATAGTGGTCAGTGTAGTTCTCAGTGTAGTGGACAGTATAGTGGTCAGTGTAGTGTAGTGGACAGTATAGTATAGTGGTCAGTGTAGTGTAGTGTAGTGGACAGTATAGTGGTCAGTGTAGTGGTCAGTGTAGTGTAGTGGACAGTATAGTGGTCAGTGTAGTGTAGTGGACAGTATAGTGGTCAGTGTAGTGTAGTGTAGTGGACAGTATAGTGGTCAGTGTAGTAGACAGTATAGTTGTCAGTGTCGTGGACAGTATAATATAGTGGTCAGTGTAATGTAGTGGACAGTATAGTGGTCAGTGTAGTGGTCAGTGTAGTGTAGTGGTCAGTGTAGTGGATAGTATAATGGTCAGTGTAGTGTAATGTAGTGTAGTGGACAGTATAGTGGTCAGTGTAGTTCTCAGTGTAGTGGACAGTATAGTATAGTGGTCAATGTAGTGTAGTGTAGTGGACAGTATGGTGGTCAGTGTAGTGGACAGTATAGTGGTCAGTGTAGTGTGGTGGACAGTATAGTATAGTGGTCAGTGTAGTGTAGTGGACAGTATAGTGGTCATTGTAGTGTAGTGGTCAGTTTAGTGGTCAGTATAATGGTCAGTGTAGTGGTCAGTGTAGTGTAGTGGTCAGTGTAGTGTAGTGGACAGTATAGTGGTCAGTGTAGTGTAGTGGACAGTATAGTGGTCAGTGTAGTTCTCAGTGTAGTGGACAGTATAGTATAGTGGTCAGTGTAGTGTGTAATGGTCAGTAAAGTAATCAGGTTGGTCAGTACTATTGTATTGTTGGAAGGGACTCGGGAGTGTCTAAGTCTGCAGGTTAGGGGGGTGCAAATTACTTGCCTTGCCCCGGGTGCTGACAACCCACGCTATGCCACTGAGTGGAAGGGATTAGGTTAGAGACATTCTCTTATTTGATCTCCCATCGAAAAACTCCTAATTTTACTGATACTTTAGAGGGAGCAGTGACCATTACCATCCAATGGTATAACCTTCCAAAAAAAAATAAATAGAGGCATTGAATACAAATTAACTCATCATTAAACACAAACATGAATAAAAAATTAAGCAGAGTAAAAAAAATTCCCCAGGGTTAATTTTATCAGAAGACATTAATATGATAATGATGAGAAATTCAAACGCAAATTCTGTATATGATTCAGCAAATGTTTTGAAATGAATATTTCACCTTTGACCTCAATTTCTATAATTCTCTGAAGTTCAAAAAATAAATTTGCTTTTTAGATTGTGGTAATTTGGAAAGATCTGTCTTTTAGAAGTTTTCAGATCTGGTATAAATTACCTTTTTGCTTTGCTTTAGAAGCTAAATACAGTGATTAAATATAAAGCTGATTTTTCCTGCTGTCCACCCAGTTCTGAAATTTACAGAGCCCTGCTATACAGAACAGTCCAGATTTATAGGAGAAGGAGACCTGATCTTTTTCTACTGCACTTTCAATGACAGTTTTCCACTCCCACCCACCCTCTTACTAGACAATGAAAGTACAAGCAGCACATTGATTCAAATGATACTAAAGTAAAAAAAAATTAAAAATAACAAACATATCATACTTACCTGCCCTGTGCAGTGGTTTTGCACAGAGCAGCCCAGATCCTCCTCTTCTCGGGTCCCTCGCCGGTGCTCCTGGCCCCTTCTTCCGAGTGCCCCACAGCAAGCAGCTTGCTATGGGGGCAGTCGAGCCGCTGCCCTGTGTGTCCATTTAGACATGGAGCTGCGGTTTGGCCCCGCCCCCTCTCTTTCCTCATTGGCTCGCTGACTTTAATTTACAGCAGCGGGAGCCAATGGCACCCCGCTGCTGTCACAGCCAATGAGGAGGGAAAGACCTGGGCAGCCGAGACTCTCGTGCAACATCGCTGGAGCAAGATGGGCTCAGGTAAGTATTAGGGGGGCTGAGGGCGGCTTCTGGACACAGAAGGTTTTTCATCTTAATCCACAGAATGCATTAAGATAAAAAACCTTCTGACTATACAATCTCTTTAAAGCCCCGTACACACGATCAGAACATCGTACAAAAAATACCACTTTCGAAGCAATTGTATGTGTAGCGCCGGTCCCAAATTGGTCCACGCTATTTTAAATTTAGGGGGTGTTCTGAGCTAATAGTTGGGCTCTGACTTACTGATTTCTATTCTGTTTCTACTCTGGTTGTGATACTGCCTGGCAGTTATATTCCCTGTTTGCCTGTAGGTGGCACTGCCACCACTGGCCCATGTTGGAACACGGGTGTATCACAGCAGTATTGGGTGTCCTTTCTCAGCAGCCGTGCAGTGGGCATGGTTAGCCCGCGGTGCATGCTGGGGAGGGGTACATAAGGGGCAGACGCCATTGGTTGGGGGTTGTTCTGGTGCACCTCGTAGCCCTCATCGCCTAGGGGTGCGTGTGTGTGTGTTCTAGTCCCAGGCACCTTCAGCCCGAGTCTACATCACTGCTCGCCAGGCCCAGCCCTGCTGGTTTGGACCTACATTTCTGAGGGGTATCCCAAGCTGTCCATCCATGGGAAGGAGGCTCTTGAAGAGGGAGCCAGGGGAGGACCTACCCCAGAGGAGACTGGCAAGGCGCCGATGTCTCGGGAGAGGCCTGGAAACCCATTCAAGGAGGGATACACTCAAAGGTTCTATTATTGCTTGTCAGGAGGTTTGGGACATTTTAAAATCCTGTGGCAGAGGATTCCCGGACGCATCCTAAAGCTCATCAGGTCTGTGGCAGAGACCCAAGTTCATCAGGTCTGTGGCAGAGACCTTTATTCATCTCTAGCAGTTTGTGGCAGAGACTGTCTAAATCTGATCACTGCATCATTCCGGCTGCTAGGACCATGAGAGGGTACTATCCGGGTGAGCAATACCCACTCAGGCTTGAGTGGCGAATACACTAACTGTGTGCATCTTTTGTACCGTGTGCCTGAACCTTCCCCTGTTTCTCTTGTTTCCCACTTTCTCTCGAGCTTTACAGCAACAAGAAAATAAAGCCTTATTGTTGAGGTTTTACATCTGTGTGGACATTGACTTTTCTACAAACTTTTTACCCTGACAAGCAATGGAGGTAGTTTGCATGACCCAAAATTAACCAGCCGTTCCTTCGGGGGTAAGTGCTACATATGATATTCTGATTGTTAGTATTCAGCTGTCATCCAAAATTTTCCAAAGGGACAAACGGGAAAAGTTTTCTCGTACAATGACCAGATCGTACGATTTTCTTTTAATCAGTACAGTTTTCGTGTGAAACTACAATACAATACATTACATCATTTACAAAATGTTATTCTGTTGTACGACAATTTGCGTACTTTAATAACCTATTCATTTTAGATATGAGACTAGCATAAAAAATAAAAAAAATGGATGATGGGTTGCTTATATTTATTTAGATCAGAGTAGCATTCACTTGCACTTGGATTTGAAACTATACACCTTATATTTTTTGGGATTTCACACATGAATTATTCATTTTTTTGATTTTTTTATTAATGAATTGGGACTTATTATTTGTTTTATAGAATTTGAATATTGATTTTTTTATGTTGTTTTTTTTTATGAAATGAAAATTTGCATTTATTTCCAATTTTTGCACTTTTTTGGAGATTTTTATCATTAATTTATATTAGAGTTTTATGCACATTAGGTACGGTATATTTTCTATCACGTTGTATTATTTTAGCACCACACTATTCGATTTACTAATGCACAAATTTGGTATCACAGATTTTGGTGCAGACTGCTTTTAATGCGATAAAATCTTTTTCGGCACAGAATTATTTTTGTGTTTATATTTTTCTATCCCCCTCTCAGCATGCTCCTTGCACTGAAGCACGCTTGATTGGCTTCTTGTGCTGAATTTTCCTCTGCTGTACAGTAGACTACTGGAGGCTATTACCAAGTTAAATGCAGGTACTTAAAGGAGAAGTATAGCCAAAGCTTTTTTGGCTTTACTTTTCCTATGGATCACAGGAGTGCAGTTTGTTCTGCATTCCTGTGTTCCTGTGACCTGTTTTCACCTGACAGCTAGCTAAAGCTGATGTCACAGACCCGGCCCGGCTCTGAAAAAGATCCCGACCGTATGATCGGTATTTGCCCAGAAGCCTGGACTGGCAGATGTCTCAGCCTCTCAGTGAGCCACTGAGAGGCTGACCCAGCTGCTCCCGCCCCCTCCGCAGCCCAGCACTGCAGTGAGCGCTGGAGGGGCAGAGCAGAGAGCCGGTGATTGACAGTCACGGTTCTCTGCTCACTGAAGAGCTAAAGCTGTTTGATTGCTCAGTCTTAAAGGTGGCGGAGGACAGCTGAAACTGGGATCGGTGCTGCAGCCATCTAGGTAAGTATGAATGGTTAATTTTTTCTTAACCCATACTTCTCTTTTAACACTATTTGCATGGAAATAAATACAATAATGACATATTAATGATAACAGATTTGCATTCATTTGTGTCCTTTAATTCTGCCTTGAGTTCAGCTATGTGTATTTACACACACTCATTGGCACTTATATGTAAACTATAACAGGCTCTGATCGAAGGTAATTCAATGTTTTTTTTGTAATATTTACCAGCTTGTTAACAAATGTTTTATATAGCTTTTTGATGTTTGTATAAGCTCTTTGTTTCACAAGTAATCACTTAATAAACAGGGCTTACATGATATAGATGTAGCACCCCCTGATGTACAGACTATTGTAGGTAAAAAAAAATCAGACTGACAGTAGCTGGGTAAGTCACTAAGTCTGATTAATTGGTTGAATGTTATTGTAGATCAGGCTGGCGGGATTTCTAGGTCAGGCCTCTGGTACCTCCCCCTGGCTCTGGAAGCTTGTGGGTGGAGGCCAGAAGCTCCTGATCTGCATATTTATGGATATCTGGCCCATACATTTTGTGGAGCCCGGCCAGCAGGGAAGTCCGGTGGAAGATAGAGTGAGGAAGCTATGTCGTGTAGCCTGGGAGGGGACCCAGGGGCTGAGGGGGCTCTGCCTCCAGGCTGGGAGCTGAGGAAGGAAGAAGGACAGAGGGATCTCTACTACCCCACAGTCTCTTCTACGAGACTCCCTGGCTTGCAAGGAAGGACCTGAACAGCAGGAGGCCTGAACAGCAGTGTCTTCCAAAGCAGCATGATTTCCAGGAATAGTATGAGAACCACTACACCACCAGGGCCTAAAAAGGAAGGGGCTGACTGATGCAATATCTAGCAAGCTTTCTGGGACAGTGGCAACAAGCTAAACTCAATCCCTTGTCCTGGAACTTTTCGCCAATCAGCCAGGTGGGCTGGTATTTTCAAGTAAGGGACATAGAGCTCCTACAAGTTGGGAATTTGCTAACATTCCACCCAGGGGACACAGAGCTCCTAGAAGGGGAATTTGCATTGCCATTTCTAGAAAGACTGTTACTGTTCCAGAGGGAATATGGTTGAGGATTTGTCCTTTTTGCAGTGTATATAGTGAAGGAAATTGTCCTCATTGTTGTTCTTCAAGTCAGGTTGGGCATCCCATGATTCTTATTCCAGATTCAAGTGGTTTTCCCCAATAAAACAACAAAACCAAACCCATAGACTGATTTTTGTCTCAGGATGAGAGAAAAATGTGTGTCGCCTGGCTGTGCAGGACTTGGGGGACCCAAAATCCAGCAGCCTTCTAGCGGGTAGAGCTACATAGAGTATGCAGGGTATGCTGATCCTTCTAATAGAAAGAGCAGCACTAGTCCTATACTTTTCCACTGGAACTGAAGCTATAAGATCCAGATAGACAAACTCTTCTAGGATAGAAGAAATGTTGTGTGGCCCTCTTCTTATTCAATCTGATGTGTGTTTATGTGAAGTGCTCTAATAGCCAAGAGCACAGGAACAAGTTTGAGTTGTAGTTCTCCGGAGGTAGACCTTTCATTCATTCAGCCATCCTCCATGTAGAGTGCTTCTCATTGTGGGAACCAATAAGTCTTCTATAAATGGAGACGGGGCCAGAAATGGGGGTATAGGGGTTGATTTACTAAAATTGGAATGTGCAAAATCTGGTGAAGCTCTGCAAAGAAACCATATAGCTTCCATTTTTTTTTAATCAAAGTTTAATTGAACAAGCTGAAGTTAGAAGCTGATTGGCTACTATGCACAGCTGGATCAGATTTTGCACTCTTTCATTTTAGTAAATCTCCCCCCATAGTCGGCACTTTTGACTAGTGCCTGCTATAGTTGCAAACGCTCATATTTAGGCCCCTTTCACACTACTGCGACTTCAAAGTCGCGCAATTTTACCGTGATTTTGCGGCTGCGATTTTGCAGCGATTCGCGGCTGCGATTTCGCCGTGATTTCAGGGAATGCCTGTGTAACTGGCATCAAAATCGGACCAAAGTAGTGCAGGGACTACTTTAACCTCCCTGGCGGTATGATTCTTTCTGGAATTATGTACCAAAAGCGGTACAATTATTTTGCATGGAAATTTGGTGTTATGTATTATAGGCCTGCGATTCTTAGTAATTACTTACTTAAACCTGAGCAAACCAGAGTCTAGTAAACATCCCGGGTATGATAAATATGAAACACAAAATTATAAATTATAATATAATAAATAACTATAAATAATTATAAAAAATAGTAATCTAATTATAATAAAAATTATTCAATAATGTAATCAAATCAAAAACACTGAAATTTGCTCAGTTGCAGAATTGTCGCTGTCATTAGATTTAGTGTTTGATGACGAATTTCCCCACAAATCGCTATCGCTCAATTCTGCGAGTGATTGTAATTTATTATCGCTGTTTTCTAGCTGGTCTAAAACCACTTTTGACATAAAGGGACACTTTTTTGGTTGCTATGGACAATCTCCAGTTTCCAGGCAGAAAGAATAGTTTTTATTATATAAAACTGCATGCAGGGCACTGGACAGACCACTAGGGACAAAGGGGATGTGTAATTATTACATACAGTACTGTAATCTGTAAGATTACAGTATACTGTATGTATACTATGTGTTTACCTTTTTGAATTTGCCGCCCAGTTCCGCTCCCTTGCGCCGCTGCGGCTCGCAGGGAACGGAACTAGGAAGTCAGATGGGGTCGAAAGTGCCGACACTCGCCGGAGATCTCGCTGGCGATCACAGCAGAGGACATCATCGCTGGATCGCCAGGAGAAGGTAAGGAAACTCCGCTGCGAGCTCTGCAATGTCTACCCCGAGCGTGACTCGGGGTTACCGATCCTAGCATAAAAAAACAACCCCGAGTCACGCTCGGGATTACCGCTAGGGAGGTTAAAGTCGGAACGACTTGAAGTCGTACTAATATGAATAGTTGTCATTGGAAATCATGGGAAAGGACTTGTCATGCTACTTTACCATCACAAATCGTGGGACAAGTCGTATAAGTGTGAAAGGGGCCGCACCGGAAGACCACAGCTGCAGAGGAATGAAGATTTTGACCTAACACAGCAGATACCAGCAACAAAGGACACATTTTTCATTGTAAATACTGTTCCTGGGGCTGTAAAAAAAAAAAAAAATCACTAAACTTCAGCTTTACGAGGTGTAAGTCAAGTAGCATATGTGTACAGTTAGGGTAGACCTGAACTGAACTTTAAATTTAAGTCTGACTGATATATTAACTAATATAACATGAAAGATTCCTAATACAAACTCTATTCAGTCACAAGCACCTGAGCACAGCTGAGATGGCTGGAAATATAGCCGCCATCAAAGGGTAGGGATATGATCAAGTTGAGCATATACAAAAAGATGTATTCTCCCCTATGAGAGAACCTAAGAAGATGGTCCCCCCTAGGGAGAAAAAGAAGGACGGCTACTTTAGGCAGTGTTGGGCAATAAGGAACCAAAATGATAAATAAAAATTATTTATTCAAGTATCAAATATAAATATAGTCACATAGAGAATAAAAAATCCTGCTCTACAACAGAGCTAGTGGAGACCATGCCAGCTAAATAGCAAACAATATCGCACCACATGAATGGACATAAACAGTGGGTGCAGTAACAAATAAACACAAGGACAAATACAGACAAAATACAAACAAATAAACAAAAACAGTCTGGACGCCAAGTATGCCACTTATGTTTAGAGAGTCCTGCGGAAAAAACCTGCTTTGGAAATGGAAAACTATGAAATAAGTCTATATAAGTAGGACATTCTAAACAGATGTGGCCCCCCGGGGGTGGAGATGGGAATAGCAGATGTGGATATTAAAGTGGAGTTCCACCCTAAATTTTAACTTCTGCTAATCAGAACCCTCCCCCCCTCAGGTGTCACAATTGACACCTTTCAGGGGGGAGGGGGTTGAAGATACTTGTCTAAGACAGGTATTTTCACCCACATCCAGGAGTCCTTTCTCCGGGAAATCTGCGGGAGACACGTCACTTCCCCCAGACTTCCTGTAGTGTTCTGGGAGACACTCGGCTCCCAGAACACAGGAGGACGAATCAGAATGGCGCAGCACGACTCGCGCATGCGCCGTAGGGAACCGGGCATGAAGCCGCAAGGCTTCACTTCCTGGTTCCCTCAGCGAGGATGGCGGAGGGGGCAGCAGAGTGACGAGCTATCGCTCGTCCTCTGCTGCGGACGTCGCTGGACTCCAGGACAGGTAAGTGTCCAAATATTAAAAGCCAGCAGCTGCTGTAGCTGTAGCTGCTGGCTTTTAATATTTTTTTTCCCGGCGGAGCTCCGCTTTAAATAAGGGCAATGATGCCGGCATCTATATCAAATTTGCGGGTTATTGAGAGGAGACCCATAAAGGAAAAAGGAAAACGCGCTAAAGTGAAAAAGTGAATCAAAACAGTCTTGGTATAGCATCCTTCCTTATAATCAAGCTGAGCCACTGCTATAACAAAGTGTTGGGAAAAAAACGCCAATACTCTTAGATCATGTCAAATAAAATATAAACTGTGTGAAGATCAATTATAAACTCACATGTACTCTTCAAAATATTCAAAAGAAGTTTGAGTAAACCTGGGACCTGTTTATCTATTATATTTCACTGGACTAATGAGACTCAGGAGGAACAACTGTACGTTTCCCTTCTTTTCTACAGCATACTGTATAGTCCAGCATGCTTTAGTGATACTTGTAATTGATGTTATGTAGGATCTGAGGACTTAGAAAACTGACATGGCTGTTATAAAAAGGAGACAAAGACATGATATAGAAGGCATAAACCTTTACTAGTGCAGTATTATACCATTCCTTATACAGGTCCTTCTCAAAAAATTAGCATATTGTGATAAAGTTCATTATTTTCTGTAATGTACTGATAAACATTAGACTTTCATATATTTTAGATTCATTACACACAACTGAAGTAGTTCAAGCCTTTTCTTGTTTTAATATTGATGATTTTGGCATACAGCTCATGACAACCCAAAATTCCTATCTCAAAAAATTAGCATATCATGAAAAGGTTCTCTAAACGAGCTATTAACCTAATCATCTGAATCAACTAATTAACTCTAAACACCTGCAAAAGATTCCTGAGGCTTTTAAAAACTCCCAGCCTGGTTCATTACTCAAAACCGCAATCATGGGTAAGACTGCCGACCTGACTGCTGTCCAGAAGGCCATCATTGACACCCTCAAGCAAGAGGGTAAGACACAGAAAGAAATTTCTGAACGAATAGGCTGTTCCCAGAGTGCTGTATCAAGGCACCTCAGTGGGAAGTCTGTGGGAAGGAAAAAGTGTGGCAGAAAACGCTGCACAACGAGAAGAGGTGACCGGACCCTGAAGAAGATTGTGGAGAAGGACCGATTCCAGACCTTGGAGGACCTGCGGAAGCAGTGGACTGAGTCTGGAGTAGAAACATCCAGAGCCACCGTGAACAGGCGTGTGCAGGAAATGGGCTACAGGTGCCGCATTCCCCAGGTCAAGCCACTTTTGAACCAGAAACAGCGGCAGAAGCGCCTGACCTGGGCTACAGAGCACTGGACTGTTGCTCAGTGGTCCAAAGTACTTTTTTCGTATGAAAGCAAATTTTGCATGTCATTCGGAAATCAAGGTGCCAGAGTCTGGAGGAAGACTGGGGAGAGGGAAATGCCAAAATGCCTGAAGTCCAGTGTCAAGTACCCACAGTCAGTGATGGTCTGGGGTGCCATGTCAGCTGCTGGTGTTGGTCCACTGTGTTTTATCAAGCGCAGGGTCAATGCAGCTAGCTATCAGGAGATTTTGGAGCACTTCATGCTTCCATCTGCTGAAAAGCTTTATGGAGATGAAGATTTCATTTTTCAGCACGACCTGGCACCTGCTCACAGTGCCAAAACCACTGGTAAATGGTTTACTGACCATGGTATTACTGTGCTCAATTGGCCTGCCAACTCTCCTGACCTGAACCCCATAGAGAATCTGTGGGATATTGGGAAGAGAAAGTTGAGAGACGCAAGACCCAACACTCTGGATGAGCTTAAGGCCGCTATCGAAGCATCCTGGGCCTCCATAACACCTCAGCAGTGCCACAGGCTGGTTGCCTCCATGCCACGCCGCATTGAAGCAGTCATTTCTGCAAAAGGATTCCCGACCAAGTATTGAGTGCATAACTGAACATAATTATTTGAAGGTTGACTTTTTTTGTATTAAAAACACTTTTCTTTTATTGGTCGGATGAAATATGCTAATTTTTTGAGATAGGATTTTTGGGTTTTCATGAGCTGTATGCCAAAATCATCAATATTAAAACAAGAAAAGGCTTGAACTACTTCAGTTGTGTGTAATGAATCTAAAATATATGAAAGTCTAATGTTTATCAGTACATTACAGAAAATAATGAACTTTATCACAATATGCTAATTTTTTGAGAAGGACCTGTATTAGACGACATGTCAGGCTTTGTGATCTTTAACAACTTTATTGGAAAAAAATTCAATAAACAATATGAAATACAAGCAGTAGTATTGAGTATCTGGATCTGCCTGATTGTCGTCCTTTTAAAGCTATGGATAGACTTAGATTCTGAAGAGAGACTGCAGCTGCTGGTAGGTATTAGGCAGCTTTGCTTTGTTAGATTAGGTTAAAGGATTGTATGTTGGCCTACATTTATTGTATAGTTTTCCTTCACTATAAATCATTGCTTTAATAATAAATACATATAATAATAATAATACCCATAATAGTTACTGGACTGCAATTTTATAGTACATTATCTGTAAATATATACAGTATACTACCAAAAGTATTGGGACACCTGTCTTTACATGCACGTGAATTTTAATGGCATACCAGTCTTAGTCTGTAGGATTCAATATTTGGTTGGCCCACCCTTTGCAGCTATAACAGCTTCAACTCTTCTGGGAAGGCCGTCCACAAGGTTTAGGAGTGTGTCTATGGGAATGTTTGAGCATTCTTCCAGAAGCGCATTTGTGAGGTCAGGCACTGATATGGAAAAGAAGGCCTGGCTCGCAGTCTCCACTCTAATTCATCCCAAAGGTGTTCTATCGGGTTGAGGTCAGGACTCTGTGCAGGCCAGTCAAGTTCCTCCACCCCAAACTTGCTCATCCATGTCCTTACGGACCTTGCTTTGTGCACTGGTGCGCAGTCAGGTTGGAACAGGAAGGGGCACTCCCCAAACTGTTCCCAAAAAGTTGGGAGCATGAAATTGTCCAAAATGTCTTGGTATAATGATGCTTTAAGAGTTCCCTTCACTGGAACTAAGGGTCCAAGTCCAACTCCTGAAAAAAAAACCCTACACCATACCCCCCCCCCCTCCACCAAATGATTTGGGCCAGTGCACAAAGCAAAGTCCATAAAGACATGGATGAGCGAGTTTAGGGTGGAGGAACTTGACTGGCCTGCACCTCAACCTTCTCCTTCAAGGCTAACAAACACATACAATCATAAACATAGGAGATGTGCATAAGAGATCTAACTGCACATCTCTTATGTTTATATATTTATGTTTTGTTTTTTAGCCCTGATGAAGGGAGAGGCATTTTCCACCAAAACGCATTTGCTTGATAAGTACATTTTCGACTCTCAATACATAACTTTTAACCTTTCAGCAAGTGTAATATCACTCTGGACCCTGGGTGATCCTCTCTCCTCAAAATCTATGCACAAAAGATAAGTTTGGGCTGTAATTATAATAGTGTGTCATTACACAAATATACCATACCGTTACTGGAAAAGTGCCCTTCCTTCAGAAAACTGGATTTGTGGTCCCTCCTGTTGTCAATAAAATGAACAAAGTTGTGATATTTGCCAGAAAGGCTTGGGAGAAAATAACATTTTTGTACTCACCATAAAATATTTTTCTTGAAGTCCACTGAGAGACACAGGAATGTAGTAACTCCTGGAAATGTGGATTACACTGCCACCTTCAGGAGGTTTGAACACTGACATAAAAAAACAAAAAACAAAAACAAAGTTACAGTGGTATATTAAACCTAAAACCAAAAATGTAACACACCTCCTGTATTAGAGTGCCTCCACTTTGAATGGAGGACCAACAGAGACACATTTAGACCGTGCATTGTCTGTCTGGGGGGAGGGGAGTGTTATATTTACTAGCAGATTTAGATACATTAAGCATATTAAAGCCAACCTTCAAATAACACTTTATAAACAGTTACAACAACCGTTTTGTTCCTTTTCGAATAAAGGTTTTACATAAATGAATAGGATGACCCTGTCTGTGGTAAATGTTTTTTTCCCTGTATAACTGCTACATCTGCAGAACAGCTTGGTCTTTTGAAAAACAACAGACTTACTGGCCAGATCATCAGGTGAAAACAAAGGAAGGAAAGCCTAAAAAAGAAAACTGATGCAGCCACAACATCTAAAAATCTCAAAATAAGCATAGTCAGAGAAAGCGGCGGTAGGATTTGCAGACCTTCTAGTCAATAAGGCCCTCTTAATGGAGGCAAGTGTTAGGAGAAATTGGCACCACAAGGTGTGCAATGATTTTAATATCAATAGACTCAACAGTAATAATGTTCTCTGAGAATCTTTTAACACACATGCTGCACCAGATAGCAGTAAGCAACTATATCAAATAGGCAAGGCGCAGAGTACTCACAAAAAAATCTAGTCAGGCTAGGACTGGGGCAATTGCAAATTAGACGGATTTGCATCGCTTGATGGTTTGATTGACTATGTTGTGTGAATGTGGCCTTGTATGGTTTAGAAGGATGAAGGGGCACAAGCTCATCACTGTTTCCTGTTTTCTTGTGTTTTGCATGGATTTCCCCCATAAAATCCATACCAGATTCAAAGGATCTGGTATAGAATTTGGGGAGGATCCCATGCCATGTTTTTCTAGCCAGACACAGCAGATTGCGGATCCTGATACTCCGGGCCCGGTGATCAAGTGTTCGCCGTGCGATTACATGATCACAATGCCAACAAAGCTGTTATTTATGAATTCATTCATAACAGCTATGTTGCCTCTGCTGTGATTGGCCCACAGCTATCACATGGTACCTGGGCCAATCATAGCACCCTGTATCATGTGATTAGCTGTAGCCAATCAAAGATCACTATGGATTACAGCTGTCATGAATTCACGACAGTTGAAACTTTGCTGTTACGATGATCTTCAAATCTTCAGATCTTCAAACACAAAAATAATAAAAAATCCCTGATTTACTCTCCCCCCGAGTGGTATAGTGTTACTATAGTGAAACTGAATTGCTCTGATGAAAGTATGTAAAAAAATAGCAAAAAATGAAATAAAAAATGTTAAAAAATGTTAAAAAATACTGTCACCAGTCAGTGTCCCTGATTACCGCCACATCAGTCATATGATGACGCTACACTGCACTGGTGACAGTATGTAACAAAAAATTGTGAAAGAAAATAAATTTTAGTAAATTTCTTAATTTTCAAAAAAAAAAATTGACAAAACAAATGACAACTTCAAAAAGCTCACCATGTCTCTTACTAAATGCCTCAGACGGTCTACTTTTCAAAAAGGGGTAATTTGGGAGGGATTTGAACTGTCTTAGCATTTTATGACTTCAAGAAATGAGATACAGTACATCAGAATTGATCAATTTTCAAATATATATACACCATAGTTTGTAGATGTATAACTTTCACACAAACCAATTGATATAAAATTATTGGGATTTTTTTTAAGACATATAGACATATAGCAGAATACATTTTGGCCTAAATTTATGAATAAATTTGATTTTATTGAATATGTTTTCTAACAGGAAGTGGAAAATATATACCGTATATACTCCTAATTTTAACACAAAAAACTGGGAAAACGTATTGACTCGAGTATAAGCCTAGGGTGTCCATCTGCATGCCTCACTGTGCCTCACTTTGCCTCACAGTGTCCACGTTCATGCCTCACTGTGTCCATGCCTCACTGTGTCCACGTGCATGCCTCACTGTGTCCATGCCTCACTGTGCCTTACTGTGCCCATGCCTCACTGTGTCCATGCCTCACTGTGTCCATGCCTCACTGTGCCCATGCCTCACTGTGTCCATGCCTCACTGTGCCCATGCCTCACTGTGCCCATGCCTCACTATCACTGTGCCCATGCCTCACTGTGTCCATGCCTCACTGTGCCCAATCTCCCTACCTGATCTCCGGTGCTGTGTGACTAGACTGATGTTTAACATGGGAGTCTATGGAAGGGGTGCCTGGCTTTGAAAAATCGGTGCTCCCCAGCTGTAGGTCCCCCGGACAACAAACTTTACACACTTATAGAGGAAGAGTGGGGCTACATGTGTGCCACGTTTGAGGTCCAGGGGACCTAGGGTCGGCTTGTACCGGGTCCCCAAAATCACCAGAGAAATTACTGTTTAACATTGGAGTCTATGGAAGGGGTGCCCGGGTTTGAAAAATCTGTGCTTCCCGGCCGTAGGTCCCCCGGACAACAAACTTTGCACACTTGTAGAGGAAGAGTGGGGCTACATCTGTGCCACATTTGGGGTCCAGGGGACCTACAGCTGGCTGGGATAAGGCGCACAAATGTGAAGATGGACACAGACTCGAGTATAAGCCGAGGGGGGCATTTTCAGCACAAAAAAATATGCTGAAAAACTCGGCTTATACTCGAGTATATACGGTATATATATATTTTTTAAATGTCGGCCTTTTTTTTGTTTAAAGGACAAAAAATAAAGAACCAAGTGGTGATCAAATACCACCAAAATGAAGCTCTATTTATGTGAAAAAATATATAAAAATGCCCTGGTCATGAAGGGGGTAAAATCTTCCCCAGCTGAAGTAGGTAAAATCACTACTCCCTACCAAATGGAATTTTTTTAGGTCTTCTTTTTGCTTTGGTACATGTCCACCCTGGACAAAGCCCAGCCCCCCCCCCCCCCCCCACACCATTTGTCTGAGAATCCCTTGCCTATTAGCCTAGAAAATGTCCATTAGTGTTTTTTATCATTCAGCGCCCATTGACTTCAATGAGATTTGGATTCAGCACCCAAATTTTAGTTTGGTTTTGTGAACCTTCCTTGAACTAAACCCAGGTACACTCAGCTCATCCCTAATGCTGAAGAAATGCTGATTTGGATAACTGCTCTACAGACACCATATCAAGCAGCAGATTACACACATTCGGGTTGATTTACTAAGGGCTCGTTCACACTTTCTCAAATACTGACGCTTATCAATCGCGCCTATAGTGTTAATGCGCGTTAATATGTGCGGTTGATAAGCGCTTAATGAGCATTACAAACACTCCCCCAAATGCCCTATGCGTGTTTGCAGCGCGGTTGACAGATTCCGATAAGCCCCCCACCAGCAGACCCCCACAACTACCGCCCAGGGTTGTGGGGAAGAGGCTCTTGTCTTCATACCCATGTTGAGGGCATGTGGCCTGGCTTTTTTCGGGGTTGGGGGGGCGCTCGCTCGTCCCCTTCCTTTTCTTACCTGCCGGGCTGCATGCTCAGATACGGGTCTTGTATGGATTTTAGAGTGGACCCCAAGCCATTTAAAAAAAAATAATAATTGGCGTGGAGTTCCCCTCAAATCCATACCAGACTCGAGGTCCCCGTGCCATTTTTTCCCCAATCTATTTTTATTGCCGGCAGTTTTTTTTTACATTCAGATGTCAGTGGGGAAACCCGCTGACAGCTAATGACTCATTGGTTGTTAAGGACGCGACAGCCGGCTTCCTAGCCCGCTCCTCAACAACCAGCTAAAATTCACACTGTACTAACACACCGCAACCGCGCTGCAAATTAGCCACAACCGCATGCCAGTGCAGTTGAGGCACATTACCATAGATTTGAATAGGAGGCGTTGAAAGGTTTCAAACGCCTCCTGACTCGACATTGGGCTTCAATTTTAAAGCAAGTTTTGAAGCGAAGGGACACGATGCTATCGATTCATTTTTTGTAATGTGTGCGTTGTCTATTGTATCATTTGCATAGGCCTTTGAGGGGGGTTTTGAATGCCCCTCAAACACCTGCTTTTAATGCCAGTGTGAACTTAGCTTAAGACTGGAGAGTGCAAAATCTGGTGCAGTTGTGCTTAGTAGCCAGTCAGCTTCCAGATTTTATTGTCAAAGCTTAATTGAAGAAACTGATTGGTTACCATGCACAGTTGCACCAGATTCTGAGTGCTCCAGTTTTACTAAATCTCCCTCATTGACTAAAGAGTAAAAACATCTACAGAGTACCACGTATGTTGTTAGAAGATTCGAAATAGGAAAAATATGAAAACATATAATACAAATATAATTAAAAATGTTCTTCAGGATAGCTGTGTCTTTCTTGTGTCACCTCAATAGACAATAAAGATATATATATATATATATATATATATATATATATATATATATATATATATTTTTTTTTCGTTCAATAGATTTTTATTTTTAAAATTAAATTCAGACAGAACATAAAAACAGCATGACAAAAGGCTGGATCCATAACATAATATGCATGTGTCAAACATAACATAGTGTCAGCAACAAGGCCACATAAGGTGTTTCAGAGCCTAACTGTGGGCTGAGTAATGGAAGATTACGAGCTAACCCCTGGTTAGTAGGGGAAAGAGAGATAGGGAAATGAACCAAGGGGTCAGTCGGTCTGGGGAGTCCTACCCATCCCGGGCACCCCTAATGGGATCATCCTGTGCCCTGGTCAGCCCCCCCCCAATCCGCCCCCCTCCCATAAAAATACCAGCAAGGATATTAGAGAATCCAAAGTAGACTTTGGTGTGTCTCTAGCTCTTAAACACAGATTCAACCAGGCCTATAGTGTTGCCGAATTAACTTCATATCAAACAAATAACGCATTACCCTTAAGTCATATCAACTATCCTAATTGAAAAAAATAAAAAAAAATGTAAAACAATAAAAAGAGGAAAGAGAAAGAGAGAAGGAGAGAAAGAGATAAGGAATGGAAAGGGAGCACGTGCCTAACTAGAGCTTAAGGATGTGGGTGCTCGGGGGAAATATATTTTTTTACAACTGCAGTTACTGTTTATATGTAAAACAGGACACTACTGGTAAGTCAAATCTACCTATTGAATACGGTCCACATAAATCTATTGTGGAGATTCAGACAATCTGCATATTATCAGCAATTCCAGAGCCAGAAAAGAAAAAGCAATACACAATTTTATTTAGAGATTTGAAAGTCCCATCACTGATATCATTACGAGTTGATGTTGTCTGCAATGCACATAATCACAGGTCAACCTCTATTGCTTATGTTAAGCTTTACTATAAATTACTTTTTTTTCATATCCCACTTCGTGTCACAAACACATCTCAGCTTCTTCATTATCTTTCAAGCACATTCAATATGTAACTTAGTTTTGTGATCTCGACATGGTTTCACATCACAGTTTGCATGCTTATCATACCTCAGTGTGCATATATATTATTGTAAATGTTGTATCTAAGATCTGCTGACAGTTTGACAATGGCAATGCATTATGATACACAGATAAACACAAACATTCCTATATGACCCACGACCACAATACTTTACTAGTGATTACATCTATTCTTGTGTGCCAGAGCCATGTGGTATGCCGGATTATTTCTTACCAGATCTGTTCAGGTACCAATAGACTTTAGGAAGTTGACTGGTACTCATTCACTTAGCTCTGGGGTAAATTCCCTTGCACAGTGCAACTTCCCTTGCAAAGTGAGCAGTCTAATTCCCTTTAGTAAATCAATCCCACAGAGCCAATGAGACTATGTTTAACCTCTTCAGCTCCAGAATGTTTTACCCCTTCATGACCAGGCAGTTTTTTGCAATACGGCACTGCGTTACTTTAAGTGACAATTGTGCGGTCCTGCGGCGCTGTACCCAAATAAAATGTATGTCCTTTTTTTCCCACAAATAGATATTTCTTTTGGTGGTGATTAGTCATCTCTGCGGTTTTTATTTTTTGCGCTATAAACAAAAAAGGCAGACAATTTAGAAAAAAAAAATATATATTTTTTACTTTCTGCTATAAAACATACCCAATAAAAAAATCCAAACAATCAAATTTCTTTATCAATTTAAGCCAATTTGTATTCTGCTACATATTTTTGATTAAACAAATCCCAATAAGCGTATATTGATTAGTTTGCACAAAAGTTATAGCATCAACAAACTATGGGATATTTTTATGGAATTTTTATTGATTTTTTTTTTTACTAGTAATGGCGGTGATCAGCAACTTATAGCGGGACTGTAACATTGTGGTGGACAAATCGGACACTAAGTGATTTTTTGGGGACCATTGACACTAATACAGTGATCAGTGCTAAAAAAATGCACTGTCATTGTACTAATGACACTGGCAAGGAAGGGGTTAACATTAGTAGCAATCAAAGGGTTAAATGTGTCCCTACGGAGTGCTTTTTAACTGTGTGGGGGAGGTGCTTGTACTGTAAGAAGACAGAGATCAGTGTTCCTGCTTAGCAGAAACACAAGAGCTCTGTCTTCTCCTGTCACAGGGCAGCGATCCGCCTTGTTTCTGTCTGCCTCAGGAACGATTGGCGAGTCCCGGCGGACATCAGGTCCGCCAGACCCGCTGATTGGCTCCCGCTGTGTCCAATCACAGGGGGAACGGGTCACCAGTGGCGCGCGTGTACGCCCCAGACCCAGAAGAAAAAATCATGTACAGGTACATGATTTTGCGCTAAAGGGCTGTCCTGCTGCTGTATATGTACGTGGGGCGGTCCTTAAGCAGTTAAATGTTTTACTGCTTGTGCAGGATATGTAAATAATTTATTGTGCATAGTCTGGATACAGTTACACTTGAAATATTCTAGTTTTAGTGAGAAGTTTGTAAATCCCCCCTTCCTGACCACCAATGCTGAAGAAATTTCCCTTCCCGCTGAACACCAACAATGAGACTTTTTTGTCTCACTGATGTAAATGGCACATACTACCGACTGTTACACTCTATATGCTATGCTGTACTTGTTGACTCCTAAACCATTAGACTACATTATACATTACATACTCCTGATTACTGCACTCCTACTATTGACTCCTGCACCCAATATGTAATGTTGTAGACCATATAGTCTTGACCCCTGCATTTTATATGTTATGTAGTACAATACATACACTATATTGTCAAAAGTATTGGGATGTCGGCCTTTACACACACATGAACTTTTATGGCATCCCAGTCTTAGTCCATAGGGTTCAATATTGAGTTGGCCCACCCTGTGCAGCTGCAACAGCTTCAACTATTCTGGGAAGGCTGTCCACAAGGTTTAGGAGCGTGTTTATGGGAATGTTTGACCATTCTTAAAGAAGCACATTTGTGAGGTCAAACAAGACTGTGTTCAAAGAAAGGACCATAACGACATGGATGAGCGGGTTTGGGGTGGGGGAATTTGACTGACCTGCACAGAGTCCTGACCTCAACCCGATAGAACACCATTAGGATGAATTAGAGTGGAGACTGCGAGCCAGACCTTCTTGTCCACAACAGTGCCTGACCTCACAACAGTGCCTGACCTCACAAATGTGCTTCTGGAAGAATGGTCAAACATTCCCACACATTCCCACACACTCCTCCTAATCCTTGTGGACAGCCTTCCCAGAAGAGTGGAAGCTGTTATAGCTGCAAAGGGTGGGCCAACTCAATATTGAACCCTACAGACAAGACTGGGATGCAATTAAAGTTCATGTGCGTGTAAAGGCAGGTGCCCCAATACTTTTGACAATGTAAAGGCAGATGTCCCAATACTTTTGACAATATAGTGTAGTTCTGATTGGTGGACCCATTAAACAATGTTCTATAGCCCTAAGCCCTACACCCAAAAACCTATGCTGTACATAACACTGTCTTAATAGCCGCATCCCATATGCTATATTGTACATTACATAGTCCTGACCACTGTGCTTTTAAAGTTATGTTGTATATTACATAGTTCTGAACAAAGTATTTTATTGGCTCACACAATTGCTGTTTACCAAGCAGACTCCAATATTTTGATGGTTATTTTTTAAGAAAGGCTTAGAAGCAATGTTGGCTCTTTCTATACATTCTGTAAGCATATTTGACTGAAAATTTTCATTTGTGGAAAATGATCCCTTGTTCTGAGGTTTGTGTGTGGAGTGTTTTATGGGTACAAAAACTGCAGCACGTACAATATAGCATACAGAGTGCAGCAGTTAGGACTATGTTATGTACAGCATAGCTTATGGAGTACAGAGTGCAGTGTTTACTGTAAGTAGACCCATACTCTATTTACCAATATTCAGTGAAAAGTAGCCATGCCCACTTCATATATTCTCTGCGTAAATATAACCCCTATTTTTTAAAGTTCTAAATTAGGGAAGTATGACTTTGCAAATCATGATGAGCTGGGCTTCTCTGAGAATGTCTTTGGTGGTTCTGTTGTAACATTTGAGGATACATTGTTCCACAATGCCTGCAGCTACAGAGGTCAGTGAGTCTTGTTTTAGAGTGCTTTTACTGCTTGTTCAGAATATGTAAATATATTTATGTATTTAGCCTGGGCACATTTTCACTTCAAAGCAATAACCTTTGAATGGAAAAATGTTTTGTCCATAAAATGCACTAGGACTGCAGCTCTAAAGTCTCATCTCTTCCAATGAGTAGGCTGCAGTATTGTATCTTTGTAGCAAGTCACAAGGTAAAAGGCTGCATCAGGGATTGATCTGTTTTAGACATTTGCGAACACAGCACCAGGATCTACATGATTTACATCATCTCCAGTGGTGGCTGGTGTTTTTCTTTATGTGGGGGGCAGTAAAAAACACCCTTCCTTGTCTGCCTGTCAGTCTGGCACTTACCCCAGGCATTGGGTATTGGACATCGGGCAGTAGGCATCGAGCAGCGGGAATCGGACATTGGGCAGATAGCATCGGGCATGGGGCAGCGAGCATCGGGCAGGGGCTCGTGTGTCCCTTTCCTCCATCATGGCGGCTGTGCGTCTCCTCACCTCCTCCTAGGCGTCCAATAGGATTGCCTATACTATCAGCCAATCAGACCCACTTCCTGATTGGCCGGGAGGAGGATCAGTGTTAAGCCCCATACACACGGTCGGACTTTTGCCCAACAAACTTAGTTTTAAGCAAGTTGGACCAGCAATCCGACTGTGTGTACGCTCCATCGGACAAACTTTTTTGAGTTTGGTTTTGTTTTCATCGGACAAAAGTTGGGTCTGCGAACGGACAAACTTTTGCCCAACAAAAGTCCTATGGAGCAAAGTCCTACTGTGTGTACAGAAAACCATAGGACTTTTGTCCGATGGACAAAACAACCAATGTTAAAATCAACTAACAATAGCAGAAGTTGACCAAAGGGTGGTGGTAAAGAGCAGAAAAGAGAAGAAAAACCATGTGATGTTGCAAAAAGTTTTGGAAAAGTTTTGGAAAAGTCCTGTGGTGTGTATGCTATGGGTGTGCCCGGCCAACTCCGTTCGGACAAAAAACCACGGAAAAGTCCGATGGAAGTCCGACCGTGTGTACGAGGCTTTAGAATAGCAAATATTAATTCACTATTCTAACACACCTGGGTGGGCTGTGAGTACATTCTCTGCGCCCCAAGCCTACCCTATTTTGAATGAATTTTGGTGCCCCTGGAAGACGTAATTTTCTTACAAAACGCGTAAGACGGAGTGGAGCAACGTGCTGACCTCACCTTGTGATATTGCTCGCTTACCCAGACGGACGGGTTTGTCTGATTGTGCCCTGGCCGGCACATCAGACTTAAGGCTTTCTAACTCAAGTTTGTTTGTAAGTTTGATTTTACTTTTTTATACAAATAAATAATAAGGTTTTACACTATCAGAGCCTTCATATCTTTTACATGCCACGCTATTTGCTTACGGGTCTGAATATCCATGGAGTGATCTGATCAGCGGTGAAGCAGGCTTTAGACTCTTTGAACACAGGCTGTGTTGATTACACGCTTTCCCTGATCCTCTGTCACGGGGGATCACGGACCTCTGGTAAGAAGTGATTTTTTCAATTGGTGGTGGATTTCACATTAACTTTTGTTCACCAGCGTTTGAAGAGTCTTCAATCTTCATCCATGGATGGACTTTAAGGAATTTGCATGGGTGATCAGTTATTAATTTCATCTCATATATGGACTTCACTTTCACTTGGACACTATATGAATTCATTCACTCAGTGTTTATAGGTTTTTCATAATTTTGTATTTAACTATTTATGATCCATCTGGTTATTTTTCACATCTATATATGTTTCACTACTTGGTGTTTATTAAGAGAATATTTTGATTTATATATGCTCCAAGGTTGCACGATTCTATATTTTCCCATGTTTTGTTCACTGTACTAATGTTTCACAGGAGAGTCGCCGCTTCCAATTCATACTTGTAGACTATGCCATAGGTTTTACAAGCGTGTTATATTTCTTAGTGCAGTTTCTTTTCCTTTTTATCCATACCCTATTTTGAAGCCTATTAGAGCCCTTGGCTTCCTGCAAGGGGCCGGACGCATGGATAGGGGAGGCAACTGCATGGGGGGGGGGTGCGCCCTTAATGGACGGGCCTCCCCTGATCATCTCTGAGACCGTGAGGCTGATTTACTAAAGTAGAGATAATTTAGATAATAAATTGTGTGAATGTTCACTTCAATTATCCAATCATTAAAAGCTGTAATAATTTAACCTCTTTAGGACCGCCTGCCTGCATTGTATGTGTCAGTTAGTCAGTTCCCACCCATTGTCAGTTAGTGTCAGATTTCCCACAGCACTATCACAGTGTTGCTATAGGTCACTGATTGTTAGGGATGAGCTTCGAGTTCGAGTCGAACTCATGTTCGACTCGAACATTGCCTGTTCGCCCGTTCGCCGAACAGCGAACAAATTGGGGTGTTCGTGGCAAATTCGAAAAATCTATGGGAGAAATCTAAAGTGCTAATTATAAAGGCTTATATGCAAGTTATTGTCCTAAAAAGTGTTTGGGGACCCGGGTCCTGCCCCAGGGGACATGTATCAATGCAAAAAGAAGTTTTAAAAACGGCCGTTTTTTCGGGAGCAGTGATTTTAATAATGCTTAAAATGAAAAAATAAAAGTGAAATATTCCTTTAAATTTCGTACCTGGGGGGTGTGTATGATATGCATGTGAAGTGGCGCATGTTTCCCGTGCTTAGAACTGTCCCTGCAAAAAATGTCATTTTTGAAAGAAAAAAATGCATTTAAAACTGACTCGCAGCTATTAATGAATTGTCGGCTCCCGGCAATACATACAAAAGTCATTGATAAAAAAAAAAAAAAAAGCGTGGGGGTTCCCCAGAATTCAATTACCAGGCCCTTCAGGTCTGGAATGGATATTAAGGGGAACCCCGCCGCAAATTAAAAAAAAAATTGACGCGGGGTTCCCCCAAATATCCATTCCAGGCCCTTCAGATCTGGCATGGATTTTAAGGGGAACTCCACCCCAAATTTAAAAAAAAAATGGCGTGGAGTCCCCCTAAAAATCCATACCAGACCCCTTATCCGAGCACGCAACCTGGCCGGCCGCAGGGGAAAAGGGGGGGATGAGAGAGCGGCCCCCCCTCCCTCCTGAACCGTACCAAGCCACATGCCCTCAACATGGGGAGGATGTCTCCATGTTGATGGGGACAAGGGCCTCATCCCCACAACCCTTGCCCGGTGGTTGTGGGGGTCTGCGGGCGGGGGGCTTATCGGAATCTGGAAGACCCCTTTAACAAAGGGGACCCCCAGATCCCGGCCCCCCCCCCATGTGAATTGGTAAGGGGTACATTGTACCCCTACCATTTCACGAAGAAAGCGTAAAAAAATGTTTAAAAAAACACACAAACACCTTGAAAAAGTCCTTTATTTAAAAAAAAAACAAAAAAACATTCCAGCGGTGAAATCCAGTGTCCCGCGGCGATCCCGATGTCCAGTGCTGTCCGTCATTGGTTGTGCCTGAGCGGACCTGATGGGGAACTCCCTCTCAGTATTTTAAATGTATAGACCCGCCCCTTCTAAAGTTCCCCATCAGGTCCGCTCAGCGGACCAGATGCGGAACATGAGAAGGGGCGGGTCTATACATGTATAACCAAAGTGAGAGCAGTTCCCCATCAGGTCCGCCCCCTCGGTATGTCGGACCCGCCTATGTCATTGGCTTGAGCGGGGAACTTCCTTCACTGTGTAAATTTAAATTTACATAGTGAAGGAAGTTCCCCGCTCAAGCCAATGACGTAGGCGGGTCCGACATACCGAAGGGGCGGACCTGATGGGGAACTGCTCTCACTTTGGTAATACATGTATAGACCCGCCCCTTCTCATGTTCCGCATCTGGTCCGCTGAGCGGACCTGATGGGGAACTTTAGAAGGGGCGGGTCTATACATTTAAAATACTGAGAGGGAGTTCCCCATCAGGTCCGCTCAGGCACAACCAATGAAGGACAGCGCTGGACATCGGGATCGCCGCGGGACACTGGATTTCACCGCTGGAATGTTTTTTTGTTTTTTTTAAATAAAGGACTTTTTCAAGGTGTTTGTGTGTTTTTTTTTTTTTTTTTTTACGCTTTCTTTGTGAAATGGTAGGGGTACAATGTACCCCTTACCAATTCACATAGGGGGGGGCCGGGATCTGGGGGTCCCCTTTGTTAAAGGGGTCTTCCAGATTCCGATAAGCCCCCCGCCCGCAGACCCCCACAACCACCGGGCAAGGGTTGTGGGGATGAGGCCCTTGTCCCCATCAACATGGGGACATCCTCCCCATGTTGAGGGCATGTGGCTTGGTACGGTTCAGGAGGGAGGGGGGCCGCTCTCTCGTCCCCCCCTTTTCCCCTGCGGCCGGCCAGGTTGCGTGCTCGGATAAGGGGTCTGGTATGGATTTTTAGGGGCACTCCACGCCATTTTTTTAAAAAATTTGGGGTGGAGTTCCCCTTAAAATCCATGCCAGATCTGAAGGGCCTGGAATGGATATTTGGGGGAACCCCACGTCAATTTTTTTTTAAATTTGCGGCGGGGTTCCCCTTAATATCCATTCCAGACCTGAAGGGCCTGGTAATTGAATTCTGGGGAACCCCCACGCTTTTTTTTTTTTTTTTATCAATGACTTTTGTATGTATTGCCGGGAGCCGACAATTCATTAATAGCCGCGAGTCAGTTTTAAATGCATTTTTTTCTTTCAAAAATGACATTTTTTGCAGGGACAGTTCTAAGCACGGGAAACATGCGCCACTTTACATGCATATCATACACACCCCCCAGGTACGAAATTTAAAGGAATATTTCACTTTTATTTTTTCATTTTAAGCATTATTAAAATCACTGCTCCCGAAAAAACGTCCGTTTTTAAAACTTCTTTTTGCATTGATACATGTCCCCTGGGGCAGGACCCAGGTCCCCAAACACTTTTTAGGACAATAACTTGCATATTAGCCTTTATAATTAACACTTTAGATTTCGAACGTTCGAGTCCATTGTATTTAATAGGGTTCTAAAGTTCACACGAACATTTTGTCTGTTCGCAGGTTCTGGTGCGAACCGAACAGGGGGGTGTTCGGCTCATCCCTGCTGATTGTTATCATATACCATTACTGGTATAATAGTATAAAAAAGTATATAAATTCAAGGATGTGTACCATAGTTCGTATAACTTTCACAAAAACCAATCAAAATACACTTATTGGGATTTTCTTTTTACCAAAGACATGTATTAGAATACATTTTAGCCTAAACTTATGAAGAAATGTGATACTTTTATTTTTTATTGGATATGTTTTATAGCAGAATGTAAAAAATATTGTTTATTTTTTATTTTTTTCACAAATAATAAACCCAGTGGTGATCAAATACCACCTAATAAAAGCTCTATTTGTGTGAAAAAAATGAATAAATTTTGTTTGGATACAGTGACCGTGCAATTACCAGTTAAAGTAGCACAGTGCAAAATAGCAAAAAATGGCGTGGTCAGTAATAGGGATGAGCCGAACACCCCCCTGTTCGGTTCGCACCAGAACCTGCGAACAGACCTAAAGTTTGCGCAAACTTTAGAACCCTATTAAATACAATGGACTCAAACGTTTGAAATCAAAAGTGCTAATTATCAAGGCTAATATGCAAGTTATTGTCCTAAAAAGGGTTTGGGGACCCGGGGAAACTCCACGCCATTGTTTTTTAAATTTGGCGTGGAGTTCCCCTTAAAATCCATACCAGACCTGAAGGATCTGGTATGGATATTTGGGGGGAACCCCACGTCATTTTTTTTTTTATTTGATGAACGGTTCTCCTTAATATCCATACCAGACCTGAAGGGCCTGGTAATTGAATTTGGGGGGATCCCCACACATTTTTATCAATGACTTTTCTTTGTATTGCTGGGAGCCGACAATTCATTATAGCCGACAATTCATTATATGCTTTTAAATGACTTTTTTTCTTCAGAAATGACACTTTGTGCAGGGACAGTCTAAGCACGGGAAACAAGCGCTGCTTTACATGCATACTATACACCCCCCAGGTACGAAATTTAAAGGAATATTTCACTTTTATTGTTTCACTTTAGGCATTATTAAAATCACTGCTCCCGAAAAAACGTTGCATTGATACATGTCCCCTGGGGCAGGACCCGGGTCCCCAAACACTTTTTATGACAATAACTTGCATATAAGCCTTTAAAATTATCACTTTAGATTTCTCCCATAGATTTTTACAGGGTGTTCCGCGGCTTTTCGAATTTGCCGCGAACACCCCAAATTGTTCGCTGTTCGGCGAACGGGCGAACAGGCAATGTTCAAATCAAACATGAGTTTGACTCGCACTCGAAGCTCATCCCTAGTCAGGAAGGGGGTAAAACCTTACGGAGCTAAAGTGGTTAACAGAAATTTGTTTCTCACATGACTTGACATGATTGTGTTAACATTCCCAAATCCTTTAATATTTCAGCCTCAAAATCTCAGCCCTGGGAATAGTTGCTGACCGCTTTGTGTGTAGGAACTGCCCTGCTAGTACTAGGAGTGTAATATACTGTGCCTGTGTTTACTAACAAGCACTCCAATCTTCACCACTTTAAAATCAATCTCTGGCATTACAAAGAAAAATAAAATACATTTAACCTCCTATCCACTTACCCCTAACTAATCACACTTTATTAATAAAAGCTAAAAAAAAAGGTCAAGGCCAAATCTGATTCTTTATCAGAGTGGGCATGACCTGTTTGGTTAGGTGGGAATTCCCTGTTGGCTGCCAAGATTGTCCAACATTGTTGGGAAATCAATGGTGAGTCAGTGATAGTGGATTCAGGTAAGTACTTTCAGAATTTTAAAGCATTTATATTTTTAGAGGCTTTTTTTTTTTTTTTTGCTGCTAATATATAATATAGATGCATTGAGCTATTCTAGAACATCTTCAGTTGGCAATATTTTCACTGCAGTCCATCTGAGAATTTACACATATTTCCTGTATAGGATCTACATGCAGCCCGCTGATTACCGAGAAGTATAAGAAGCTGTATTTGTCCTCCTTTGCAAGTAATGACTCTACTTAATCAGCATTGGGCTCATCTTGTTTGTACATATTGAATTTACATGATATGATGATATAACCCTAAGGTCCATAGGTGAGGCTTTCACAAGCTATTAATCAGTTCTCATTATAGCTCACTTGCTTTCTTCAAGCTTGTAATTATGGCGTAATATGTAACGAAACCATGATTAGGAAATGATAACTGACCCTACTAAAAAAAAAAAAAAAAGTTTTTCTGGCTATTGGCGTGTTACTTTATTTTAATACATATTTTTGAACTTCACACTGGTACCTAGTGCCTAATGACCAAAAATGCTGAAAGATTAAAAAAAATAACTCTATTAATGATCAGGTAATATCTGCACCCAATCTGAACTGCTATTAATTTGTTGGTGGGGTCAGTTGATTGGTACCCAAGATGGAGTAAAGGTACATAGAGACAAAGTAAGGTGGCACAATTATTATTTGGTAAAGTTGAAGTAACAATTAACATGTAGAAGGCAGTGGCAAGGTGTCCAATATTATAGGCAACCCGGGTATAATAGCTGATAACAATGTGGGTCTCTCCACTTGAGAGGACACTTATGTAGGATATGCTACCGAAACGGTATCTGATGAAGAGGGTGGCTGGCAGAACAGCTGTGCAGGCACCTGTAGTAACCAGATAGGAAGGTCCTTGTCCGAAGCTCTCTAGAGTTCTCAAAAAGTAAAGCCAGGCATAGTATCCCTGCATTATTTGTGGACCGGAACCTCTCTCTAGTGTTAAGTACTTTGTCCCTAGCCAGCAGGGGTCCTGTCTTTACACTATCCACTTCGCAAATGCATGCCAACTGCAGGGGGACAGGACAGTGCTATTTATTAGCACTGCCCTCACTAAAGATGGCCACAGAGGTCATTCAGGGCAGCCGCGTTCAATCGAATAGCTGCTCCTTTGATGACACCTACAGAGGCCTCAGAGGAACAAAAGCTCCTCTCAATCTTTGTTCTCTCTGCACAGCGGCTGCCAGAACAGCACCACCTATAGAGTAGAGCCTAACTGCACCTGCCTACAAGTTAAAGATAAAATGTTACTGCACAATAGTGGAGGTTAAATCAAGCTTTGTATGGTGTGCTATGCATGCTGTTTACACACATCAGACTTGTTTGTCATCTAATTTTTGATGCTCATTAGATCCTTAAAATTACTATGTTTTGCATATTATTTATGCCATCACTCCTGTTTGATTTGCTAATTCCCAAAAACTTTTTCATTTTCTACACCTAAAAATCAGCAAAATAATTAGAGTTTTAACAGCTGGCTGTTTTTTTTACTATTTTTCAGTGGAGTTTTAAAGTATCGCTAAAATTCAAAACTGGTATATGAATACATAATTGAACAAACATATTAACCTGTCTTGTGAAAAATAGCTAATTTTGTTGTATTCTGCCTTCTAACAAATGTTTAACAGTGGTTTCTCCTGCTCTTTTCTGTGATACATAGATAAGTAAGTCAAGAAATATGTCGCTGCTTTTCTACGCCGATTGACAAGCACTGTACTAAGCTCATTCTGCCTCCAAAGCTTTTCATTTTTAAATACTTACTAGGAACAGGTTATATACACCTCCAAAACAGAATCATTTAGTCACAGACCAAAGGCTTTTTCCCTTGAGGAATTCACATGGTCTGTGAAAAAACATGTCGGGATGGAGTCAGTGACATCATCAAGCTGGAAGCGATGAAGTTTGCACTATATTGACGTGATGTTTCTTAAGGGGGCAATACATTGAAATACATTAAAATCCTTGTTCTGTATTGATGTGCAAATTCAGTGCACTTTTTTTGTGAGTGCATTTTAATAATTCAAAATAAAATGTAATGTTTTTTTAGACATTAGCACAATGATGGCCTGCAATGTTTTGCTTTGGTAAGCAAAGACAAAAAATTCTGTCTACGAACAATGGTGAACTGGACCAATGGCTGTTGGTAAATTTGGAGAAGTTGACTGAAGATCAGACCCCAAATATAGGGGAAGGCGTGTTGGAACCTATTTAACACAGGTCAATGTTGTGAGTGTTTAGTGGTGGAGTTAACGTGGTGTTTATTGATGTGGAGCACAGATTACACCTACCGTATTTTTCGCTCTATAAGATGCACCTGACCATAAGATGCACCTAGGTTTTAGAGGAGGAAAACAAGAAAAAAAAATATTCTGAACCAAATGGTGTACTAAAATATTTACCAGTGCCAAAGAAATACAGCCTGACCTGTGCCAAAGAAATGCAGCCTGACCTGTGCCACAGAAATGCCCGACCATTGCCATTATTGCATCCCGAACTGTGCCAATAAAGCAGCCTGACCTGTGCCATTTTTGCAGCCCGACCTGTGTCAATAATGCAGCCCGACCTGTGCCAATAATGCAGCCCGACCTGTGACATTATTGCAGCCCGACCTGTGACATTATTGCAGCCCAACCTGTGACATTATTGCAGCCCAACCTGTGACATTATTGCAGCCTGACCTGTGCCACAGAAATGCCCGACCATTGCCATTATTGCATCCCGAACTGTGCCAATAAAGCAGCCTGACCTGTGCCATTTTTGCAGCCCGACCTGTGTCAATAATGCAGTCCGACCTGTGCCAATAAGCAGCCCGACCTGTGACATTATTGCAGCCCGACCTGTGACATTATTGCAGCCCAACCTGTGACATTATTGCAACCCGACCTGTGACATTATTGCAGCCCAACCTGTGCCAATAATGCAGCCCAACCTGTGACATTTTTGCAGCCCGACCTGTGACATTATTGCACCCCGACCTGTGCCATTATTGCAGCCTGACTTGTGGCATTATTGCAGCCTGACCTGTGCCATAGCTCGGGCTGCTCTGTCTTCTCAGCAAGTGTCGGCTGGGAGATCGCCCGGCGCTCGTGAGAGCTTGGGACGGCTTTCCTCTGCTCTCCTGCCTCTCTTCCAGTCAGTGGTGTATTTTGGTTTTGTGCTACCCTAGGCAAGACTAAAATTGGGCACCCCCCATTTGAATTTGTCACACCCCTTCTTGTTTAAGACCCACCCTTCATCTGTAAACTCCACCACTTCCTCTTTAGGCCCCACCTCTTTCAATTAGAGCTCCACCTCAGGAGTTGGCTAGAGACTGCAGACATACTATAGGTTAGGAGTTGGTCAGAGACTGTGGACATCATACAAGAGACGACGGTCAGAGACTGCAGACATCATCCAGGAGATGGTTAGGGGCTGCGGACATGGTCAGGGGCTGCGGACATGGTCAGGGGCTGCGGACATGGACAGGGGCTGCGGACATGGACAGGGGCTGCGGACATGGACAGGGGCTGCGGACATGGACACGGGCTGCAGACATGGTCAGGGGCTGCGGACATGGACAGGGGCTGCGGACATGGACAGGGGCTGCGGACATGGACAGGGGCTGCGGACATGGACATGGACAGGGGCTGCAGACATGGACATGGACAGGGGCTGCAGACATGGACATGGACAGGGGCTGCAGACATGGATAGGGGCTGTGGACATGGATAGGGGCTGAGGACATGGACAGGGGCTGCGAACATGGACAGGGGCTGCAGACATGGACATGGACAGGGGCTGCAGACATGGACATGGACAGGGGCTGCGAACATGGAAATGGACAGGGGCTGGGGACATGGACATGGACAGGGGCTGCGGACATGGACATGGGCTGCGGACATGGACAGGGGCTGCGGACATGGACATGGACAGGGGCTGCAGACATGGATAGGGGCTGTGGACATGGATAGGGGCTGAGGACATGGACAGGGGCTGCGAACATGGACAGGGGCTGCAGACATGGACATGGACAGGGGCTGCAGACATGGACATGGACAGGGGCTGCGAACATGGAAATGGACAGGGGCTGGGGACATGGACATGGACAGGGGCTGCGGACATGGACAGGGGCTGCAGACATGGACAGGGGCTGCGGACATGGACAGGGGCTGCGAACATGGACATGGACAGGGGCTGCAGACATGGACATGGACAGGGGCTGCGGACATGGACAGGGGCTGCGAACATGGAAATGGACAGGGGCTGCGGACATGGACATGGACAGGGGCTGCGGACATAGTCAGGGGCTGCGAACATGGACAGGGGCTGCGAACATGGACAGGGGCTGCGGACATGGACAGGGGCTGCGGACATGGTCAGGGGCTGCGAACATGGTCAGGGGCTGCGAACATGGAAAGGGGCTGCGGACATGGACAGGGGCTGCGGACATGGGCAGAGGCTGCGGACATGGACAGGGGCTGCGGGCATGGACAGGGGCTGCGGACATGGAAATGGACAGGGGCTGCGGACATGGACAGGGGCTGCTGCGGACATGGACAGGGGCTGCCGACATGGACAGGGGCTGCCGACATGGTCAGCATCCTTCTTCTAATACATTTGCCGGTGTTGTGCCGAGAATGGTTTCCATGTCGGAATCTGTTTCCCCTGTCTCTTGGTGGCGATCGGAACTCTGCCTCTCCAGCCCTCTGCATTGCCGCTCCTCCTACTCTATCCCTGAATGCTAATCATCCTAATACCGCCCCGCCTCTCCAGCCCTCTGCATTGCCGCTCCTCCTACTCTACCCCCAAATTTGCTAATCATCCTAATCCCGCCCCCGTGCTCGTCCCCGGTACAATGTTATCACTCCTTCCACATAATGAATATACAGTATATATACTGTGTGTATATATATATATATATATATATATATATATATATATATATATGTATATATATATATATTACTCCTTCCACATATGGGTACAATATTATTTCTCCTTCCACATACATATATACAGTGGGGCAAAAAAGTATTTAGTCAGCCACCAATTGTGCAAGTTCTCCCACTTAAAAAGATGAGAGAGGCCTGTAATTGTCATCATAGGTATACCTCAACTATGAGAGACAAAATGTGGAAACAAATCCAGACAATCACATTGTCTGATTTGGAAACAATTTATTTGCAAATTATGGTGGAAAATAAGTATTTGGTCAATATCAAAAGTTCATCTCAATACTTTGTTATATATCCTTTGTTGGCAATGACAAAGGTCAAACGTTTTCTGTAAGTCATCACAAGGTTGTCACACACTGTTGCTGGTATGTTGGCCCATTCTTCCATGCAGATCTCCTCTAGAGCAGTGATGTTTTGGGGCTGTCGCTGAGCAACACGGACTTTCAACTCCCTCCAAAGGTTTTCTATGGGGTTGAGATCTGGAGACTGGCTAGGCAACTCCAGGACCTTGAAATGCTTCTTACGAAGCCACTCCTTCGTTGCCCAGGCGGTGTGTTTGGGATCATTGTCATGCTGAAAGACCCAGCCACGTTTCATCTTCAATGCCCTTGCTGATGGGAAGAGTTTTGCACTCAAAATCTCACGATACATGGCCCCATTCATTCTTTCATGTACACGGATCAGTCGTCCTGTTCCCTTTGCAGAGAAACAGCCCCAAAGCATGATGTTGCCACCCCCATGCTTCACAGTAGGTATGGTGTTCTTTGGTTGCAACTCAGCATTCTCTCTCCTCCAAACACGACGAGTTGTGTTTCTACCAAACAGTTATACTTTGGTTTCATCTGACCATATGACATTCTCCCAATCCTCTTCTGGTTCATCCAAATGATCTCTAGCAAACCTCAGATGGGCCCGGACATGTACTGGCTTAAGCAGGGGGAGACGTCTGGCACTGCAGGATCTGAGTCCCTGGTGGCTTAGTGTGTTACTGATGGTAGCCTTTGTTACGTTGGTCCCAGCTCTCTGTGGTTCTGGGATTTTTGCTCACCATTCTTGTGATCATTTTGACCCCACGGGTGAGATCTTGCGTGGAGCCCCAGATCGAGGGAGATTATCAGTGGTCTTTTATGTCTTCCATTTTCTAATTATTGCTCCCACAGTTGATTTCTTCACACCAAGCTGCTTGCCTATTGCAGATTCAGTCTTCCCAGCCTGGTGCAGGTCTACAATTTTGTTTCTGGTGTCCTTCGACAGCTCTTTGGCCTTCACCATAGTGGAGTCTGGAGTGTGACTGTTTGAGGTTGTGGACAGGTGTCTTTTATACTGATAACAAGATCGAAAAAAATCCCATTAATACAGGTAATGAGTGGAGGACAGAGGAGTCTCTTAAAGAAGAAGATACGGGTCTGTGAGAGCCAGAAATCTTGCTTGTTTGTAGGTGACCAAATACTTATTTTCCACCATAATTTGCAAATAAATTCTTTCCAAATCAGACAATGTGATTGTCTGGATTTGTTTCCACATTTTTTCTCTCATAGTTGAGGTATACCTATGATGACAATTACAGGCCTCTCTCATCTTTTTAAGTGGGAGAACTTGCACAATTGGTGGCTGACAAAATACTTTTTTGCCCCACTGTATATATATCTATATATATGTAGCGGGTATACACTTTCTGTGTATTCAAAACTGGCAGAGACACCAGTGATGTGCAGTTCCCTGCGGCCCCGCGGGTGGCGCTGTCGCCTTGGGCTGGGGTTGAACCATTGCTGTGTGCTGTGCTCCCTTTTTGTCCTCCCTCGGCAGCGGTATGGTGGGGGGGGAACCCGCCGTGCTTGCTGGGAGAGGGTATAAAGGGGCCGGCCATCTTTATCACGGGGTCGAGTCCCAGGCACCTTCAGCCTGTGGGCGTGTGGTTCGTGTCGGTCCTCTAGGCGGCCTAGGCCTAGAGGACGTTCGGAGGTCATGTTCCATCCCAGGCACCTTTAGCCTGGGGTGAGGTACTAGGATGGAGGTCTGGAGCTCAGTGCCCAACACGGAGTTCCACGAGGGAAGGAGATCCTAGGGGACCCTGGGAGAGGGTACCCGAATCCGGAGGGCGTAATGGACCGGTGGGAGACACTTGCTTGAAGACCCGGTGCAGCATATTGCCGGTGACAGGTGAGCCTTCCATTGGAGACCGCCTGGAAGGAAATCCCCCTTCGCTGGGAGACCGCAACCCACTTTCAGGAAGGAAAGTGGAGAGTTCATTGTGTCTGGGCCAACTCGCATCCACACCTCCTTGTCTGTTCTGTTCTCTAAGGAGTCCAACTGATTGTGTTCACTTTTGCATTGAGAAGAATAAAGGAGTGATGGACTTTAATGGTGTGGGGCTCGTTTTTTGGCAGGCATTGTTCAAGGTAACTCTCTGTGAAGATTCCAGGTGCAGAACACCGACCCGAAGATAAAATAAGAACTTTGCTTACACCACACGGACACCTGTGGTGGAGGCTTGGCGTGGTGACCCCGCACTCTCTCCTCATAAGGTACCCCTAGACAAGAGAGAGACGAGCTGATGAGATAGAGGAGAGAGTGGAGGCCGCTACATATATATATATATATCTATCTATATATAGATATCTCTATCTATATATAGATATCTCTTTATATATATATATATATATATATATATATATATATATATATTATTGCTACTCCTACCACCTTTTATCTATCTATCTATCCTATATATCTATCTATCAGTATACACGTCATCATTATCATCTCTTCCTGTTATTTTAACTAATTTTTTATTGCCCCTCCTATTATTTTATTTTATTTTTTATTACACATCCTATTATTTTATATTTATTGTTAACCCTTCTATTATTTTACATTATTATTACACCTCCTATTATTTTATCTCATTTAGTCACTGTGCCCATCAATTGCCGCCACTGTGCCATCAAATGCAGCCACTGTGCCCATCAATTGCCGCCACTGTGCCATCAAATGCAGCCACTGTGCCCATAAATTGCTGCCACTGTGCCATCAAACGCAGCCACTGTTCCCATCAATTGCCGCCACTGTGCCATTAAATGCAGCCACTGTGCCCATCAATTGCCGCAGCCATTGTGCCCATCAATTGCCGCCACTGTGCCATCAAATGCAGCCACTGTGCCCATCAATTTCCACCACTGTGCCCATCAATTGCCGCCACTGTACCATCAAACACAGCCACTGTGCCCATCAATTGCCACTACTGTGCCATCAAACGCAGCCCATGTGCCCATCAATTTCTGCCACTGTGCCCATCAATTGCCGCCCCTGTACCATCAAACACAGCCACTGTGCCCATCAAACGCAGCCACTGTGCACATCAAACACAGCCAGTGTGCCATGTGTTTCTCTGACTGCTCTACTCTTTGCATAAATCATCCTCACTTACCCCAGACCCTTTCTGTCCAGGGGAAGCGGATTTCGATAGCAAGCCGACTATTGCTATTGAATCTGGCTCCCCCTCCCAATAAAGCTTCTACGGCACTTCAAGGGTTAAAAACACTTGTATATGGTTTCCCTGACTGCTCTACTCTTTGTCTAAATCATTCTCACTCTTCCTTCTTACCCCAGACCCTTTCTGTCCAGGGGAAGCGGATTTCGATAGCAAGCCAACTATTGCTATCGAATCTGGTTCCCCCTCCCAATAAAGCTTCCACGGCACTTCAAGGGTTAAAAACACTTGTATATGGTTTCCCTGACTGCTCTACTCTTTGTCTAAATCATTCTCACTCTTCCTTCTTACCCCAGACCCTTTCTGTCCAGGGGAAGCGGATTTCGATAGCGAGCTGACCATTGCTATTGAATCTGGTTCCCCCTCCCAATAAAGCTTCCACGGCACTTCAAGGGTTAAAAACACTTGTATATGGTTTCCCTGACTGCTCTACTCTTTGTCTAAATCATTCTCACTCTTCCTTCTTACCCCAGACCCTTTCTGTCCAGGTGTAGCGGATTTCGATAGCAAGCTGATTATTGCTTTTCAAATCTCGTACCCCCTCCCATTATAGCTTCCACGGCACTTCAAGGGTTAAAAACACTTGTATATGGTTTCCCTGACTGCTCTACTCTTTGTATAAATCATTCTCACTCTTCCGTCTTACCCCAGAACCTTTCTGTCCAGGGGAAGTGGATTTCGATAGCAAGCTGACTATTGCCATTGAATCTGGTTCCCCCTCCCAATATAGCTTCCACGGCATTTCAAGTGTTAAAACACTTGTATATGGTTTCTCTGACTGCTCTACTCTTTGTCTAAATCATTTTCATTTTCATCTTTAAAGATAGAATCTGTTAGTAATATGGAATGTTGAGGACTGCTCAGTTTTCCATCTGCATACAATTCATAATCCAGGGGTCAGAATCTATTGTTTCCCTAGTTCCTGATGAGGTCACATATGACGAAACATGTTGGGGAGCTAGGACACACACACAC
Source organism: Rana muscosa (assembly GCA_029206835.1). NCBI lineage: Eukaryota > Metazoa > Chordata > Amphibia > Anura > Ranidae > Rana > Rana muscosa. Next base: position 125,483,852 of record CM055117.1, on the reverse strand, counting down.
ACTACATCATGCACGCTTATTAGCAGGTTGTGCCATTATTATTTACAGTAGGTGCCGCGGATATTGTGTCAATCTCGCCGCTTCTAGCGGCGAGATTGACACCCTATGAGCTTCGTCGCGAGAGCCAGCGCCGAGCTGTCTCGTCATCGGGAAAGGAAAAAAATGTTCCTTTCACGATGAGCGACACGCGACGCGACGTGGATTCCCGCCAATACCAGGCACTGCGTTTGGTATGAATCCTGAGCGGGAACTCCACGCCAATTTTTAAAGAAAAAACCGGCGTGGGTTCCCCCTCCAGGAGCATACCAGGCCCTTGGGTCTGGTCTGGATTTGAAGGGGAACCCTACGCCGAAAAAACGGCATGGGGGTCCCCCTCAAAATCCAAACCAGACCCTTATCCGAGCACGCAACCTGGCAGGCCGCAGGGGAAGAGGGGGGGGGGGCGAGAGAGCGACCCCCCTCCCTCCTGAACCGTACCAGGCCGCATGCCCTCAACATGGGGGGTTTGGTGCTCTGGGGCAGGGGGGCGACCTGCGGCCCCCCCACCCCAGAGCACCTTGCCCCCATGTTGATGAGTGTCAGGGTCACCTGTGGCCAGGTGACAGATGCACACCGTAGGGGGACAGGAGTGCACCGCGAGGTAGTGAACCCTATGGCTGGCTTCTGTGGATAGGAAACTGGGTGGTTGTGGAAAGCGGGACCAGAGGAGCACAACCGGGATCCTAACGGAAGCGAGAGCCAAGATTCCCCAGGGCGCGGAGTCTAAGACCCAGCTGGTCTTCTCCAGGGCCTCTAGTGGTGAGGATGTTACGCTGCAGGCTGGGACCAGGTCGCGGCCCCTGGAGTTTCCTAGCTCACGCCCCGTAGGATAAGGGGAAGCAGCAGCACACGATAGAGAGAACCGAATAACAAGCCGAAGGTCAGGGGCCACAAGCAGACAAGGATAACGAAGAACGAGCCGAAGGTCAAGGGTCACGAGCAGACAGGGATGGTCGGGGACAAGCCAATAACGTAACAGAGAGACAGACGTAGCACACGGCAGGCAGGAACCCAAACACACAATGCCTAACAAACACGTTGATCAGCAAAGCAGGCTTGCAGTGCACAGGTTAATATAGTGTTCAGTGATAGGGCCTGGGGTGGAGTCAGGCTGGGAGGAGATTATAAAGGAAGCCAGGTGAAGGAGGTCTGGTCTCTAGATGAACACATGAGGAGGAAGGTAAGATGGCAGACAGACATTAATGCATATCCATGACAGTACCCTCCCTCTTACGAGGCCTCCCCCTTCCCCGCCTGGGCCCAGGTTTAGAGGGAAACTTCAGATGAAACTCCTTTAACAGACGAGGTGCAAAGACCTCAGATGCAGTGATCCAAGACCTCTCCTCAGGACCAAACCCTTTCCAATGAACGAGGTACTGAAGAACGCCTTTACAGAGTCGGGAGTCCAGAATTTGACTGATCTCGTACTCCTGATTATCCTCAGAGACAGGCGCCACGGTAGGAAGAGGACGAGAGAATTTATTGAGGACTAAAGGCTTTAGAAGAGCAACATGAAAGGAGTTAGTGATTTTAAGGCTCTTAGGAATCTGGAGTTTGAAACAAACCGGATTCAGTTTAGCAGTTACCGTGTATGGACCGATGAATCGTGGAGCAAACTTCAGAGAAGGAACTCGGAGCTTGATGTTCCTGGTAGAGAGCCAGACTTTGTCCCCTGGCTGAAGAGAAGGCGGTTTACGCCTGCGGCGGTCGGCAAAGCCTTTGAATTTTTCAGCAGCTGCCCGGAGGGAATCATGAACGTGACCCCAAACGGAATTGAGAGACTCCTGAACCGAAGCCAAAGCTGGAATGTCTGGAGAACAGATCATAGGAAGAGGAAGTTGAGGGTGTTTTCCATAAACTGTGAAAAAGGGTGTCTTCTGCGAACTGGTATTCACATGATTGTTATGGGAGAATTCTGCCCACGGGAGTAGAGAGGACCAATCGTCATGGTGAGAAGACACAAAGGTGCGAAGAAAGACCTCTAACTCCTGATTAACCCTCTCAGTCTGTCCATTGGATTGGGGATGGTAAGAAGAAGAAAAATCCAAGACAATATTGAGGGATTTGCAAAAGGCTCTCCAAAAACGAGACGTGAATTGGACTCCCCTGTCGGAAACAATATGAGAAGGGACCCCATGTAGGCGGAGAATTTCTCGAATGAAAATGGGAACCAAGGCAGGGGCAGAAGGAAGACCAGGAAGAGGAACAAAATGAGCCATCTTGGAGAATCGATCGATTACCACCCAAATGACTGTATTATTCTCAGACAGTGGGAGATCGGTGATAAAATCCATGGCAATATGGGCCCAGGGTTCCTTAGGAATAGGCAAGGGCATGAGGAGACCAGCAGGAGCTTGTGTGGAGGATTTGGACTGAGCACAGACATGACAAGCTTTAACGTAGTCTTTGACGTCTGAGCGGAGATTAGGCCACCAGTAGTGACGACTGATGAGTAGGAAGGATCGGAGGAATCCAGAATGCCCTGCCACCTTGGAATCATGTCCCCAACGAAGGATCTTAGCTCTTAGCTCAGTGGGGACAAAGGTCTTACCAGGCGGAATTTTAGACTTCAGGGTGGTAGAGTGGGCAACAATGCATGAGGTGGGAATGATCGGCTCAGGTTCAGGGGCGGACTCCTCGTCCAAAGTGTCAAATGACCTAGAGAGCGCATCAGCCCGACCGTTGCAGGAACCAGGTTTGTAGGTAATCGTGAAATTAAAACGGGCAAAGAAGAGACTCCACCTGGCCTGTCTAGGATTCAGACGTTTAGCATTCTGTAGATACTGTAAATTCTTGTGATCGGTAAAGATCGTTATGGAGTGAGGGGAACCCTCCAAGAGATGACGCCACTCCTCTAACGCCAATTTAATTGCGAGAAGTTCCCGATCACCGATGGCATAATTCCTCTCTGCCTGAGAAATTTTTTTGGAGAAGAACGCACATGGTTGGCGTCTCTTCTCAAAGATTTGAAGAAGCACAGCTCCCACCCCCATTGAGGAAGCGTCCACTTCAATAAAAAATGCATTCCCAGGATTTGGTCTCCTCAAGAGGGGGCCAGAAACAAAGGCCTGTTTCAGGTTGTGAAATGCAGAGACAGCTTCGGGAGGCCAGTCTCTGGCATTCACACCCTTCTTGGTCAAAGCGATAATAGGCGCGGCAATGGAAGAGTAATTCCTTATGAACTGCCTATAATAATTAGTGAAGCCAAGAAAGCGCTGTGTGGCCTTGAGGCTAGCAGGAAGAGGCCAGTTGGTGATAGCCAAGACCTTCCCAGGGTCCATACGAAGCCCCGAACATGAGACAAAGCACCCCAAAAACAGGACCTCAGAACATTCAAAGGAACATTTCTCCAGCTTGGCATAGAGATTGTTCTCTCTAAGACGTTGAAGTACAGTGCGGACATGGTTTCTGTGGACGAGCAGATTTTCAGAAAAGATCAGAATGTCATCCAGATAGATGACAACAAACTGGTACAGCAGATCTCTGAAGATTTCATTGACAAAGTTTTGAAACACGGCTGGAGCATTACACAGACCAAAAGGCATCACCAGATATTCGTAATGCCCGTCTCTAGTGTTAAATGCAGTCTTCCATTCGTCACCCTCCCGTATTCGAATGAGATTGTACGCGCCTCTGAGATCCAACTTGGTGAAAATGGAGGCACCCTTCAACCTATCGAATAGCTCAGATATTAAGGGTAAGGGGTATCGATTTTTAATAGTAACCGCATTTAAACCCCGATAATCGATGCAGGGTCTTAAGGTACCATCCTTTTTGGCAACAAAAAAGAACCCTGCCCCTGCAGGCGATGAGGATTTCCGGATGAACCCTCTCTCCAGATTCTCTGCTACATACTCCGACATGGCCTGGGTCTCTGGGATGGACAGAGGGTAGGTACGACCCCTGGGTAGAGTTGCTCCGGGGACAAGATCAATAGCACAGTCAAAAGACCTGTGGGGAGGAAGCACCTCAGCTGATTTTTTACAGAACACATCCCGGTAATCGCTGTATGCGGCGGGAAGATCAGAAGAAACAGAAGTGGCAGCAACCGGAAGACTCTCCTTGGGGGTCACCTTGAGAAGACACGACGAGAAACATGAGGAACCCCAGGCCAGGATCTGCCCAGAGACCCAGTCCACATGTGGAGAGTGGAGCTGTAGCCAAGGGAGGCCCAATACAACTGGGGTAGAGGCCTTGGGTAGAATAAGAAAGGATATCCACTCCTGGTGGAGAATCCCTACCGACATCCTAATGGGTAGCGTCTGGAAGCGAATAGGGCCCCCTGGGAGAACAGTGCCATCAATTGCCGAGACTACCAATGGGGTAGTGAGAGGTGAAAGGGTAAGCTTCATAGAAGAAGCAGTTCTCCAATCCATGAAATTGCCGGCAGCCCCGGAATCCAGGTATGCAAGGGTTGACTGAGGAGAAGTGCCTACATGAAGGGACACCGGCAAGAGCAGGCGAGAAGGTGATGTTTCTGGGTCCAATACTCCACCTTCCAAATGTATTAGACCCGAGCGTTTCCCGGACGAAGCGAGCAGGAGTCACGAAAATGACCCTTGCCCCCACAATAGAGGCACAAGCCCAGAGTTCTGCGCCTAGCACGTTCTTCGGGGGTTAGTCTGGTCCGGCCCAGCTGCATAGGTTCTTCAGCAGGTAGAGGATGCTCCACGGAATGAAGGGAGGGGAGCTCAGACTGGCTAGGACCCAGAGAGTGCTGGCGTCTTTTTTCTAAGGACCTCTCTTGAAAACGAATGTCGATCTGGTTGCATAATGAAATTACATCGTCCAGACCGACGGGAATGGCTCTTCCCGCTAATTCGTCTTTCACTCGGTCAGAGAGGCCATGTAAAAAGGTAGCGACCAGGGCCTCATTATTCCAGCTCAATTCAGCTGTGTGGATACGGAACTGAAGAGCATATTGCCCCACTGAACTAGATTCTTGGCGAAGACGTAAGACAGCACTAGCCGCTGAAGAAGCCCGAGCCGGCTCTTCGAAGATATTACGAAAGAGCTTCAAGAATTCGGACAGACTGGAAACCACCGGATCGTTCCTCTCCCACAGGGGGGCAGCCCAGGCCAAAGCTTCACCGGAGAGGAGGGAAATGATATAGGCTACCTTAGCCCGGTCAGATAGGAAGCTTTGAGGCTGAAGCTCAAAATGAATAGTGCATTGGCTGAGAAACCCCCTGCAGGCCTTGGAGTCCCCAGAGAAACGAAACGGAGCTGGCAATCTTAGTGAGTGTGAGGCTGCGACTGGTGCGATAGGTACAGCCGCTGGTTGTACTTGGGGTTGCGGATTCGGGGTTCCCAAGGAGACCTGAAGCTGCTCGAATCGAGAAGCCAGATCCTGGAGGAATCGCATCACCTGGGTCTGATTTGATTCCTGGGTCTCAAGTCTGCGAACTATGCCCTGCAATGGATCATCCGCGGGAAGCGGGATGTCAGCCGGGTTCATGGCTGATCAAACTGTCAGGGTCACCTGTGGCCAGGTGACAGATGCACACCGTAGGGGGACAGGAGTGCACCGCGAGGTAGTGAACCCTATGGCTGGCTTCTGTGGATAGGAAAACTGGGTGGTTGTGGAAAGCGGGACCAGAGGAGCACAACCGGGATCCTAACGGAAGCGAGAGCCAAGATTCCCCAGGGCGCGGAGTCTAAGACCCAGCTGGTCTTCTCCAGGGCCTCTAGTGGTGAGGATGTTACGCTGCAGGCTGGGACCAGGTCGCGGCCCCTGGAGTTTCCTAGCTCACGCCCCGTAGGATAAGGGGAAGCAGCAGCACACGATAGAGAGAACCGAATAACAAGCCGAAGGTCAGGGGCCACAAGCAGACAAGGATAACGAAGAACGAGCCGAAGGTCAAGGGTCACGAGCAGACAGGGATGGTCGGGGACAAGCCAATAACGTAACAGAGAGACAGACGTAGCACACGGCAGGCAGGAACCCAAACACACAATGCCTAACAAACACGTTGATCAGCAAAGCAGGCTTGCAGTGCACAGGTTAATATAGTGTTCAGTGATAGGGCCTGGGGTGGAGTCAGGCTGGGAGGAGATTATAAAGGAAGCCAGGTGAAGGAGGTCTGGTCTCTAGATGAACACATGAGGAGGAAGGTAAGATGGCAGACAGACATTAATGCATATCCATGACAATGAGGACAGGGCCTCTTCCCGACAACCCTGGCCATTGGTTATCGGGGTCTGCGGGCGGGGGGCTTATCGGAATCCAGAAGCCCCCTTTAATAAGGGGGCCCTCAGATCCCGGCCCCCCCACCCTATGTGAATGAGTATGGGGTATATCGTACCCCTACCCATTCACCTGGTGGAAAAAAATGGCAATAAAAACACAACACAGTTTTTAAAAGTATTTTATTGCACAGCTCCGGGGGTCTTCTTCCGACTTCGGGGGTCTCCGGTGTCGTCACCGCGCTCTCCGGTTCTTTCTTCTGCCGGGCCACCGCTATCTTCTTCCAACTCTTTTGCTAGCGGGGCCCGGTCTTCTCCGTCGCCTTCTCCCCTCTTCTTCTCTCCGGTTCTTTCTTTCTTCCACCGGGCCTCCGCTAACTTCTTTTAGCTCTTTTGCTAGCGGAAGCCCGGTCTTCTCCGTCGCCTTCTTCTTCTCCCGCTCTCCGGTTCTTCTCCCGCTCTCCGGTTCTTTCTTCCGCCGGGCCTTTCGCTAACTTCTTTTAGCTCTTTTGCTAGCGGAGGCCCGGTCTTCTCCGTCGTCTCGTCCGGCTCTCCGTTGTCCTTCTGCCGGCCCCTCCACTAACTTCTTGTAGCTTTTGCTAGTGGAGGAGCCGGTCTTCCCGTCGTCGCCGTCGGCGTCTTCTTCCCTCTTCTCCTCCTCGATGTTGACTCGTCGCTTCCTCTCGCAGTAATGCTAAATCTTCGGTCCGCAGAGATTAATATAGGCTTCTCATGACGTCACAGTCACATGCTCCGGGTGGCCCCGGAGCATGTGACTGTGACGTCATGGGAACATGTGACTGTGACGTCATGGGAACATGTGACTGCCTATATTAATCTCTGCGGACCGAAGATTTAGCATTACTGCGAGAGGAAGCGACGAGTCAACATCGAGGAGGAGAAGAGGGAAGAAGACGCCGACGGCGACGACGGGAAGACCGGCCCCTCCACTAGCAAAAGAGCTACAAGAAGTTAGTGGAGGGGCCGGCAGAAGGACAACGGAGAGCCGGACGAGACGACGGAGAAGACCGGGCCTCCGCTAGCAAAAGAGCTAAAAGAAGTTAGCTGAGGCCCGGCGGAAGAAAGAATCGGAGAGCTGGAGAAGAACCGGAGAGCGGGAGAAGAAGAAGGCAACGGAGAAGACCGGGCCTCCGCTAGCAAAAGAGCTAAAAGAAGTTAGCAGAGGCCCGGCGGAAGAAAGAAAGAACCGGAGAGAAGAAGAGGGGAGAAGGCGACGGAGAAGACCGGGCACCGCTAGCAAAAGAGTTGGAAGAAGATAGCGGTGGCCCGGCAGAAGAAAGAACCGGAGAGCGCGGCGACGACACCGGAGACCCCCGAAGTCGGAAGAAGACCCCCGGAGCTGTGCAATAAAATACTTTTAAAAACTGTGTTGTGTTTTTATTGCCATTTTTTCCACCAGGTGAATGGGTAGGGGTACGATGTACCCCATACTCATTCACATAGGGTGGGGGGGCCGGAATCTGGGGGCCCCCTTATTAAAGGGGGCTCCCGGATTCCGATAAGCCCCCCGCCCGCAGACCCCGACAACCAACGGCCAGGGTTGTCGGGAAGAGGCCCTGTCCTCATCAACATGGGGGCAGGGTGCTCTGGGGTGCAGGGGCCGCAGGTCCCCCCCTGCCCCAAAGCACCAAACCCCCCATGTTGAGGGCATGCGGCCTGGTACGGTTCAGGAGGGAGGGGGGGCGCTCTCTCATCCCCCCTCTTCCCCTGCGGCCTGCCAGGTTGCGTGCTCGGATAAGGGTCTGGTTTGGATTTTGAGGGGGACCCCCACGCCGTTTTTTCGGCGTAGGGTTCCCCTTCAAATACAGACCAGACCCAAGGGCCTGGTATGCTCCTGGAGGGGGAACCCACGCCGTTTTTTTCTTTAAAAATTGGCGCGGAGTTCCCGCTCAGGATTCATACCAAACGCAGTGCCTGGTATTGGCGGGAATCCACGTCGGATCCCGTTCAATACAGTGTCGCGTCTCCCTCTCGCTATTGCAGCGAGCGCGACACGTGTCGCCACCCTGTTGCCGAGATCTCGGCACTCCTGTCGCAGAGAATCCCGGCGATGGGAGCGCGATAGATATACAATATCGGCGGCACCTACTGTAGTAAGTTAGCAGCTGGCCCAGGCTGGGGGAAAGGGTTATTATGTATGTTCAGTTCCCATGCTTTTTGGTCCATGCTCGCCCACCTGTGCTATAAAAAGGGGGAAGACTGAGTTCCAGAGTCCTTTGCTCTTTCCACTCTCGGCTTGTGGTATCGGGACTGCTGTGCCTTACAGGCCACTGAAGGCAACAGGCTTTTCGTAAGACATCCAAGTCATGGAGATTACCAGCACAGACTATCTACCCATGGAGGTTTTCCTGGGCAACCACACTACTGTAGTTAGGGTTAGGAAACGGACTTGATCATATTGGAGTGAAATGTTGAAGTCTCACCAGTAAAGTTTTATTAACTCTTCTAAGCCTGGTCTGAAATTATTCAAAAGGGTGCATGTGGGTTCTGGCGTATGTAAAGAACCAGGGTCTATAAGACACAAAAGGGGTATGAAGTAACACCACTACAAAAAGGAGTTAACTCGGCAAGACAAGGAGAAAGATTGTAGCTGCTAAGAGTAACAAAAGCACAAGTTCAAAACTTGCTGGCTCCCTCCCTAGCAGTCGGGTATTCAATAGCAACCATATCTGATTCCTTATTATGGAGATCCATGGCCTGGTCACATAGGTATAGGAAGGAAGGAGTTAATGAGCATGCATGAGGTCCGCATTAGGTGCTTGACAGGACCCCATTCTGTTACTGGAACTGAAGTAACAGAAGTACGCTGGACTGGTGGAGTGAGCACAGGGTCAGTACGTCCTTCCTAGTCCAACATCTACCAAGTTACAGTGTGTAGTGACATAGGACAAGACACTTTTCAAAGGAACTTTGTTGGGTGAAGTTGGGGACACTTTCAGATTTTTTGATATTTGATTTTACCAACTAATGTCATTTTTATATAACTACTGGCACTGGATGTCATATGTGCATTTATTAAAGCGGGCCTTCGGTCATTTTTTCAACTTTCCATTTATTAAATCTTCTCCACTTGTTGTTTTAACTTTGGATAGTAAAACATTTTTTTTTCTGCCAGTAAATACCTTATACATCCCACTTCCTGTTTGTTGTCTGGTCATTATCCTAGGCTTATGACATAGGGTTGCCACCTTTTCTTCAATCCAAACCCGAACACTTTTGCGGCGCAGGGCAATTTTTACACTATAGGATTATAAAAGACCTGGGACAAATTTGGGTGCCCCAAGGGGAGTAGTAATGTAGCGCACAGAGCACCCAAGTGGGTGTGACCAAATTGCTCCTGCTGACATCATTACCCCACCCTTCAGTGATGCCAAACCTGCCCCCAAACAGATTTGTTTATGACTATCTCGGTTACTTATGAAGCCACAGCCTGGTCTGAATAATGTGTCCAGGTTTCATGTGGACTAAAACCCGGACACATGAGTTAAAACCCGAACTGTCCGGGTTAATCCTGGACAGGTGGCAACCCTATTATGACATCATGCACAGCTCTCTCTCTCACTCTCATGAGAGTTTGCTAAGAAGGGAGGAGGGATGAGTCATACGAGGGCCAATGAGAGCTGCAGGGCTGCAGAGTGTCTGTTTAAATCCAGGAAGTGAACAGGCAGCAGCTTTAGCTGCCCACAGTTAAAATGGTTGCAGTCAGACTCAGTGGAGGGAGATTTCTGCAGCATATTTGGCAAGTACAGAATTACAGTATATATAAAATAATATGCAAAGTGGTTGGAGGGAAGCTTCAGAATGGCAAAGATGTTTTTATTACAATTTATGTGAGCAGACTGCAGTTCCTCTTTAAGGTAACATGTAAAAAAAGGGAAAAAAGGGAGGGGGCACTCACATTGCCACATCCATATATTAGTAGAATTTTTTTTTTACTCAGGAGGAGTAAAGCAAAGGTCGGACTTTGTAGGCAACACACGAAAGGTGGAATAGAAAAAATACTTTAATGTCACATAAATGTTAAACAAAGATTAAAAACCATACAATGTATATCTCAATGAGAAGTCCCTTGAACGTCGACGCGTTTCGCCGTGAGGCTTTATCAGGACGGACAAAATGGGAAGATTTAAGATTTATTACACGCACTTAGGACAAGATCTCACTGTCTCAAAGGAAAATCCAAGACAGCAAAATGTTGCCCAGAGGTTGCCGATTCATGTATATAGTATGGTGAGAGCTGCTACATGTGTGGTCTGCTGCTCAAAGAGTATCGAAAAGGAGAAGAAACAATGTTCTTGCCGGGATACGCTTCGTATATGGAAAGAGCCTGATGCTTCCAGCTAGCCAAAATAGCTAGACAGATCAGGTATATCCAATAGGGTATGCCCAAACAGGGGTAGAGGGCGTCCTAATATGTACAAAGGGAAAGTTCCATATTCATCATAGGATCCAAGCATGAGTGCTTACAAATAAACAGCAGGTGGCACAATCAGTGCAGTGATAAATATATCACTGCTTGAATCCAGTTATTGGACGTCAACCCGCAATACCCCCGGGAGTCAGCCTCGTGCACGGGGGTATTGCGGGTTGACGTCCAATAACTGGATTCAAGCAGTGATATATTTATCACTGCACTGATTGTGCCACCTGCTGTTTATTTGTAAGCACTCATGCTTGGATCCTATGATGAATATGGAACTTTCCCTTTGTACATATTAGGACGCCCTCTACCCCTGTTTGGGCATACCCTATTGGATATACCTGATCTGTCTAGCTATTTTGGCTAGCTGGAAGCATCAGGCTCTTTCCATATATGAAGCGTATCCCGGCAAGAACATCGTTTCTTCTCCTTTTCAATACTCTTTGAGCAGCAGACCACACATGTAGCAGCTCTCACCATACTATATACATGAATCGGCAACCTCTGAGCAACATTTTGCTGTCTTGGATTTTCCTTTGAGACAGTGAGATCTTGTCCCAAGTGCGTGTAATAAATCTTCCCATTTTGTCCGTCCTGACGAAGCCTCACGGTGAAACGCGTCGACGTTCAAGGGACTTCTCATTGAGATATACATTGTATGGTTTTTAATCTTTGTTTAAAATTTATGTGACATTAAAGTATTTTTTCTATTCCACCTTTCGTGTGTTGCCTACAAAGTCCGACCTTTGCTTTACTCCTCCTGAGTAAAAAAAAATGTCTTTAAGATAACAAGAATTTAAAGCAAATCCTATTCTGATATTTATTAATCATAATTTGTTTGCACTAGATATGTTGGATTAGATTAACACTTTTTTAAAGTTTACTAGTTATAAAATATTTCCTGCCCTGTCTATATCCAGATAATTAAAATCCCCCACTAAAATGACATTTTCCATCCTTGCCGCCATTCCAAGCTGTGATAGGAGATCCGCCTCCCCTTCCTCCCTATAGCATACGCCCAGTATTACTTTCCCCCTAGTTTCCTCCCTTATTGCGAGAGCAATAATTTCGAATTAAAGCATCGCCTATGTATAATTTAATGTACCATAGTTTGCCGCTCCACAAGTGACATGTTCAGTATCTATTTACTCAGCGTAACATTATCTTTTATATTTGACCCAAAATTTAGTCATATATCATGTTTGTGTGCACTAAAATGAATTAAAGTGTATTTTTTCCACAAAATGTGCATTTGAAAGACAGCTGCAGTAACACTATGGGGCTGATTTACGAAACGTTTGCGCCATGAGTATTGGCGCATCTGCGTGCGCAATGGCTGTTTTGGTATTTACAAAACATTAGCGCCGGTAGCGCAGCCCTATTTCCCATTTACTATAGTGTTGTCGGCGGACGGGAGGAGGCGCTCAGTGCGCCACTATGGACCTGGCGCACAGCATGTAAAAATCTAAATATAAAGAAGCTGGAAGTGAGAATATAATGGGGGTGATGTGGGGTGATGTGAGGAAGTGTAGTGACACCCGCCCAAATAACTAATATGCCCAAAATAGAGTGAGAATGTAACTTTTTCAAAACCAGCCCGCTGCGCCGGCAAGTACGATTAGAGCTGCGGGAGGTTTTTTTGAGCTCAGCGCGGGAATTTCAATGGTTCAAATGAGCCAAGACACTGCGCCGGCAAAATCTTAGTAAATGTCAAGTCACGTAACTCAATTTGCATAAGTTGAACAGGCGCAGCTCTGAACTTCCCATTGCGTCAGCAAAATGACATTTCTAAAGGGAAAAAAAAGGCATTTAAAGGCACCCGCGGCTGTAATGAAATGTCGGCTCCCGGCAATATAGAGAAAAGTCATTGAAAGTCTTTGCTAACCAAAAAAAAAAAGCGTGGGGGTCCCCCCAAATTCCATTACCAGGCCCTTCAGGTCTGGAATGGATATTAAGGGGAACCACGCTGCAAATTTTTTAAAAAAATGACGTGGGGTTCCCCCAAATATCCATACCAGACCCTTCAGATCTGGCATGGATTTAAAGGGGAACTCCACCCCAAATTTAAAAAAAAAATGGCGTGGAGTCCCCCTAAAAATCCATACCAGACCCTTATCCAAACACGTAACCTGGCCGGCCGTGGGGGAAGAGGGGGGGTTGAGAGAGTGGCCCCCCTCCCTCCTGAACCGTACCAGGCCACATGCCCTCAACATGGGGAGGATGTCCCCATGTTGATGGGGACAAGGGCCTCATCCCCACAACCCTTGCCCGGTGGTTGTGGGGGTCTGCGGGCGGGGGGCTTATCGGAATCTGGAAGACCCCTTTAACAAAGGGGACCCCCAGATCCCGGCCCCCCCCTATGTGAAATGGTAATGGGGTACAATTGTACCCCTACCATTTCACAAGGAAAGTGTCAAAAATGTAAAAAATGACAAGAGCCGGTTTTTGACAATTCCTTTATTAATGTCTTTTCCTTTCTTCCATCTTCTTCCTTCTTCTTCTTCCATCTTCTTCTTTTCTCCATTCGGGTTTCTTCCTCTTCATCTTTATCTTCATCCTCATCTTCATCTTTATCTTCATCTTCCTTCTTCCTTCGGTCTTCTCGTCCGCATCTTGCTCCGGCGTCTTCCCATCTTCTTTCTTCTCCGGCCGCTCCGTTTGAATTGGAGGTTCCCGCTGTGCGACGCTTCAGTTCTCCACTTGGCCTGCTGCCACACGGTGGCTCCACCCCCCTCTGACACCACGGGGAAAGTCCCAGTGAAATCCATGTGCGTCAGAGGGGGGCGGGGTCACCGGGTGTAAGCGGACCCAGAGGAGAACTGAAGAACTGAAGCGTCGCACAGCTGGAACCTCCAATTCAAACGGAGCGGCCGGAGAAGAAAGAAGAAGGGAAGACGCCGAAGTAAGATGCGGACGAGAAGACCGAAGGAAGAAGGAAGATGAAGATGAAGAGGAAGATAAAGATGGAGGAAGAAACCCGAATGGAGAAAAGAACAAGATGGAAGAAGAAGGAAGAAGAAGAAGAAGGAAGAAGAAGATGGAAGAAGAAGATGGAAGAAGAAGATGGAAGAAGAAGATGGAATAAGAAGATGGAAGAAAAAAAGAAGAAGACATTAATAAAGGAATTGTCAAAAACGGGCTCTTGTCATTTTTTACATTTTTTACACTTTCTTTGTGAAATGGTAGGGGTACATTTGTACCCCATTACCATTTCACACAATGGGGGGGCGGGATCTGGGGGTCCCCTTTGTTAAAGGGGTCTTCCAGATTCCGATAAGCCCCCCGCCCGCAGACCCCCACAACCACCGGGCAAGGGTTGTGGGGATGAGGCCCTTGTCCCCATCAACATGGGGACATCCTCCCCATGTTGAGGGCATGTGGCCTGGTACGGTTCAGGAGGGGGGGCGCTCTCTCGTTCCCCCCTCTTTTCCTGCGGCCGGCCAGGTTATGTGCTCGGATAAGGGTCTGGTGTGGATTTTTGGGGGGACTCCACGCCATTTTTTAAAAAAAATTGGGGTGGAGTTTCCCTTAAAATCCATGCCAGATCTGAAGGGCCTGGTATGGATATTTGGGGGGAACCCCACGTAATTTAAAAAAAATTGCAGCGGGGTTCCCCTTAATATCCATTCCAGACCTGAAGGGCCTGGTAATGGAATTTGGGGGACCCCCACGCTTTTGTTTTTTGTGTAATCAAAGACTTTCAATGACTTTTATCTGTATTGACGGGAACCAGCAATTCATTACAGCCGCAAGGACTTTTAAATGACTATTATTTTACTTTAGAAATGTAATTTTGCTCTCCAACTGTTATAAACATGGAAAACATGTGCTAATTTACAGGCATACTATAGACACCCCCCGGGTATGATATTTAGGGCCAGTTCACACCGGATGCAGTGCAGTGCGTTTTTTTGATGCATGAAAAAGGCAAAGAAAGTTGATCACATTAATGCCAATGGCATAGTTCACACCACTGCAGTCCGTTCCAGTGCGTTTCAGAAAGCAAAAAAAAAATTGGTCATGCTGCATTTTTTAGGTACAAAACTGTACTGGACCGCAGTAAAACACATCAAAAACGCAACGGAACGTACCAAAAACGCACTGGAATGCACCGGAACGCACCTAAATGCACCAAAGACGCACTGCAACACACTTGTCCTAAGTGATAGGGGGAAAAAAACACCGGACTGCATCAAAAATGCATCAAAAATGCACTGGAATGTGTCAAAAAAGCGCATGCAGAAAAGCGCCTGGAACGCATCCAGACTGCGTTTCCATAGTGTGAACTAGGGCCAGTTCACACCATAGAAACGCAATCCGGATGCGTTCCAGGTGCTTTTCTGCATGCACGTTTTTCATGCGTTCCAGTGCATTTTTGGTAAGTTTTTGATGCAGTCCAGTGCTTTTTTTTCACCCCTCTTTTTTAATAACAATAGATAAGGACAAGTGTGTTCCAGTGCGTTTTTGGTGCATTTAGGTGTGTTCCAGTGCGTTCCAGTGCGTTTATGATGCGTTTTGCTGCGTTCCAGTACAGTCCAGTGCAGGTAAAATGCAGCATGTTCTACTTATTTGGTGGAACTGGAACGCACTGGAACAAACACTGCCATTTAGAACCATATAACCAACTTTCCATGCATTTTGGATGCATAAAAAACGCAATGCACTGCATGTGGTTTGAAATGGCCCTTAAGCAATTTGGCATATTTAAAGGCACTTCTCCTTGTTTTGTTTTTAGTGTTTTCCAAATTGGTGACATTGATATATGTCCCTTAGGGTGGGACCTGGGCCCCCATTTTAAGGCCAATAACTAGAAGATAAGCCAGCCAAGTGGGGACTAGCAAAATTAACAAGTCAGTTCCCATAGACTGCAATGGTATTTGTTGGTGGGGGGGGGGGGTGATTATCCCATCTCTAATTTTGTAGCATGCTGGATGATGTGCTTAATTTTGGACAGGGGGGGGGGTTAATTTTTGCTAGCTGCATTGGTGTTGTTCTGCACATGCCCAGCCAGTTAGTTTTTTTTGGGTGCTTTTTGTGTGTGAACAGCGCCTGGATATTTCTGGGCATGCTTACTCAGAGAGTGTTTTTATGGGTTAGTAATTGAAGGACATCCTTAACAGGTGTAGCCACTTTGAATTTCAGTCTCTACATTGGGAGAACTTGCATTTTGGGTGTTTCATGGACTGTGCATGTGTTTTCAATTGCCTCATTAGCACACAAACATATGTTATATAAAGCTCACAGGGAGCATTCGTTCGCTTGCCCTGAGAAGAGGCAAGTGTGTGTGTGTGTGTGTGTGTGTGTGTGTGTGTGTGTGTGTGTGTGTGTGTGTGTGTGTGTGTGTGTGTGTGTGTGTGTGTGTGTGTGTGTGTGTGTGTGTGTGGGGTGTGGGGGGGGGGGGGGGCTAAAATTTACATGTTGGTGTCCTTATCGAGTTTGTAACACATGTATTTTATTTGTTATGTCTTTGCAAAACAGGTGATTGGTTAACTTTTGTGGATTGTATTTTTTTGTGTGGGGAAAATGTTCCCCTGAAATAATTCTGATGTTGTTAATGTGTGTTGTTTGTTCACTTTGATTTAATTGTCTGCTGCATTTTTTTTGGCCAAATATTTCTCAAGATGTTGAGTCTGTAACTGTTTCAAATTGACCCTGTTTTTTATTTTGCCTTCCCTTTTTTGTTTTGTTGACCAATAAAATGTTTTGTGTTTTCTTTGCAACAAATGTGACAGCTGATTGGCATGTCAAAACAAAACAGGTGTGATTTGTCTACCCTGGTGCCTTCATGCTAGCATATGCATGGATTGTGTGCTGCCATGGAGCGTCACCAGGAAATGAAAAATACAGAACGGTAAGTATTCAACTTTCCTTTTTTACTGCAGTGGTTCTCAGCCTCAGTCCTCAAGTACCCCCAACAGGACATGTTTTGTGAATTTATCTTATCGAGAATTGCTGTCCAAAAATCAAAACCATTGACTGTGATTTAAAGCATATGTGCAAGATGAAGGAAAACCTGCAAACATGGCCTGTTGGGGGTACTTAAGAAGCACTGATTTAGAGCACTGCACTTAAAAATAGCTCAAGGCCATACAATTCTAATTGTGGGCATTTTGAGGGAAACAAAGTAAGTGTTAGAATCCCTGCGTGTGTGTTTTTTTTTGTAGTTTGGCCCTTGTGTCTCCTTTTCTTAAAATTGGCTTCACTTCCTGTCACACAGCTAAACAGGAAGTGAAGGTAAAACCCTACCAATGTCTTTTCTTGGGGACACACAGATCAATCTAACTAGTGTCCCCATTAAGCAAATTGCACTCTAGCACTTTGTTGTGTACACCCCAAATCATTGGGTAGTTTGGGGTTTAGTAAAGACAAATCCACTCTGCAGTAAAAGTGTAGCTGCTGAAAATCTGAGGGAAAGTACTGGTGATTGGATGTTACAATCATGTAAATGCAAAGATGGTGTATTTTTTTGGCTTGCATGTCCCCCTCAGATATACAGCAAGTGCACTTGTAGTGCAAAGTAGATTTGCCTTTAGTAAATAAACCCCAAAGTCCAAACTACCTAATAATTTGTGGTGTACCCCGCAATATGCTGGAGTGCAATGTGCATAATGGGGAAAGTATTTAGACTGACCTGTGTGCCCCAAGGAAAGACATTGGGAGGGATTTTCCCTCACTTCCTGTGTGGCTATGTCACAGGAAGTGAATTATTTGGAAGGATAAAGTGGCCAAATTATTTAGTTTAACTTTTCAAAGACTCATTCCTAAGTTGAATTGTAATGCATGTCAATGGCCCATTTAGACCCTCTTTAATCACTTGAGATCAGCGCTATAACTGATCGATGGCCACAGCATGGTCCTCAATTGCCGGGAGTCCGTCAATAAACGTCCTCCCCTTTGCGCGCGTTGTGGTCACAGAGTCACTGAGACTCGGGTGATCAGTGGCGTCTCTAGCTTTCATATTTAGGGGGGGCACATGGGGGGACAAGGACAAAAGTAGGGGGGCCAACCATAAAACGTGTGTGTGTGTGTGTGTGTGTGTGTGTATGCACACGAAACGCATGAACATGAAATATTCCTGACAATGTACACGAAACGCACAAAAATGAAATATTCCAGACAAATTCAATGCACACGAAACGCATTAACATGAAATATTCCTGACAATGTACACGAAACGCACAAATATGAAATATTCCTGACAATGTACACGAAACGCACAAATATGAAATATTCCTGACAATGCACACAAAACGCACAAATATGAAATTTGAATTCTTAATTCACGGTTCACCTACGTTGTCAGCAAATTTTAACTCATTCATGGTAAAATATCAATTTATTGTTTAATCCTTATCAATTATCATTGCATGCACTTTGTAAACTGAAAAAAATATTTCTTAGGCCCGGTTTACACTGGTGCGTTGCGAGAACACTGCGAATCCACTGCGGATTCCTGCATCGCACCCGACACGCACGCAAGTTCACATTTAAGGCTAGGTTCACACTGCTGCGATGTCAGAGTTCGCATGTGATCCGCACCGCACTGCAAGTGCACATCACAGGACCCTTTTTTTTGTCCGCAGCAGAATCGGATCGCATGGGTGTTCACACCCATGCGATCCGATTCCTGTCCGAGTTTGCAGATCGCACTGCGATATGTTAACTGATTTGGGGGTGTCATTAACTTTTACTTGACACTCCCAGCAGTTCACATAGGGCAGTGTGAACTGCTGCCGGGAAAACCTGCGATGCGGGAACCCGCAGTGGATTCGCAGCGTTCCCGCATCGCAGCAGTGTGAACTGAGCCTAAATCTGAAATAAATAGCTGGTGGTTCTGGTGCCGGACAACAGTAACTTCAAAGATACATAAGACAGAGCTCTCATGGAGGTAACAGAAAAAATACTTAACTAATATTATATATTGGGGTCAATGATATATATTTTAACCTCTAAAACACACATTGGTTTGGGTTTTGCAAAAAGAAAAAACAAAGCCTCCTATATACTATTTAGTCAATATTACTTCATCTTTTCATCATGCTTTTCTAATATTAGTTAAGTATTTTTTCTGTTACCTCCATGAGAGCTCTGTCTTATGTATCTTTGAAGTTACTGTTGCACCAGAACCACCAGCTATTTATTTCAGATTATAAATGGTAATGCAAGCAAATTTTTACTGTTTTTTGGACCTACCTTTCCTGTGGCAGCACTGGTGGCAGAGGCACTGTGACTGGACTGGAGTTGGCGGGCAAAATATGATCAATTATTCATGCTAACCTACCGCGGCGATGGGAGTTAGCATGCGGTAGGCTGGCTGCGCTGCTCTTCTCAGTGACTCACTGACTCCACCCCCCTGGAGCAGGGAGCTTGAGCACGACGTAGCCAGCGCCGCGGACTACAATTCCCATAATCAATAGCGGCGGCCGTCAGACGCGACGTCACGTGACAGACTGACGTCTGTTACTGTAGTGAGTCTGATTCAGTCATTCAGCGCCGCGGATGGAAACTCAGATAGCCGCGGCGCTGGCGGACATTTTTTGTGTTAAAACCAACAACTTAACTTGGGGGGGCACATGGGGGGGCACACAGTAAAATTGGGGGGGACGTGGCCCCCTCAGGTCCCACCCTGGTGACGCCCATGCGGGTGATGACAGATCCGAGTAAGGGGCCGATCCCTGCCCTTTACCATGTGATCAGCTGTCAGCAAATGACAGCTGATCACGTGATGTAAACAAAAGCTGGGTAATGGTTTTTGTTTTTTCTTAAAAAAAAGGCAATCACCGGCTTATGTGCAAGGGACATCAGGCCCGAAGAGGAAGAGGCAATTCTGCGTCATCTGTGACAATTAGTAGCCCCTGCCAGTGCCACCTATCAATGCCCACCACTGGTGCCAATCAGTGGCACCTAGCAGTGCTGCCTATCAGTGCCCATCACTGCCAACTATCATTGCCACCTAGCAGTGCCACTTCTCACTGCCCACCAGTGCCAACTAGCAATGCCACCTCTCACCGCCCACCGTCAAATGACATCCTTGGCTTTGTGCGGTGACATCTGAATGATGCCTGCAGTTGCAGGCATCATTCAGATATCATTCTTTTCAGCCGGCGATTCTGTGCACAATAAAAATGATCATAGTGGCAGTTCTGCCGCTTGATCGTTCTTATAGGCGGCGGGAGGGGACGTCCCCCCCCTCTTGCCGCCATCCGGTGCTTCTCCGGACTCTCCCGTGCCATCTTGGGCTCGGAGAACGATTTGGAGATGACTGGTGACCAGATGGTCACCAGTCATCTCTATGACCGTCGGAGGCCCGGGCGCGACATTATGACATCACGCCGTGTTCCTGTATGTTAACCAAGCCGTGATCTCGGCTGTCAGCATGAGATTGGTGATTTTTTTGACCAATATCATGCTTTCCAGCCTGGAGGAGAGATGTGGGGTCTTATTGACCCCGCATCTCTCCATAAAGAGGACCTGTCACACACATTCCTATTACAAGGGATGTTTACATTCCTTGTAATAGGAATAAAAGTGGTCCAAAAAAAAAAAAAGTTAAAAAAAGAGTAAGAAATACAAAAAAGTAAAAAAACAAAATAAAAAAAATAAGCAAAAATAAGAAAAAACGCCCATGTCCCCGGTAGCTCGCGCTCAGAAGCGAACACACACGTAAGTCCCGCCCACATATGTAAACGCCGTTCAAACCACACATGTGTGTTATTGCTGCGTGCGTTAGAACGAGTGCAACAATTCTAGCACTAGACCTCCTCTGTAATGCCAAAATGGTAACGTGTAAAAAAATTTAAAGCATCGCCTAGGGAGATTTTTAATTACTGAAGTTTGGTGTCATTCCATGAGTGTGCGCAATTTTAAAGTGTGACGTGTTAGGTATCTATTTACTCAGCATAACATCTTTGGCCTCGTACACACGACCGATTTTCTCGTCGTAAACAGTCAAGAAAAGTGCCGCGAGAGTTTTTTTGTCTAGAAAAACGTTCGTGTGTATGGTTTTACGACGAGAAACTTGACGAGAATCTCGACGAGAAAATAGAGAACCTGCTCTCTATTTTCTCGTCAGGAGTCCAGATTTCCTCGTCGTGTTTCTCGTCGGCCTGTTTTGTGACGAGAAAATGGTTCGTGTGTATGCTTTTACGACTCTTCCAAAAGCGCGCATGCTCACAAGCAACTATGAGACGGGAGCGCATCTTCTGGTAAAACAAGCCTTCATAATGGAGAGAGCACATTCGTCACGCTCATAAATATTTCATTGTTTAAATGTTCTGCATTGAATTCTTCGTTAGAATGTTACATTAATCAAAACGAGAGACCTTCTTTTGCTGCTGATATTCACACAGAGTTATGCCTTATTTTTAACCTTTTTCATGCTGCTCTTTATAAGATGTATGTGTATTATATCGTGCAAGTTTTTAGGAATAATTTAAATGGTTAGATTTTTCAAAATGATGTTAATTATAATTTCTCAATGTTTTGATAGCGATCTCCCATTTAATTTTCTAATCTATATTTTTAAAATTTCACACCATGTTTTTGAGCTAATCAGATTTAGTTATTCTTTTGGGGGGGGGTGATATCTGTGCCTTTTATTGTCAGTCAAATGTATCTGCTTACTCCAAAGCTTGTTTTTTTTTATTTAAAAATACACATAGTCAAGTATGAACTTAAACAAAAAACACATTTATTCATGTTTATAAATTAAATAAAGAGAAGGCAGCGCTGGAGAAGCTGCTGCCATTTGTGCATCCCAGGGACCCCAGAGCACACAGCAACCCTGTGTGGACACTAAAATTGGGAGCTTGAGAAGGCCCACATTTCAGAACACAATCTGATGCTGGCCTCCCAGAGGTCAGGAACAGCAGCAGGTGAGATATATGTCCCAAGTGTGTGGTACTACAACAGGCTGCCTTCTGTCCGACCAGTGCGACCACAATGAAGCAAGGCCATCACTTCCTCTTCTTCCTGGCAACCTTCCCTGCAGCCTTTACTGAAGCCTTCCTTCTTCGTTTAGCTGGAGGCTGGCCCACTGGAGGGGTACTCCTGTCAGGAGGAGGAGGTGGAGGTGTAGCAGAAGGGGGTGGGGCAGAAGAAGAAGGTGGAGGTGTAGCAGAAGGGGGTGGGGCAGAAGGTGGAGGTGTAGCAGAAGGGGGTGGGGCAGAAGGTGGAGGTGTAGCAGAAGGGGGTGGGGCAGAAGAAGAAGGTGGAGGTGTAGCAGAAGGGGGTGGGGCAGAAGGTGGAGGGGTAGCAGAAGGGGGTGGGGCAGAAGAGGAAGGTGGAGGTGGAGGTTGAGGTTGGGTCAGTTGGGCCACCTCACATATGGCGGTATTGGGGGTAATTTGCTCCATCACCCCCTTGTTGAGCAAGGTGATGAGCAGGGGTTCGCATAGGAGGCGTTGCTCCATGCTCATCACCTTGAACTTAGCCTCCACTAGGCCGGCAATGGCCTCTTCAGGGGATGTGGGCTCCTTGAGGGTGGCATGGGCCTCTTTAATAAGGGCCATTGCTGCCTCACTGGTGGTCCTGTCCCTCCTGCCTCTTTTGTGAAGCCTGATGGGAGGCACCTGGGATCTGGTGCTTCTCCTTTGCCCTGCCACCTCCTGTCTGCCACTGGGCCCTGCCACCTCCTGGCTGCCACTGGGCCCTGCCACCTCCTGGCTGCCACTGGGCCCTGCCACCTCCTGGCTGCCGCTGGGCCCTTCCTCCTCCTGCCTGACAGTTTCCAGACCCTCCTCCTGGCTGATTTCATCCTGTGTATGAAAAAGAAACATAGTTTAATATGTTGGTTTAATCTTTGCATCAAACTTTGTAATCCTGATGGAAGCAATTAGAATGTAAATGCATAAATCCTTGCTTTAAATTTACCACTACATCAGCTTGACTATTTACCACACAATTAAGTGCAGAATAATGTCTACAGATCATGATTTCACTTGTTGAATACAAAATAATGTATGTTTCTCATCCTGACATATTTGGGAAACATTAATTTTATCCCACTACATTTTCAGTTAATACTATACCTGGCTCCAGATGGCCAAATCAGGATCATCCAGGATGGCTGCCTCCTCTTGCTCCAGAGAAGGCTCAGGTTGGCTGCAGGGAAGTCTGGGGGGAAGAGTGGAGAGTGATGGCCTTGGCTCAATGTGGTCATCCAGGAAGGACATCCTGCTGTAGTACCACAAAACCGGGACATAAACATCATCTGCTGCTGCTCCTGACCTCTGAGAAGCCAGCACCTTAGAGCGTTCAGTCCTGTAGGTACCTCTCAAGCTCCCAATTTTAGTGTCCACTTGTTTTGCTGTGGCTGTGGGCACCTTGGTATGCACAAATGGGAGCAGCTTCTCCAGCGCTGCTTTTCTCACCCCTTTTTTTTTATGGATGGGGTTTTTGGTCTCCCACAGAGCCGGCAGCTCCCTTACCCGGTCAATAAATTCCGCCAGGAACTCTTTGTCGCTAATAAATACATTCATATTGTATCTGCAAGTAAAATAAATTATATTTAAATAATGTGAGGCAAACAGTCTAACCTCCTTCACATCCTAGTCACCATATATATCCTCCAACAATCTCAAGACAGTATAGGCCAACAATTTTAACAAGTCTCACAAAATCACATACCTTCGTTCGCACGTCCGTCACTTGAACTCCTCTCTCCGCACACCGAACGTACTATAGTCACATGTGTGTTTGCTATATACACACCACGCATGCGTCCAAATTCGAACACGTCGCTCCGCGCACGTCGCCCGCCCATGACGTTCTAACTAACATCTTTTCCCCGCCCCTTCTCTTTCGGCGCGCAGACAGATATGGCGGAGTTACAGCAGGTGTCTGATAATTCCGCAACTAGCGAGGAGACAAGCCCGGAGACCGAGGACACGTCACGATCAAGGAGGAGATTCAAGGCATCGAATATGTCTTTGGCGGAGATGGCGGAGATGGTGGACATCTTGGTCAAGGCTGATTATGATGCCAAGCATGGGCCGTATAGCAAACCAAATAGAAGGAAGGCCAAAATCCTCACTAAAGTTGTGAAGAGTCTGAGGGCGAAGTTCGGGGTGAAACGCTCAAATGAGCAGCTCAGAAAGAGGTGGTCAGACCTCAAACTGAGGGAGCCAGACCAGTTGAGGAGCATAAAGAGGATGCTCGCTAAAAGTAAGTAAAATGACGACCTTTCTGCTATTAATCTTTTTAGAAACTGACTTTTTTTTTTTTTAAAGCATATTGGACTCCCTTCCAAAATGTATTATTTTGAACTAGGTTGGGCACAGTAATCGTTCGTTACGTTACCGACACTTCGTTCGGCCACTATCCGTGGTTTTGGCTTATTTAAGACCCCAAAAAGTAATTAGACATCTGCCATTTTTGATCAAGTATTGTGGATAATTTTTAAGTCTAGATGATGTGTTTGTAAGGAGAATGAAATGCAAACTTTAATCAGTGTAAAGGAGAGGACACTCAGCAGCTGCTTCCACATCTGTACTTTGGAGCACTATAGTGTGGGCCACCAGACCCGCCTTTTTTGGGTGTCCCACACAGGTGCATCAGAGTTTATTTGTGGTGCCTCCATGTCCAAAAAATTACATCCAAATGTGAATAATAAACATATTTGGGGTCATAAAGAATGCATTTTTCTTTAAATTCCGCACAAACACACACTTGTACCCCACTTCCAAACAATTTAGCCTGTTTTAAGTTTAAAAATGAGATTTTTACAGTGTGATAAATAGACCTTTGGTTTTATTCTCATAGGGGAGAGAAGACTGGGAGGAGGACACTCCAGGGAGCACATGCACCCCACAACTTCCAAGCAACCCCAAACTCCCAAAGATCCACAACCGAAAGATGTGCAGGAAGTTGAGGTGGAGGAAGGAGAAGTGCAGGAAGGAGAGGTGGATGACGTTGTGGATCTGGTCACCACAACAGGTCAGTATCTGACACCACAGCTTAAGGTAAGCGAGGTAGGCCTGCAGAGTTTTATTAATTTTTTTTTATGGTTTTTAGGGGATGGAAATGTTGTGAAGGATAGCACACCGTTCTCTGCTGACAGTGCCCTCCGCCTCATCCAGCAAGTGATGGAATGTAGCACGGAACTGGACCTAATTAAACAAAGAATCCATGTGATGGAACAAACATTTAAAGACATTCTCGATGTTTTGGGGAGAATTCAATAAGCCATCCAAACACATTTGTTTTTACATGTTTGTTTTTATATTTTTACTAATTTTTTGAGTAACAAAGCAGCCAAAAATTGAATATGCACACAGTGTGTGAACATGTGCTATCTGCCATCAGGGGATATCCATGTACGTCTTTTGTGGGTGCAACCCCTTCCTCGTATCAAAAGTCGGTGAACTGAGGAAGGGGATGCACCCCCAAAACACATCCATTGATCACCCCTGATGGCAGATAGCACATGTTGACAATAGGGATCAGGATTGTAAACTTCCTATTTGCAAAAAAGTAAAAATGTGTGCATATTGAATTTTTGGCTGGGCAAGGGGTGGCAGGACCCCATATTAGGACGGGCACATAGAGACATAGTTTGTGTAACTGAATGTCTCAGATTGCTCAGAGGTATCCAATGTTGTCATTTTAGAAATGCAAGTGGTATTTTTGTATTTTCATAAGCCAAAATTTGACGGGTTGTGGTCAGGCCAACCCCAAAGTAAAACAAAAAAAAATGTGCAGAGAGTAAAATATTTGACCACAAACAACGTGTAGCTTCTTTTTATAATGCACTCTAAGCTTATTTGGTTCTTTTGTAAGGTAACATAGTGAAATTGGTTGTTATTTACTAAAGTAAAATACACTTGCCACTACAAATGCACAAAGACAAACTAGGAGACAGGAAAGAACAAATAATTAAAGGTTTAAACAAGATTTTTATTGGGATACTTAGACATAGGCTGGCATAGGAATTGCCCCCCTACCCGTGAAATACTCCATGTATTTGTCCCGAACCACACGGGCATTTTGGGGGGGCAAGCCAAGACGGGCAGATTCCAGGCCCGGAAGGGGATTTGCAGGGGAAAGTCCAGCCTCTGGCAAAACTGAGGCCATATATGAATTCGCTTTGCGGCAAAGAAAATTGTGTAGCACACAGCAGCATAACACTACATAGTTTATTTTGTAGTCCGCCAAGTGGATGGAAGTCATAAAAAGGCGGAACCGGCTGGCCATTATGCCGAAGGCATTTTCAACGACTCTTCGGGCCCTGGCCAGCCGGTAATTGAACACACTCTTCTCTGGGGTCAGGGTCCTCTGTGGAAATGGCCTCATAAGATGCCGTCCGAGTCCGAAGGCTTCATCAGCCAAGAAAACAAAGGGGAGTCCTTCAATATTCCCTGCATCCGGTGGCAATGCAAGGTCGTCACTCTGGAGACGGAGGGCAAACTCCGTCTGGATGAAGGATCCCCCATCGGACATCCGGCCATTCTTCCCTACATCAACATAGAGGAATTCATACCGTGCTGACACCACCGCCATCAGCACAATGCTATGAAACCCCTTGTAGTTGTAGTAGTAGGATCCAGAACGGGGTGGCGGCACGATGCGGACGTGCTTCCCGTCTATGGCACCACCGCAGTTGGGGAAGTCCCACCGCGTGGCAAACTCCGATGCCACAGTCTGCCATTCCTGTGGCGTTGAAGGAAGCTGTGGAGTGAAACAAGATGAAATAATATTAGAAAAACAAAGGCATACATTACAAGCAAATTCAAGACCAAAAAATTAGAGACCAACATCAATCTAATTATACATTTATTAAGGTGTGTAAAAAAAGTATAATGGAAGGCTCATTTATCATATTCATCACCCCCTCTGATGGGCCATTACTAAATTATTTTGGGGGGGGGGAGATGTGTTTGGCCACAGGATAGCATTGCAGTGGCGGTGCGTCCAGAGTGGGCGCTGGAGCACTGTCCCCTCTCTCCTGTGCCCATCACTCAGAACAATACATAGGTTCATGCGTTGCATGAACCTATGTATTGTCTATGCCGCACACTATTCAGGTGGATGGCCTCTTGTAAAGCGACCGACATATGATTAATTGCGTCATTTAGGGGGTTAAAATTGCAGAGCAGAAACAGGTATTAAAAAAGTCTTGCAAATTACAACCTGAGGGATGTAATTGGCTTCCTCAAAGAAAAATCGGGGACGCAAGGAGGGGGCATTCCTTGTGTAAACACTGACAGGCAACTCTGGCAATCATGTTCACCAAGTCTGTTTAATGGTAACATGATTGGCTGATGCAACATGAAGGGAAGGAGAAGACATCAAGGACAGAAGAAGGATGGCGCTGACCACAAGAAGGTAAGTGCAGGGCTGGGGGGAAACTGGCTGCATTAGAGGGGACTAAATGGCTGCATTGGAGGGGACAACTGGGGGCGTTTATTAGGCAACAGAGCAAAAAAGGAGGAAGTTTATTTCCGAAATTGGGGTTGTAACCCCCCAACATTTGGAGCAACAGGCGCCCCTGCTGGAAAAGTTAGTGAGGGGAAATATTTAGGGAGGATAAAAAAGGGGCATTTAAAAACTTCCAGCATGCATGGGGACAAAGGGGACATTCTCAGCATATTACAATCATGGTAATTAGGAAAGGATGAAAGAAATACAATACATTAGCATACATGTAATACATAAAATGTGATGTGAAGGGAGAAAACTTACCCTAATATAGTCCTCCTGCAGGACTTGTATAATAGCAGAACAGGTGTCTGGGATTATGAGGCCCAGAGCCTGGGGGGAGATGCCTGTGGTGAACTTCAAGTCCTGAAGACTTCTCCCTGTCGCCAGGTAACGCAACGTGGCGATGAGCCTCTGCTCAGCACTGATGGCTTCCCGCATAACGGTGTCCTTCCTGGTAATATAGGGGGACACCAAAGCCAACAGTTCCTGAAAAACGGGGTCAGACATCCTCAGAAAATTCCTGTAGTCCTCAGGATTATTCTCGACGATCTCCCGCAGCAGAGGCATGTGGCAGAATTGGTCCCGCTGGAGCAACCAATTCTTGGTCCATGAACTCCTCCTCACACCATTCATGGACTGGTCTTGGTCCAAAACAAGCAGACCAACACCAAGCGCACGCACAGCACGAACTCGACGACGAGAACGTCCAGGCGACATGGCTAGGAAACGGTCGTCTAATCAGAACGTACAGAACAGAACGCACTTTAGAACAGCAAGGCCTATGAATAACGAACTGAAATTCAGAAACGAACAGGCAAGAACGCACTGTAAAACAGATACGACCTGCCTAGACGCCCTGAAAGTCAAGATACGAACCCACAAGCACAAACTGAACGGCAGAAAACGATCTGAAAAGTCCGAAGACTGAAAACGCGAATCGTCTCTTCCCAAACTTTTACTTCACACGCGGTAACACGAGATCAGCAAAAGCAGCCCAAGGGGTGGCGCCAAGAAAAAAGATCTTCCCCTTTATAGTGCCGTCGTACGTGCTGGACGTGAGCGCAGAGAACCACGAGGAAATTGGGAAATGACAGTGTGTACGCATAGAAAGCTTGACGAGAAAATCGACAAGCTTAACAAGAATCTCGTCGAAAAAAACGACGTGTTTTTTACGACGAGAAAATCGGTCGTGTGTACGAGGCCTTTCACATTATACCAAAAAATTGGCCTAACTTTACTGTTTTGTAATATTTTTAACAAAAAAAAGGCGTTTGAAAATTTATTGCGCAAATACCGAGCGAGATAAAAATTTGCAATGACCGCCATCTTATTCCCTAGGGTGTCTGCTCCAAAAACATATATAATGTTTGGTGTTTTGAAGTAAATTTATAGCCATAAATTTATGATTTTTACATGAAGGAGAGAAGTGCCAGAATAGGCCTGGTGCTGAAGTGGTTAAAATATCCATTTTTTTTTTTTTTTTTAAACTCGGTCTTTTGTATTTATATATATATATAAAAAAAACAAAAAGGTGATCAAATAGCACCAAAAGCAAGCTCTATTTGTGTGCCAAGAAATAATACATTTTCATTGGGTTACAGTGTTGTATGAGCGCGCAATTGTCATTGAAAGTGCATCAGCGCTGAAATGTGAAACTTGGTCTGGGCAGTGCGCAAGAGGTTAATATAAGGCTACATGCACACGGACGTTTTTCAAGCCGCTTGTTTGAGCATTTTTTGCAGCTCACCATGTTAGCCTATGGCCTCATGGCCACCATGGCGTTTTTGAGCTGTAATTGGCATAGGCGTTTTTAGGCCCCATGTAGACGGGACGCTGGTGCAAAGTGTTCAGAACTAAGGTTGAAAGTGGCATTTAGAAAGGCGCGCTTTGTGGCGTTTGCATGCCGTGTTTTACCACATTTGCGTGTATATGATAAGGAGCCACCCTAAGCTCCAAAAACAGTATTATTTACGATTTTAGCTATTTTGTGAGACCAGAGTGATATCAGCAGCTGAGAGCAGCAGTGTAGTTGTATTTAGCGTGTCACTTGCCACATCACTTGCCACAAGTTGTGGATTGTCACTTGCCACGTCAGCTGCCCCAAGTTGTGGATTGTCCACAATGCAATGGAAGCAATTTAATTTTTATATATATATATATATATATATAGATATATATATATATATATATATAGATATATATATAGATATATATATATAGATATATATATAGATATATATATCTATATATATATTTTATGGTTTTTTCCTCATTTGCCATAAATTTGAAGTTTATCAATGTAAAAAAATAGGTCACCTTTAAAAACGCTTCTAAACTAAAATGCGGCTAAACGCTGGTACCGCGTCTGAAACGTGGAAATCTTTGGCGTCTGAAAGCATTTTTAGGCTTTGTGAAAAACGATTTTAAACGCAACTGCAGATTTTTTTTTGCCAGGCCAAAAACAGTGTTTTGGATGTAATAGAATTCAATGAACCCGCATCCAAAACGCAAGTACTGCAATTTTGCAGCGATTTTTTGTTTTACCTGTTTATAGCTGGTTGGTAAAGGAAATGTAAAAAAAAAATGCCGGATAAAAAAAAAAAAAAAAATAGAACAAAAACAGCGTGGGGTCCCCCCCAGATCCATAGGCCCTTGGGTCTAGTATGGATTCAAAGGGGACCCCCCCAAAAATTAAAAAAAAAATGGCGTGGGGGTCCCCCCAGAGTCCATACCAGGCCCTTCAGGTCTGGCATGTATTTTAAGGGGAACCCTGCGCCAAAAACAAAAAAAATTAGCGTGGGGTCCCCTAAAAATAAACACCAGACCCTTTATCCGAGCACTCAACCTGGCAGGCCGCAGGGGAAGAGGGGGGACGAGAGAGCGCCCCCTCCCTCCTAAACCATACCAGGCCGCGTGCCCTCAACACGGGGGGTTTGGTGCTTCGGGGCAGGGGGGGCGACCTGCGGCCCCCCCACCCCAAAGCACCCTGCCCCCATGTTGATGGGGACAAGGGCCTCTTCCCGACAACCCTGGCCGTTGGTTGTCGGGGTCTGCGGGCAGGGGGGCTTATCGGAATCCGGGAGCCCCCTTTAATAAGGGGGACCCCAGATACCTGCCCCCCACCCTATGTGAATGAGTATGGGGTACATCGTACCCCTACGCATTCACCTGGTGGCAAAATAAGTCAATAAAAAAGACAACACAGGTTTGAAAAGTAATTTATTGGGCAGCGCCGGGGTCTTCTTCCGACTTCGGGGGTCTTTCTGCCGGGCGCCCCGCTATCTTCTGCCAGCTCTTTTGCTAGCGGGGGTTCCGGGCTTCCTCGCCGTCTTCTTCCGACTTCGGGGGTCTTTCTGCCGGGCGCCCCGCTATCTTCTGCCAGATCTTTTGCTAGCGGGGGTCCCGGGCTTCCTCGCCGTCTTCTCCCGCTCTCCGGTGCCTTCTCCACGATCTCCGGTTCTTCTCCCGCTCTCCGGTGCCTTCTCCACGATCTCCGGTTCTTTCTGCCGGGCGCCCCGCTATCTTCTTCCAGCTCGTTTGCTAGCGGGGGCCGGTCTTCTTCGTCGCCTTCTTCCCTCTTCTCTTCGCCCGATGTTGCCTCGTCGCTGTCCACCGCTGCAATGCTCTGTCCGAGCAGCGGTGCCACTTTTATTGGCATGGGGCGTGGTCACCGGCTGATGCCACTGCTGACCCCGCATGATGTCACAGTCCCGGGGAATGATGGGACTGTGACGTGAAACGGGGGCGGGGTCAGCGGTGGCATCAGCCAGTGACCACGCCCCATGCCAATATAAGTGGCACCGCTGCTCGGACACAGCATTGTAGCGGCGGAAAGCGACGAGGCAACATCAGCCGAAGAGAAGAGGGAAGAAGGCGACGAAGAAGACCGGCCCCCGCTAGCAAAAGAGCTGGAAGAAAATAGCGGGGCGCCCGGCAGAAAGAACCGGAGATCGTGGAGAAGGCACCGGAGAGCGGGAGAAGAACCGGAGATCAATGAGAAGGCACCGGAGAGCGGGAGAAGAACCGGAGATCGTGGAGAAGGCACCGGAGAGCAGGAGAAGACTGCGAGGAAGCCCGGGACTCCCGCTAGCAAAAGAGCTGGCAGAAGATAGCGGGGCGCCCGGCAGAAAGACCCCCTAAGTCGGAAGAAGACCCCAGAGCTGCCCAATAAATTACTTTTCGAACCTGTGTTGTCTTTTTTATTGACTTATTTTGCCACCAGGTGAATGGGTAGGGGTACGATGTACCCCATACTCATTCACATAGGGTGGGGGGCTGGCATCTGGGGGCCCCCTTTTTAAAGGGGGCTCGCGGATTCCAAAAAGCCCCCCGCCCGCATACCCCGACAACCAACGGCCAGGGTTGTCGGGAAGAGGCCCTTGTCCCCATCAACATGGGGGCAAGGTGCTTTGGGGTGGGGGGGCCGCAGGTCGCCCCCTGCCCCGAAGCACCAAACCCCCATGTTAAGGGCATGCGGCCTGGTATGGTTCAGGAGGGAGGGGGCCGCTCTCTCGTCCCCCCTTTTCCCCTGCGGCCTGCCAGGTTGCGTGCTCGGATAAGGGTCTGGTTTGGATTTTGAGGGGACCCCCACGCCGCTTTTCGGCTTAGGGGGTTCACCTTAAAATCCAGACCAGACCTAAGGGTCTGGTTTGGATTTTGGGGGGACCCCCACGACGTTTTTCGGCCTATGGGGTTCACCTTAAAATCCAGACCAGACCTAAGGGTCTGTTTTGGACTTTAGGGGGACCCCCATGCCGTTTTTCGGCTTAGGGGTTCACCTTAAAATCCAGACCAGACCTAAGGGCCTGGTATGCTCCTGGAGGGGAACCCATGCCGTTTTTTTCTTACAATTTGGCCTGGAGTTCCCCTTCATGATTCATACCAAACACAGGACAGCGAGGCTGCCGAGGACCAGCGCAATGACATCGCGCTGGAGACATTCTTGGCCGGCTAGTCGCCTCTAGGACACGACTTGAGCGGCTGCTTCACGCTCAGGTCGTGTCCAAGTCGCCTCGCAAAGTCGCGCTGTGCTGTGTCAGCCGGCACACGGGTCGCCCTGCGAGTCGGATCCGCTTCATCCGACTTCCCGGGCGACCTCTATTCAAATCAATGGGCTCCCATAGGGAACCATTCATTTTCAATAGAGCGCCGCTGACATTTGGATTTACTATAACAGTGCGCCGCTGTGCGCCGCTGGTTCCTGCGCCCAGTGAAGGAGTTATCTGGCGCACCAATTAAGGTTAGAACCAGCGCAGCGCACTGTTATTAGTAAATCAGCCCCTATGTGACAGATTTTTACATGTATGACAGAAATGTCAGAATTGGCCTGGGGCTCAAGTGGTTAAAGCTCAAACCTCAACCATAGAAGGCTAAACCTCAACCACTTTTTGTGTTTTTTTTTAACCTAACTGAAAGTGTAAGGTAAGAAAAATGAAAATGCGCAATAGAAAAACAATACAACACCAAATTAAATATTTTCTAGGGAAAATATAGAAAATCAAAATAAAAAAAAAATAAACCAAATAAATGTTGTACACCATACCTTCATCACGTATTACTTTTGAAAAATTAGGACATAGTTGAGAATTGTTCCTCAGTATCCTGTGAAAGGATTTCTTTTTGGTCTTCTTTGCTCTGTACATGTCAAACGAATTATAGTTTCTTCCACATCCTGGTAATCTTTTTATGTCAATCTGTAAATTAAGAAGCAAGACTATTAAAACAGTTTCAATTCTGAATCATTATTAGATCTATGGCAGGTGCTGATTTCTTCGAAATATCAATGTAATGTTAAGTATACCATTCAGAAAATAAAAAACATTATTTATAGTAACATTAAAGTAGTGTCCGATGTATAATCAAACATTTCAGCACTCCTACATCACACCCTTCAGCTCTTGTGATTGGATGGAGGTGGGCTCATTGACGCCTTCTAGAGAACTATGCACAAATGCAGATGGTCATTTATGAGAGCCAGTGACTCTGATATACCAGATCAGACTACTTTGAATTAAATTGCACACCAACAAAACTCAAGAAATACTTGTTAAAATACATCACTTTGAATCCAGCTTGCTTTACTGTTGCTTTTTGTCTATTTTGTACTTCTTTTGTACTTTTTTCTGTAAAAAGTTTCTTGCCTCTTTAAATGACGCTAACATGATTTAAACTCTGTTACTTTTCTGTCTTGCAAGGCAGTGAATGTCACAAACATTTCTTAAAGAGGAGGTCCGCCCACCGCTGCAAAAATTAAAAACCAGCAGCTACACATACTGCAGCTGCTGACTTTTAATAATAAGACACTTACCTGTCCTGGAGTCCAGCGATGTCAGCACCGCAACTGATATTTCCATCAGCTGTCAGTTGCTGCCGCTATAGCCAGTAAGGGAACCAGGTAGTAAAGCATTACGGCTTCACGTCGGGTCCCTACTGCGCGTGCGTGAGGAACTTACTGGCCTGGTGGTGGGGGAAGGAGGAGGGAGCCGAGCGGTGACATTAATGGCCGCAGCCGAGACTTCCGAAAGTGGGGACAGAGACTCCCCCCCCCAATAGGTGCCAAATGTGGCACCAGAGGGGGGAAGGAGACAAATGAGCGGAAGTTCCACTTTTGGGAAGAACTCCACTTTAATGCCATAATTGTTACAACAGATGCGGTAAATGGTGCATGTTTCTGTTAAAACATATAGTGGCATTGGACCAATACACAGACCTGGATAGGCCCACTAGAAATATTGGCAATGGTGAAAACTTAAGCACTTCTAATGCCGCATACACACGACCGTTTTTAATGTCATTGAAAAAAACAAAGTTTTTCTCGACGTGATTCTTCTCAAGCCTGCCTTGCCTACACACGATCATGAAAAAAAATGCTCGAGCAAAGCGCGGTGACGTACGAAATGTATGACGGCACTAACAAGGGGAAGTTCCATTTGGATGGCGCCACCCTTTGGGCTGCTTTTGCTGATCCTTGTGTTAGTAAAGTTTGGTGAGAGACGATTCGTGCTTTTCAGCCTCGTGCTCTTCAGTCCGTTACAGCGTGACGAATGTGCTATCGCCATTACGAACGCTAGTTTTACCAGAACGAGCGCTCCCGTCTCATCACTTGCTTCTGAGCATGCGCATTTTTTTCAACGACGAAAAACGACGAGAAAAATTAGAGCATGTTCCAAATTTTTAATGCCCATTTTTCACGTCGTGAAAAATGCTCTGGAGCCCACACATGATCGTTTTTAATGACCAAATTAAAAAAATTGCATTTTTCCCGCCATGAAAAACGGTTGTGTGTACGCGGCATTACATTTACTCCCCAAAACCTCTGTCTTTGATAAGCCTTTTTAACAGAAATGAATAGGATCTGGCCCAGTTATACATGCCCTCTCCTGTTATAAACTTCCCCAGGCATACAGGGACCTTCTGTATCTCTTTCTTCCTAAATAAGAACAAGATTTACATAACCACCTGACCTTGGAGGAGCACTCTAAGCTCCTTGCACTCTTCACTTGCTCCCAGGATGGTCTAAGGAGTATAGGATTTGTAGTGTGCATAGAGCAGCGAACGTGACCACAACTAAAGTGCACTGTTCACTCTAAACAAACAGAAGTAAGGAGGGAAAAAAAAGAGGTTTGGGAGCTCACAGAGGATATTATACTGGGGGGGCAGAAAAACCCAGTAGATTGCAGGGCCATAAATTAGTGTATGTGTATAGATTATTTTTGGAGAATAAAGATATTGTTTAGTGTCACTTTATTTCATCTTTAACATGCCATACATTTTCCTGTGTAATGTTTCCTCTAAATGAACAAAAAAGACACCTATGCAGAAAAAAACTACATGATATTCTTAGAGGACTGTAACGAGGAACAAAAAAATTTATAAAAAATAGGCGGGTACATGTTGAAAAAAATCCATGTAAATCAGAATCCAACACCGACACAAATGTGACGTAAATTACAGTCTAAGAAAAGTCAAATGCTCACAAGGAAGTTGTAAATATAAAAAGCGATTAAAATAACACAAGCCGCCCGTGAACATAGTTTACCTACAGTTCATGTCTGGCCTGAGAAGGTGTAATTATTCAGTGTAATCTCTGGTGAAATTGAAATTTCACACCATTATAAATAGATTTGTCTATTACAATACATGTGATGCATTTTTTTCCATTAAATATGAAGAGGGTTTAAAACTGTAAGACAAGGTCATTTCACTTTTCAGCTTACCATTTTATATAAATAGGCAGTAGTCAAGATAACACAAATTTTAAAGCTTTTACTGCTGCTAGCATTATTCTTAATGATACTGGCTCCAGCACTGTCATCCAAATTCTGTCAATGCTAACAGAATTTTGCAGGAACATAAACTCTCAATTTCACTCTGTGAAATACAGTACACTTGTGTGTCTGTGTGTGTTTTATATGTAGCGGCCTCACCCCTCTCTCTTGCTTCTTCGGCTATATGGCTGTTGTCTAGGGGTACCTGGGAGAGAGAGATAAAACACACCACGGCCCATGTCCTCCGTAACTGGGAGGTGAAGGCCAGAAGATTGGGCTTTTGTGTAGGTGTCCTAGAGTCAAGTCCAGTCCTTCGTCCCTGACTCCTTTGCTTTAGTGACCCAAGTTCCACACAGTGAATAGGTACAACTTAGTTTTATTCTTCTTGCCAAGCAATAAAACAATCTTTATCCTTTGGAAAATGGGGACAGATCGAGGCGCAATCCTTTCCCTTCTTGCTGCTGCCCACTGTGCTGTCACCAGTAGTGAATATTCACTGCCACTGACTAGGTAATATAGAACGTGTATTACCTTCGCTCACTTTGCCCCTGTCAGAGGAAGAAATCCGTCCAAGGGAGAAGTGGAGGCCTCTCCGTCACCAGCGATGCTGCGCCGGGCTCTTCAGAGAAGTTACTGCACACCAGTCCTCATGAACTCAGACACGGGCACCCAAGGAGTTAGGGCCCCCTCGGATTCCTCCACCCTCGCGGAACTCAGTCGAAGGTACTGAGCCCCAGGCATCCGCCATAGTACCTTACCCCAGGCTAAAGGTGCCTGAGATGGACTCCATCCCCGCTCCAGCTAGGCCAAGGGCGCCTAGGCCTGAAGCACCGGAACGCCAGCACCCAAGCTGAAGGTGCCTGGGTGCGGCTGCGTCCTCCAACTCTCTGCCCCAAAATCAGGGCGTCCGCCCCTTTTATGACCTCTCCCTTTGCGTCACAGCGGGTTCCCCGCCCCGCTGTACCAGCTCCAGGGGAGGACAAAAAGGCACAGTTTGCGGTGCGAGTTCAGCTCCGGCCCAAGGCAACAACGCCACCTGTAGGCCCCAAGGAACCCCACACCACCAGAGTCCTCACGTAAATTCAAACACCCGCTACATATGTATTTGAGGTATTTGAATTTATTTATAATTGTGTGCTGTCAGCATAAATTATTCTTTTTACAATTTTGTGATGCCCAGAACCCCCTTCCCTGCTCAGATGTTGCCTCCTCTATTGATGATTACATCCTTGGGCATGAAAGGTTCACCAGCACTAGTCGCACCTCGGCAACAACTCCCAATATACACAAATGGGACCAGATGCCTAGGGGACAATGTATAAAAAAAATTGCATTGCAAATATCTTAACAATTATGCAAGCAGAACAAAGAATTCCTGTAATGTTTGTAATATGTGTGCAATAATTTAATTGTTGCCTTTCACTGGGAAAATGTAACAACCCTTAGGCCCGGTTCACATAGGGGCGACTCGTCAGACGACTCGGTCGCCTGACGAGTCGCGTCCTGCTCTGTACTATGGAACCGTTCTAATAGGAGCGACTCAGGTCGCTCCGACTTAGAAAAAGGTTCCTGTAGTTCTTTTGGGGGCGACTCAGGGCGACTTGCATTGACTTCTATACAGAAGTCATTATGCAAATCGCCTCAGGCGGGCGTCTCAAGTCGTCTTGAGATCGCGCCGCCGAGTCGCCCCCAAAGTCGTGCCGCCCCTGTGTGAACCGGGCCTTAACATTTGATCCTAATTAACAATGACTTTGACAACATGCACCTACAGGTAAGCCTAGATTAAGGCTTACCTGTAGGTGCATGAAATATCTCCTTAACCTACATGATTAAGGAGATATTTGCAGATAACACTGCACCGATGTCTACGGCGCATGTACTAGCGGGCCGGCTTCTTGCCAGTTTTCTGAATGGGATCTTGCCGGCCCGAGCGCGCATGCGTGTGACGTCATTGCCGCTCCGGCCAATCACAGCGCCGGAGCGGCGATAACGAAGGGACATCGAGGCAAGTTGTCTGCCCGAGCGCGCATGCGTGTGACGTCATCGCCGCTCTGGCCAATCCCAGCGCCGGAGCAGCGATAACAGGAAGGGACATCGAGGCAAGATGGCGGCGGCGGCGGAGGGGAACGAGGAGCAGTTCGGGGGGCTTCAATCTCAGGTAAGTCATTCATAATGAGCTAGTATTATGCATACTAGCTCATTCTGGCTTTTTTTTTGCAGGGTTTAAAAAAAAATTAAAATTCCCGGGTTTACTTCCTCTTTAAGAACATTCAACCACGAGAGAAAAGGCTAAGAAAATTTGAGGTAATAATGAAACTATTACACATATTACAACCATTACAGGAATTATATGTTACACTTGCACACATGTTGAGACAAAGACATTTTTTTTTAACCCGGCCCGCTGGTGTCTCTAGTGTAGTAGTACAGCCCCATATAAGTGTAGCGGGTATTTGAATTTAGGGGAGGCATCTGGGTGGTAGTGTAACCCAGATGCATTGATTGTTAGGGAATCTGAGACCCTTTTGTGGTTCTTGGAGGACTCTGGTGGTGTGAGGTTCCCTGCGGCCTGCAGGTGGCGCTGTCACCCTGGGCCGGAGCTGAACGCTCACTGCAAGACTGCTTCCCTTTTTGTCCTTTCCTGGCGCTGGTACAGCGGGGCGGGGAACCTGCTGTGACGCAAAGGGAGAGGAGATAAAAGGGGGCGGACGCCCTGACCTCAGGGTTCAGAGTCGGAGGACGCAGCCGCGCCCAGGCACCTTCAGCCTGGGTGCTGGCGTTCCGGAGTTCCGGGCCCAGGTGCCCTTGACCTGGCCGGAGCGGGAGATGAAGTCCATCTCAGGCACCTTTAGCCTGGGGTGAGGTACTGAGCCGGAAGCCTGGAGCTCAGTACCTTCGACTGAGTTCCGCGAGGGTGGAGGAATCCGAGGGGCCCTAACTCCTTGGGTGCCCGTGTCTGAGACGAGGAGGACGGTGAGCGGAACTTCTCCGGAGAGTCCAGCGCAGCATTGCTGGTGACGGAGAGGCCTCCGGTAACTGTCTTGGACGGATGTCCTTCCCCTAATAGGGGCTACGTTAGCAAAGGTAATCCATGTTCTGTTCAATATAGTCAGTGGCAGTGACTATTCGCCATTGGTGACACCACAGTGGTTAGCTCTATCTAAAAAGTATTGTGCCTTGGCCTACTCCCCACAAAGACTAAAGTATTATATGGGTCTCAACCTGTCTGTGCTGTATGACTATTTATTGAGAAGAATAAATACGAGTTGGACCTTTTCAGTGTGTGGAACTCTGGTTACTAGGAGCAAAGGGAGTGAACCTGAGAAGAGGATTTGACTCTGGGACGCATACACAAAACCCAATAGTTCTGGCTTTCACCTCCAGTCTCTCTTGAGGACATGGGCCGTGGTGTATCTCATCCCTCCCCCCAGTACTAAACCCCTAGATGAGACAGACAAGCCGTGAATGAGAAGGGGTGAGAGGGGTGAGGTCGCTACACGTGGGGGCATCGTGTCCGGGATGTGTATTGTGTCTGAATTTGAACTTTGCTGCCCGGAGGAGTTCCGAGTAGGTCGGCCATATTGGCCAACGTGCCACGAGGCACACCATAGCTGCGCAGTTTGTGGGCGGGGAGAAGAAAAAGCCTGCAAACAAATGCAGAGTGTGGGAGGAGTCTTGCCATGTGGAAGGACACACGTGGAGATTCCGGTGCGAAGGGGTCAGTGCGCATTGGAGCAGAAAACAGTCAGCATGACTTCAAATACCCTGTGGATTTCTGCTTCTTCCATCACGGAGATGACTTCTTTTGCTGCCCCGATTACGGATACAGGAAAAAGACTAAGGCCCCGGGGGTGGTTGGCTCTTTATACCTGCAGAGACATAGAGGCCCTCGGGTGTGATCTGTCCCGGCTTTTCGGGACTGGTGGTGCAATTGAAGCCGTTCGGGCGATGTGAGGTTTGCAAAGAGTTCCTCTTCGAGGTGGAGCCATCCACAGAAAGGCCTCGCACCTTCCACCTCAACTACCTCACAGGTACTGCCACTCCAGAGGGAGAGATCGAAGCTTATGCGTTTCCTGTGCGCACTGACCAGAGCGACGTGACAGCCCAAGCGGAGACAAAGAGAGAGAAATCCGAGGATGCTGCCTCGGTCACCACAAGCTCCCTGCTCCCACTGCCGAAGAGGAAAGTTGGCCTGGTGATGGCATCCTGTGGTCGTGGAAGAGCTTCGCCCCGTTGCTTGCCTGGATAGATCTGGAGGGAAGAGCCCTGGACATCCCTGTTCTTCAAAAGGCCCAGGTGAGCCAGGGGTCGGGACTGTGTGTGTGGTTGGAGGTGTCGGGAGCCCAGAGTCGGTGGAGCCCCTCGAGGGGGGTGATTCCGTGTCTACGGGGAATTACCTGCCGGCAGAGTGTTATGACACCTCCGACCTAGAGTCGCTATCTGATGCCGGTGATGACGGGGAGATAGATGAGATCTTCCACAAGAAGGGATGTACCTCATGCACGCCAATACCTCTCATGCTCACCTACAGTCACCAGAAAGTTCAAGGACTGTAAGGTGGAGTAGATGGTGGGAAGGCACATCCATGCGGACAAGGTGGTAATTTGTCGGAAGGATGGAGGGAACATTGAGTACAATGTGGAGGCTTTTGACCAGCACTTAAAGCCTTTGTTTTTGCCGGATCCAAAGTTCTATTTATAGGAGAAAGAGACTCCTTTCCATTTCTTTTATTGCTAAATTACAGGGACTGTGCTCTAACTTTTTCTTTGGGATGTTTTACTCTTTGGAGAAATGGGAGCTGTTGTTGTTTTGTTCTCCCTCCTTCTCCTTCCGTCAAGAAAAAAAAGAATCAGTGACTTTGGGGTTTAGCCAGTATAGGGTCACAGCACAGAGAAGCAGAAGTTCATCTGGGTCTAACAAGTGCCTTTACCGCGGCATTGCCACCAGGTGGCGGTGTTGCGCAACGATTGTTTGCTTCACACTCTGCACTATACTTATTGGAGCGAATGGGTTTCTTTACGGATAGACCCATTCCTTCCAAGAAAACACATACAATATGCTAGGATGTGTGTGTGTTTTTTTTTTTATCCTCTGCAGGAGATTTCATCTATCAAGGCTTCTGAGAATGGGGTGGTCCTT
Source organism: Rana muscosa (assembly GCA_029206835.1). Taxonomy (NCBI): domain Eukaryota; kingdom Metazoa; phylum Chordata; class Amphibia; order Anura; family Ranidae; genus Rana; species Rana muscosa. The sequence continues at coordinate 125,443,361 of CM055117.1, read as the reverse complement.
AGATAGTGAGGGGGGGGGGATTTCAATGTGTAAAGTCATTTAAAGTTTTTTTTTTGATACCAAGTTCATTGTTCTATATTCCTGTTTCCCTTTCCCATTTTAGGTCCTGGCACAATTCGTGACTAAATTGTTGAGTTTGGTCTCTGGGTCGAACTTATGTTACCACTCCTTGGAGACATGGGTTTGCACCAGACACTGGGGACCAGTGTCAAATCACCAGGGTGAGAGTGTAGCGGGTATTTGAATTTAGGGGAGGCATCTGGGTGGTAGTGTAACCCAGATGCATTGATTGTTAGGGAATCTGAGACCCTTTTGTGGTTCTTGGAGGACTCTGGTGGTGTGAGGTTCCCTGCGGCCTGCAGGTGGCGCTGTAGCCCTGGGCCGGAGCTGAACACTGAACACCGCTAGACTGCTTCCCTTTTTGTCCTTTCCTGGCGCTGGTACAGCGGGGCGGGGAACCTGCTGTGACGCAAAGGGAGAGGAGATAAAGGGGGCGGAAGCCCTGACCTCAGGGTTCAGAGTCGGAGGATGCAGCCGCGCCAAGGCACCTTCAGCCTGGGTGCTGGCGTTCCGGAGTTCCGGGCCCAGGTGCCCTTGACCTGGCCGGAGCGGGAGATGAAGTCCATCTCAGGCACCTTTAGCCTGGGGTGAGGTACTATGGCGGAAGCCTGGAGCTCAGTACCTTCGACTGAAAAGGATTTTGCCTTGGCCTACTCCACACAAAGACTGAAGTGTTATATGGGTGTCAACCTGTCTGTGCTGTATGATTATTTATTGACAAGAATAAATACGAGTTGGACCTTTTCAGTGTGTGGAACTCTGGTTACTAGGAGCAAAGGGATTCAATCCAAGGAGAGGATTCGACTCTGGGACGCATACACAAAACTTGATAGTTCTGGCTTTCACCCCCAGTCTCTCTGGAGGACATGGGCCGTGGTGTATCTCATCCCTCCCCCCAGTACTAAACCCCTAGACGAGACAGACAAGCCGTGAATGAGAAGGGGTGAGAGGGGTGAGGTTGCTACATAAGTCTATAGGTAGTTACTATGCAGGCAGTGCCAGCGCCGCAGAAGATTTTGGTTTATACACTGGAGGTTTTCACCGTCACAAAGAGGTAAGCAAACACCTGGAGAGGAAGAGGAGGTAGGGAACATTTTCTAACTTAGATTGTGTTAAGGGGGAAGTTGGCCTTTACGCTTTGGGTGCAGGGTGAAAACAATAAACTAAACTTTAAGAACCAAAAGTAGCTTAGAGTCAAAAATGACTTTTTCATATTAAAACTCAATCAAAGGAAACAGAACAAACAGTTCCATGGCTAGCTCAATCCAGTATAGTTGTCAATAGGCTTGTGCAATTCGTTTCGTAACGAATCGAAATTCGTCCGAATTTAGCAACTTTCGGACATTCGGAAGCATTCGAATTTCCGAACAAAGCAATTACGAATAAAACCGAATCCGAAATAAATTATACCGCAAAATAGAGAATGCCCGAATGTCTTCGGCATAATTCGTTATGAAAAAAGTTACGAATGTACAAATCCATTCGAAGCACAATAACACTCACTCTGCTCTCTGCTTCTCCCTCACCATGCTGAACTCCCTCTCAAAATGGTGTACAGGGGCGGAGGCTATAGCCGCATGAAAAAACGAAAGTAAAATACGAGATTTCGAATCCATTCGAAGCACAATAACACTCTGCTCTGCTCTCTGCTTCTCCCTCACCGTGCTGAACCCTCTCAAAATGGTGTACAGGGGCGGAGCCTATAGCCGCATGTAAAAAACGAAAGTAAAATACGAGATTTCGAATTGTTACAAATAACCGCTATGTATTTAGAAAAGTACAAATCCATTCGAAGCACATTAGGCATAATAGGCAGCGTCGTTGTGAGAGAGACACGGAAAATTACGAATCAACGAACCCAAAAAAAGTTACGAAAGTAGGAGTTGTGTCCAGAATCAACGAAAAACAACGTACTCTACCGAAAGTACGAATTATAAAGCAACAAAAAATACAACGAAAAATGACGCTTGCGAAAATACGAATTAGTCCGAACACGAAAAATCCCGTCTAGCAAATATTACGAATGATTACGAATCAACAGGACCGGAAAGAAACGAACCGAAACGGAACGAATTTTTCCGTTGTGCACAAGAAGCGAACCGAAACGGAACGAATTTTTCCGTTGTGCACAAGTCTAGAACTTGTCAATATCCAAATCTTTAGAATTGCACTAAAAATGAACCAGCAAAAAATGCAGTCCAATATGTTCCATGGTTCCAGCATTATCTTCTCTACCCAAGAAATGGAAGCTTCATTCACAGCTCCACCTCATTCCCTCAGCTACAGTTGTGCTCATAAGTTTACATACCCTGGGAACATTTATGATTTCTTGGCCATTTCTTAGAGAATATGAATGATAACACAAAAACATTTCATTCACTCATGGTTAGTGTTTGGCTGAAGCCATGTATTATCTATCAACTGTGTTTACTCTTTTTAAATCATAATGACAACATAAACTACCCAAATGAAATACACGACTCTCTGAAAACATGTGGTGTGGCTGTTTCAAGATGCACAATAAGGAGGCACTTTAAGAAAGATGGGCTGCATGGTCGAGTCACCAGAAGAAAGCTATTACTTTGCAAATGCCACAAAGTATCCCACTTACAATACAACAAACAGCACAGAGACAAGCCTCAAACCTTCTGCCACAAAGTCATTTGAAGTGATGAGACCAAAATTGAGCTTTTTGACAACAACCATAAACACTATATTTGGAAAGGAGTCAACAAGGCCTATGATGAAAGGTACACCTTCCCTACCGTGAAACACGGAGGTGGATCACTGATGTTTTGGAGATGTGTGAGCTACAAAGGCACAGGAAATTTGGTCAAAATTGATGGCAAGATGAATGCAGTGTTATCAAAAAATACTGGAAGAACATTTGCATTCATCAGCCAGTAAGCTGCTCATGGGACTGTGAAAACCCCATGAAGCACTGAATATGGATACAATGAATGTTAGAAAGCCCATACTAGGCTAAAGCATTTTTCTTTCTGACTTTTTTTGCTGTTTATTATTTACCTGCCCGATGTTAGCAGTATAATGACTGATTTCACGTGTTGCCTAGAGTTGTTTTCTAACAGTTCCCTTCAAAGTCACATTGAGTAAGGGCTCTTTCACACGGGACGGATCCGTGAAGATCCGCCCCGTGAAGCTCCGCTTGCTCAGCGGGGATCGCTCCGTTGATCCCCGCTGAGCCGGCGGATGACTGGGCGGTCCCCTCACACTGTGCAGGGACTGCCCTGTCAGAGCGCCGCTCTCCCCTATGGGGGGATCGGATGATGACGGACCGTAGAGTCCGTTGTCATCCGATCCGCTCCGCTGACGGATGGAAAAATAGTGTTTTCCTCTGTCACACTTTGGCGGAGCGGAGCGGGTCGGATGTCAGCGGACATGTCACCGCTGACATCCGTGGCTCCATAGGGCTACATGGAGCATCCGTTCAGGTCCGCCTAAAAAACTGACAGGCGGACCTGAACGGACCGTCCGTGTGAAAGGGGCCTAAGGCATTTCTAAAGTGTTATTCAAGTTCAGTGAACGATTTACAAATAATATTCTAACCTTAGGACAAGAAAATGACCTAAAACTGCATCTGCCAGACAGCAGTTTCCCACACTCCTTCCACATCAACACCTCAATGCCAGTAAAATTTGCTTCTCTGGTCATATCTGATTATAACAGAACTGCATCTGGTAACTGCCTTGGATCTCTATCACTATTAAAATAGAAATATAATTCATTTGTACGTAGCTCAGGCAGTACTTGAGCATCAGTTTTACATTTCACAGCTGCTGTCTCACTATTAAGCTGGCCATACATTGTTCTGAAAAAAAAAAAAAAAAAGAGCCAATTTCCCCATCCACACATTTGAAGTGAATATGAACCCCCCCCCCCCCCCCCCCCGCTTTCTTTTTGCATTTTGACAATAGAACTTTCCCACTGTCAGAATACACTGATCAGCGCTGAAGCCCGTTGGGTAAGGCTCCATGCACACAGGACGCTCAAAAAAGTCGTTCTGAACGTCGGATTGCTGGCAGGAAAACGCTGTTTTAGAAACGCGATTTTATCAGCGTTTTGCATTGCCGTTAATGCACATTTTTTTTTTTAACAAGAGAGCCGTTAATGCACGTTTAGCGGTGCCCCATGCCAATATAAGTTGTTGCGCACCCGGAATTACAGCGTGAGAGAGCGTCGTGTCAACATCGGAAGAAGAAGAGCAGAGGGAAGAAGACGACGGAGAAGACCGGGCAACCGCTAGCAAAAGAGCAGGCAAAAGAGCAGAAGATAGCGGAGAAGCCCGGCAGAAGACACCGGACAGCGGGAGAAGAGGCCGGAGAGCACGGAGAAGAGGATGGAGAGAGCGGAGAAGAAGGAAGAGACCCCCCAAGTCGGAAGAGACCCCCGGAGCTGCCTAATAAATTACTTGAAAAACCTTTGTTTTTTTATTGACACTTTTTTGCCCAGGTGAATGGGTAGGGGTACAATGTAACCCATACTCATTCACATAGGGTGGGGGGCCGGGATCTGGAGGCCCCCTTATTAAAGGGGGCTCCCAGATTCTGATAAGCCCCCCACCTGCAGACCCTGACAACCAATGGCCAGGGTTGTCAGGAAGAGGCCCTTATCCTCATCAACATGGGGACAAGGTGCTTTGGGGTGGGGGGGCGCAGGGTCCCCCTGCCCCAAAGCACCTACCCCCCATGTTGAGGGCATGCGACCTGGTACAGTTCAGGAGGGGGGGGCGTTGGTTTGTCCCCACCCCTTTTCCTGACCGGCCGGGCTGCATGCTTGGATAAGGGTTTGGTACGGATTTTGGGGGGACCCCCACGCCGTTTTTTCTTCGGCAAAGAGGGTTTCCCTTAAATTCATACCAGACCGAAGGGTCTGGTATCGTCCGAGGGGGGGAACCCCACGCAAATTTTTCTTTCATTTTGGCGGGGTTCCCCTTAATCCTCAGCACCCAAGTCGCACATTAATAAGTTTACAGGGATCCTCAAGAGAAATTAACTAGACTAAACCATAAGACCTTTGTTTTGCTAAGTATTTTACTTCATCTACACACCTTTAATACATAAACTACATTAAGTAGTTATGCAAAGATGTAAGCAAAGTTCTATTTCTATCTGAATGGCTCTCTCACAGTGACCCTGTGGCCAGACTATGGTAATTTAAGTATTTACAAATTCCTATTTAAGTAAGCTTTAAAGCAGTGGTCTCCAAACTGCGGCCCGGGGGCCAGATGCGGTCCTTTGCTTGCTTATATCCGGCTCTTGGGGCCATAATTGCTCCCCACTGACACCAATGAAGGGACACAATTCCTCCCACTAATACCAATGCTGGGGCACAATTTTTCACAATGGTACCAACAATGGGGCCCAATGACACCCAATGATAGGGGCACTATTCCTCTCAATGGGACCAACAATGGGGCAACAATTTCTCCCAATGACACCAACAATGGGGTCCACGGACACCAATGAAGGGGCGCAATTCCTCCCACTAATACCAATGCTGGGACACAATTTCCCCCAATGACACCAACAATGGGGTCCACTGACACCAATGAAGGGGCGCAATTCCTCCCACTAATACCAATGCTGGGACACAATTTCTCCCAATGACACCAACAATGGGGTCCACTGACACCAATGAAGGGGCGCAATTCCTCCCACTAATACCAATGCTGGTGTCAGGTCACCTGTGGCCAGATGACAGGTGCACACCGTAGGGGGACAGGAGTGCACCACAAGATAGTGAACCCTATGGCTGACTGCTGCGGATAGGAAACTGGGTGGTTGTGGAAAGCGGGACCAGAGGAGCACAACCGGGATCCCACAGGAAGCTAGAGCCAAGATTCCCCAGGACGCGGAGTCTAGGACCCAGCAGGTCTTCTCCAGAGCCTCTAGTGGTGAGGATGTTACGCTGCAGGCTAGGTCCAGGTCGCGGCCCCTAGAGTCTCCTAGCTCACGCCCCGTAGGGTAAGGGGAGAAGAGGGGAAGCAGCAGCACAAGATACAAGAATAACGAATAACAAGCCGAAGGTCAAGGGTCACAAGCAGACAAGGATAACGAAGGGCAAGCCGAAGGTCAAGGGTCACAAGCAGACAGGGATAGTCGGGGACAAACCAATAACGTAACAGAGAGACAGACGTAGCACACGGCAGGCAGGAACCCAAACACACAATGCATAACAAACACGTTGATCAGCAAAGCAGGCTTGCAGTGCACAGGTTAATATAGTGTTCTGTGATAGGGCCTGGTGTGGAGTCAGGCTGGGAGGAGATTATAAAGGAAGCCAGGTGAGAGAGAGTCTGGCCTCTAAGATGAACACATGAGGATGAAAGGTAAGATGGCAGACAGACATTAATGCATATCCATGACAGCTGGGACCCAATTTTTCCCAATGACACCAACAATGGGGCCCTATTCCTCTCAATGGGATTAAACAATGGGGCCCAATGACATCAACAATGGGACACAATTCCCCTCATTGACACCAATGATGAGGCACAATTGCTTCCACTGAAACAAATGATGGGGCACTATTTTTTTTTCTTCACTGACCTCAGGACATTCTCTTCTCCCAATTACCACAGTCCGGCCCCCCTAAAGTCTGAAAGACGGTAAGCTGGTCCTTTGTTTAGAAAGTTTGAAGACCCCTGCTTTAAAGGATAAGTTCACCTTTTGGGAATATAATGTTAAATGTTACATTGCAGGAAAAAGATGTGCATTTATTATTTTTCCCTAAAGAGCCTGGAAAACATTGCACTTTGTAGTCCATGTCATTTATCGGAAACTGTGAATGAATGACGCAGCCATGTGGGTTTTTTCAAATAGTGGCAGCAGGCACTGGGAACTGTTCCTCACTCGCTGTCACTGAGGGGGGGGAGTGGCTACAGCTACTGGAACATGTTACATGTTCCACCCTAAATATGGGTGGATGGAACATGCAACATGTTCCAAAAGGTGAACTAATATTTTAAAAAAGCCCTCACTGACCTATGTAGATACAGGCACTGCGGAGAAATCAAACCTCAAAAACCACAGCATAACCACTAAAGTCACCTTAGATTTCCATGCTCCCCTCTTCAGGAAGTGACTTGGTAGCCTATTAGCCCTCTAATCTCCAATGGAAACACACAGCACGAGCTCTAAATGGGTGAAGTATGGTGAGCAGAGTTGCTAATAGAATTGGGCTATTAAATTAAGTTAATAAATAATTCCCTTCAAGTATTCAATCATGTTTTGGCTTAAATAAGTTAACATGATTTCCAGTGAATATACTTCAGTGCTTCTGTTGTGAATTTGAGGATACATTTCTTAACAAGGCGTGTAGCTAGAGAGGCCAGTTAAAGTGATTGTAAAGTCTAGTTTTTACAAACAAAAAAAACCCAAACATGTTAAGCCTCGTACACACGGTCGGACTTCAAACAAACTTTTCAGTGGATTTTTGTCCGAAGGGAGTTGGTCAGGCACACCCATAGCATACACACAGCAGGACTTTTCTGCAAACTTTCCCAAACTTTTCTGCTCTTTTCTGATCTTTACCGCCACCCTTTGGTCAACTTCTGCTATTTTTGGTTGATTTTAACATTGGTTCTGGGCATGCATATTTGTACTTTAGACAAAAGTCCAATGGATTTCTGTACACACGGTTGGACCTTGCACCATCGGACTTTTGTTGCCGAAAAGCTTGTCTGTTTGCAGAGTGAACTTTTGTCCGATGAAAAACAAAAAAGTTTGTCCGATGGAGCGTACACATGGTCGGATTTTTTGGAAAACTTGCTAATTTTGAATTTTGTTGGCAAAAAGTCAGACTGTGTGTACGGGCCTTTATACTTACCTGCTCTGTGCAGTTGGTTTTGCACAGGGCAGTCTGGATCCTCCTCTTCTCGGGTCTCTCTTCGCTGCTCCTGGCCTCTCCCTCCTGTCGAGTGCCCCCACAGCAAGCAGCTTGCTATGGGGGGCACCCGAGCCGAGCTGCAGCTCCGCATGTCCATTCAGAGCTCCGGTTCGGCCCTGCTCCCTCTATTTCCTGATTGGTTAACTGACTTTGACAGAAGCAGGCGCCAATGCCGCCGCTGCTGTGTCTAAGTTCAGTTACTGCTCATTAAGAATATGAAAATACTTTAATATCTATAGCCTGAAAAACTTGTTCACTTTATGGGATACCAAAATATCAGGCAAATGGATAAGTTGACCTTTTGTAACATGTTACACCCATATTCAGGGTGAAACATGTAACATGTTACATATGCACTTGCCCCCACTCTCCCCTGATCCCCCATTCTGACAGCTAGCGGGGGATCTTCTCCCCTGACTAGCTGTCACAATCTAAAATAGAAATGGTCGTTCCAGCCGCATCATCCATTCATAGTGTTGCGGCTGTCAGCTTGTAGTTCTCCATAAAGAACCATGGCAGTGTTGAGCACTGTGGTAGTTCATTGAGCTTCCTGTCTCAAGTGTAACTGCTTGATTGTATCAGAGGTATGGGCAAACAGATACAGAGACAGTCTGCAGGACCATGCCATTACACCCACGATCCGCTTTACAGGTCGCTAACAAAAAAATGGTTTGAAATGCAAAAACTAATATATACTGTATATACAGTATCTCACAAAAGTAAGTACACCCCTCACATTTTTGGAAAATTTTTATTATATCTTTTCATGTGACAACACTGAAGAAATTACACTTTGCTACAATGTAAAGTAGTGAGTGTACAGCTTGTACAACAGTGTAAATTTGCTGTCCCCTCAAAATAACTCAACACACGCCATTAATGTCTAAACTGCTGGCAACAAAAGTGAGTACACCCCTAAGTAAAAATGTCCAAATTGGGCTCAAATAGCCATTTTCCCTCCCCGGTGTCATGTGACTCGTTAGTGTTACAAGGTCTCAGTTGTGAATGGGAAGCAGGTGTGTTAAATTTGGTGTTATCGCTCTCACTCCCTCATACTGGTCACTGGAAGTTCAACATGGCACCTCATGGCAACGAACTCTCTGAGGATCTGAAAAAAATAATTGTTGCTCTACATAAAGATGGCGTAGGCTAGTGGTTTGAACACTGCTGATTGGCATTCTCAATTCCTTGGATATCTTTTTATATCCCTTTCTTGTTTTATACAGTTCAACTACCTTTTCCCTCAGATCCTTTAACAATTCTTTTGCTTTCCCCATGACTCAGAATCCAGAAACATCAGTGCAGCACTGGATGAAAGATGCAAGGGTCTGTCAGGAGTCCAGAAACTCATTGATCTTTTATACACACACACACTAATTACAAGCAAACAGATCAAAGGTGAGGATGGTTGCCTTGAGCCTAGGTTCACATTGGAGCTATTTGTCATGTGATTTGAGAGATCGCAGCCTATTGGAGGCAATGGCACTGTTCCACTCGGTGTGACAACGATTTTGCAGCGCCGCACCGATTTGCAAAAGTAGTTTCTGCACTACTTTTGCCGATTTTAGGTGCGACTTCAATAGACATCTGTGCATGAAGCCACACAGATGTCTATCAAGTAGCAGCTGAAATCGCGCCGACCTTGCTACTTTGAAATCGCACTACTTCAAGTAAAGTAGCGCGATTTCAAAGTAGCAGCAATGTATCAACTTGTTTGCTTGTTATCAGGCCAAAATCACCAGGGTATGTAAACTTTTGATCAGGGTCATTTAAAAAGAGTAAACACAGTTGATTGATAATTAATGGCTTCAGCCAAACACCACTAATCCTGAAGCCTCGTATACACGACCGAGTTTCTTGTCAAAAAACGACAAGAAAACTGCAGAGTGAGCTTTCTTGGCGAGAAAACCGTTCGTGTGTATGGTCTTTCGTCGAGAAAACTGCCGGGAATCTCAACGAGAAAAATAGAGAACCTGCTCTCTATTTTCTCGTCAGGATTCTCGATTTTCTCGTCAGGTTTCTCGTCGGCCTGTTTTGCAACGAGAAAACCGTTCGTCTGTATGCTTTTCCGAGTCTTCAAAAATCGCGCATGCTCAGAATCAAGTATGAGACGGGAGCGCTTCTTCTGGTAAAACAAGCCTTCGTAAAGGAGATAGCACATTCGTCACGCTAAAACGAACTGAAAGCACGAATACTGAAAAGCGCAAATCGTCTCTTCCCAAACTTTTACTTCACACACGGTAACACGAGATCAGCAAAAGCAGCCCAAGGGGTGGCGCCATTGAAATCGATCTTCCCCTTTATACTGCCGTCGTACGTGCTGTAAGTGACCGCGCAGAACAACGACGAGATTTGGAATTGACAGTGTGTATGCAAGGAAAGCTTGACAAGAAACTCATCAAGCTTGACAAGAATCTCGTCGAGAAAAACTACGGGTTTTTTACGACGAGAAACTCGGTCGTGTGTACGAGGCTTTAGTGAAAGAAATATTTTTGTGTTGTCATTCATATTCTGTGAAAAATGGCCAAGAAATCATATCTGCCAGGGTATGTAAATTTATGAGCACAACTGTATATATTTATATATATATAATTTATTTTTTTCAGGGGAAAAGATTATGAAAAGCAAACATTAACACTATTCCTAATGATTCACTGAAATAATCTTTAAATTTGTAATGCAGAAATGCATTAAAATACTATTATCGTAGTCTAAAGTTGAGTTGAGTCTCAATCAGAGATAAACCTGTATTAGTGTCTCGGCAGCCCAATCGTTGACATCATGCCCTGCTATCACCATGTAACATCACCGGGATTATGGCATTCATGACAAGGCAGACATTTAAAGGAATAAGGTTATTTACATTGCAATTTATTTAATCAATCACTGCTGTATGTCATCAGATGCTTAGTTTAATCTCTTTGGGGATTTCTACATCTGTAGATCAATGTTATCTAGCTGACATCTTTCCTCTGCTTCTTTTTCCTTTAAAGGCAAATGTAGCATGTGCACACTATAAATCATGAGTGGCTTTTGATGGATCTTATTACATGCAACACAAAAATTCTTTAAAGCGGAGCTCCACCCAAAAAAGGAACTTCCGCTTCAAGTGTTGGTGACCCCGCTCTCCGCCTCCCCCCTCTCCGCTACCCCCTTGTGCTCTCCACATCCCCCATGCTCTCCGCCGCCCCCCTGTGCTCTCCACATCCCCCCATGCTCTCTGCTTCCCCCTGTGCTCTCCACATCCCACCATGCTCTCCGCCACCCCACCTGTGCTCTCCACATCCCCCCATGCTCTCCGCCACCCCCCTGTGCTCTCCACATTCCCCGCTCTCCCCTCTCCGCCTCCCCCTCTCCGCCACCCCCCTGTGCTCTCCACATTCCCCGCTCTCCACCTCCCCCTGTGCTCTCCACATCCCCACATGCTTTCCGCTTCCCCCCTGTGCTCTCCACATCCCCCCATGCTCTCCGCCACCCCACCTGTGCTCTCCACATCCCCCCATGCTCTCCGCCTCCCCCCTGTGCTCTCCACATCCCCCCATGCTTTCCGCCACCCCGCCTGTGCTCTCCACATCCTCCCATGCTCTCCACCACCCCCCTGTGCTCTCCACATTCCCCCATGCTCTCCGCCTCCCCCCTGTGCTCTCCACATCCCCCCATGCTCTCCACTGTCCCACCTGTGCTCTCCACTTCCCCCCATGTTCTCCACTGCCCCCTGTGCTCTCCACCTTCCCCCATGCTCTCCACTGCCCCCTGTGCTCTCCACCTCCCCCACCCCCATGCTCTCTGCCGCCCCCATGCTCTCAGACGCCTCCCCGTGCTCTCCACATCCCCCCATGCTCTCCACCACCCCCCTGTGCTCGCCACATTCCCCCATGCTCTCCGCCTCCCCCTGTGCTCTCCACATCCCCCCATGCTCTCCACTGTCCCACCTGTGCTCTCTACTTCCCCCCATGTTCTCCACTGCCCCCTGTGCTCTCCATCTTCCCCCATGCTCTCCACTGCCCCCCTGTGCTCTCCACATCCCCCCATGCTCTCTGCCACCCCGCCTGTGCTCTCCAGATCCCCCCATGCTCTCCGCCACCCCACCTGTGCTCTCCACATCCCCACATGCTCTCCGCCTCCCCCTGTGCTCTCCACATCCCCCCATGATCTCCGCCACCCCGCCTGTGCGCTCCACATCCCCATGCTCTCCACCACCCCCCTGTGCTCTCCACTTTCCCCCATGCTCTCTGCCTCCCCCCTGTGCTTTTCACATCCCCCTGTGCTTTCCACCTCTCCCCATGCTCTCCGCTGCCCTCTGTGCTCTCCACCTTCCCCCATGCTCTCCGCTTCCCCCCTTTGCAATCCACATCCCCCCATGCTCTCCACCTCCCCCTGTACTCTCCACATCCCCCCATGCTCTCCGCCACCCCGCCTGTCCTCGCCACATCCCCCATGCTCTCTGCCTCCCCCCTGTGCTCTCCACATCCCCCCATGCTCTCCACTGTCCCACCTGTGCTCTCCACTTCCCCCCATGTTCTCTACTGCCCCCTGTGCTCTCCACCTTCCCCCATGCTCTCCACTGCCCCCCTGTGCTCTCCACATCCCCCCATGCTCTCCGCCACCCCACCTGTGCTCTCCAGATACCCCATGCTCTCCGCCACCCCACCTGTGCTCTCCACATCCCCCCATGCTCTCCGCCTCCCCCTGTGCTCTCCACATCCCCCCATGATCTCCGCCACCCTGCCTGTGCTCTCCACATCCCCCATGCTCTACACCACCCCCCTGTGCTCTCCACATTCCCCCATGCTCTCCGCCTCGCCCCTGTGCTTTTCACATCCCCCCTGTGCTCTCCACCTCTCCCCATAATCTCCGCTGCCCTCTGTGCTCTCCACCTTGCCCCATGCTCTCCGCTTCCCCCCTTTGCTCTCCACATCCCCCCATGCTCTCCACCACCTCACCTGTGCTCTCCACATCCCCCCATGCTCTCCGCCACCCCCTGTGCTCTCCACATTCCCCGCTCTCCGCCTCCCCCTGTACTCTCCACATCCCCCCATGCTCTCCGCCACCCCGCCTGTCCTCGCCACATCCCCCCATGCTCTCTGCCTCCCCCCTGTGCTCTCCACATCCCCCCATGCTCTCCACCACCCCGCCTGTGCTCTCCACATCCCCCTGTGCTTTCCACATTCCCCCATGCTCTCCGCCTCCCCCCTGTGCTCTCCACATCCCCCCATGCTCTCCACTGTCCCCTCTGTGCTCTCCACCTCCCCCATGCTCCCCACTGCCCCCCTGTGCTCTCCACCTCCCCCCATGCTCTCCGCCACCCTTATGCTCTCCGATGCCCCCCCTGTGGTCTCCACATCCCCCATGCTCTCCACTTCCCCCTTGTGCTCTCCACATCCCCCCAAGCTCTCCACTGCCCCTCTGTGCTGTCCACATCCCCCATGCTCTCCGCCTACCCCCTGTGCTCTCCACCCCCCATTCTCTCCGCTGCCCCCTTGTGATCTCCACCTCCCCTCATGCTCTCTGACGCCCCCCTGTGCTCTCCACCTCCCCCATGCTCCCCGCTTCCCCCTGTGCTCTCCACATCCCCCCATGCTCTCCGCTGCCCCCTTGTGCTCTCCACTTCCCCCCATGCTCTCCACCATACCCCTGTGCTCTACACCTCCCCCATGCTCTCTTCCATTCCCCTGTGCTCTCTACCTCCCCCATGCTCTCCGCTTCCCCCTGTGCTCTCCACATCCCCCCATGCTCTCCGATGCCCCCCTGTGCTCTCCACTTCCCCCCATGCTCTTCACTACCCCCCTGTGCTCTACACCCCCCCAGATGCTCTCTGCTGCCCCCCGTGCTCTCCTCTTCCTCCCTGAGTTCTCTGCCTCTCCCCTGTGCTCTCGCCCCACCCCATGTTCTCAAGGTTCCTCCCTGTGCTCTCCACTCCCCCATGCTCTTTCCTGGTCCCCCTCGCCCCCCCCTCCCACACCTTTGCCGGGTTCCCCCTCCCCTCTCCCGGGGGATCCGTCAGGGTGGAGAGCGAGGAAGGGACTGGTTAACATGTCATGGGCTGCTCAATCCAAAATGCCCGGGCCTATTTTTTGTCCCAGTCCGCACCTTCAAAACAGATTATCAATGGCTGTTCTCATTTTTCTGCTCAGATTATGTTCATGTTAACTCAGTTAGAAAGTGTGAAGGGGGCATGATCAGGTATTCAAAAAACAAAAAATAAATGGTTAAAACAAACTCTTTGGTAAACACACCAGGCAAATTCATAGCATCTTGGGATAAATGGAAAGCTTTCAAAATATAACAAAGATATGAAAATATACCGTTTTTATTTTATTGGAAATACTTAATTTGAATGACATTAACAAAAGTATTTTAATGCATTTTATATTTTTTCCCCTGAGTTCTTTTGTTAACGTAACAAAAGATGTTATATAACAGTCCAAAAAAAATCTTGCATTCTGTTTCATCTGTGAGTTTTACAGCTGTGACAGGTAACTAGGGCAATGCAAAGCCAAAAAACTTCTACAGAGAGAAATGTGACAATTATTTTGGTGTTCAGTGCAATAAATAGGAAAGCGGAAGACGTTCCAGTCTACAAGAAATATATGAATTGAACACTGTTTACTGGGTGACCTGTCACTGTGTGTAGGAAGTAATGGGATGAGGTTTCAGATAAGGTTGTACCCAAGGCAGAGACAGTACAGACTCTGATTCTAGTGGTTTAAAGGTTTTTTTCTTCAGGCGGCAATCATTTAAAAAACAAAATTATATTATATTGCAGCAAACCATTTATTAAGTGTGGTGGCTGCATTCGCTTTTTTCAGACAGTTTTTCCTTTATGTTCACCTGGTGATCTGGCCAGCAAGTCTGTTATTTTTCAACTTCCTTTAAAATGTCACTAAACCCACATCATTAAAAAATATCAATACCGGTAAATGTTTTATTACATGCTGTTTATACTCACTCAGTCACTATCAGATTTGTTTTCTGTATTCTGTAAAAAAAACTGGTTGACCCTGCCGCTCTCTATCTCCACCATCTGTTCATGTCCCCAATTCAGCTAGGGATTTTGCAGCTGTGGTGGCAACTTTGCACATGCTCAGTTTTCAGTGAGTTTGTATGCTGAGCATTTCCTCCCTATCACATCTAAGCAGCCCATGTGACTACAGAGTTACACATGTGGGCATATGCACAGTGGGAAATGACAGCCCACTCTCTCCCTCCTCCTCCATGCCCACTAACCAACTAAACACAATGGAGGCGGGATATTACATGTAGATTTATGGAGGCTTCACCTTCCTGTTATTCTAAGACACAGGCTGGTGTGGCGTGACACAGCCTGTTACTGACAGAAATCAAGCCACACCATGTTATTTCCACAAAATAATAAAGATTTAATTTCAAATATATGTTTGTATGCCAATATAAAAACAAATTATTGATATTATTTATATATTTTTTTTATTTATATATATTATTTATTTATTTTTACTCTGTATTTTAAAGGCATTTTATTTTTTATTTTGGACCAGCAGCAGAGGACTAGAAGCTCCTCCTGCTTATGTTTCCCTGCAGACAGGCTGGGAAAGAGCTAGGTCATTCCTGGCAGGATCTTATATCTAGGATAGGTTGCTGGCTGATGGATTAGAGACAAGCCATGGGAGTGAGGAATATCTAGAGGACTGAGATTTTATTATTATATCCCCCTGGAGGAGGCTCCCTTGTAGCTGGCACAAAGAGGTACACTACCACACAAATAGAGAACAGTAATTATTTGAATATAGAATATAATTTGGGGAGATGCTGATTACTTTATTGGAACTGTGCCACTTAAAAAAAATTGCTTTGGACCCGAGCTTCTGGCTTCTCATGTGTCTGAGGTGGATTCTCAGTAACCTTGCTGTTGAGAAGTGGGATAGTACACCATAAGACTATGCCAGACAGTGCATCCTGTGAAGTACCCACTAGGTGAAGAAGGTGTTAGGGCTGGGCGCCTGCTATCTAACCACTTGACCTCTGGAAGATTTACCCTCTTCATGGCCAGGCAATTTTCTTTGCGATACGGCACTACATCACTTTAACTGACAATTGCGCGGTCGTGCGACATTGTACCCAAACGAAATGTATGTCCTTTTTTCCCCACAAATATAGCTTTCTTTTGGTGGTATTTGATCACCTCTGTGGTTTTTATTTTTTGTGCTATAAACAAAAAAATAGCAACAATTTTGAAAAAAAAAACTATATTTTTTACTTTCTGCTATAAATCACATCCAAAGAACAGGTAAGTATTTTTTTGGTTGATGACCTATTTACACCAGAATTAGTTGTCATGCAACACAAATGGGTTGATTTACTAAAGGCAAATAAACTGTGCACGTTGCAGGTGCAGATGCACTCTACAAAATGCAGTTGCTCCAGAGCTTAGTAAATTAGGGGAAGCTCTGCTGACTTCCATCATCCAAACATGTGCAAGCAAAAATGTGTTTAGTTTTCTTGCTTTCATGTGATTAGGTATTCTTTGCAAAGTGAAGCTTTGCCTCATTTACTAACTTCTTGGGCAATTGCACTTTTAAAAGTGCAACTGCACTTGTAAAGTGCACAGTCTATTTGCCTTTAGTAACTAACTGACACTTTTTGGGACCAGTGACACTTCTACAGTGATCAGTGCTAAAAAATATACACTGTCACTGTACTAATGACACTGGCAGGGAGGGGGTTAACAACAGGGACGATCAAAGGGTTAAATGTGTGCCTAGCTAGTGTTTCAGTGTAGTGGGGGAGGTGCTTTTACTAGCGGAAGGCATGGATTGGTGTTCCTCCTTTACAGGTACACAGGATCCATGCCTTCTGTACTGACAGAATGGCAATCTGCTGTTCTGCATCTGTACCGAAGCATCAGGTGGACATTGAGTCCGCGGTACCCGCGATCACCTCCCGCTGTGTATATTCATTGGCAGCAAGTGCACACCCCAGACCCGAAAGTGCAGGATCACATACTAGGTACGTGATCCTGCACAGCAAGGCCACCTTGCCGCTGAATATGTAAGTTAAAGGCTAACTCCACTTTCGTGGGGCAAAAACATAGCAAATAAAGTAAAAAATATTATAGCGTATACAATTGCAACAAAATGTAGTTGAATGTTGAATGTGTGATTGGCTCACTGATTTTCCCAGAAGTCTACACTAAGATACAAATCAGATTTCAGGCATCCCCGGCAGATACTCCCAATTGGAAATAAAATCTAATGAGATGCAGGCCCTGCAGTTTTCCTCATTAGAGCTTTGCAGGTGCTGCAGCTGGTTGATAATTATGAAACCACTCCCATTAAATTCACTTTCCCACATGGACACAGACAAACACACAGGGATTTCTTCAGAATGATAAAAAGTAGGAATATGCAACAAAGTTTGTTAAAATCCTTGCAATGTACATAGATCACCCAGAGGGGAATGTTTCTTTTTTCTCAACCAAAGTGGCGTTACTCTTTAACGAGCAGCTCTTTTCTTTCAGTACTCAGAAGCTGCTCAGCTGTCGGTTAATTACCAGCCACATGTTGTTACCACAGTGACTCACCTGGTTATCATTAACCTGCCTCATTAGTACAGCCTACAGCCAGCTCCTTTTTGCTATCTAAAAAGCTTAGCTAATTTCCTCCTTGCCCTTGCATGGTCTATGATGTTTTAGTGCGTTCCTTCCTGTGATTCTGTGTATGACTTGGCCTGGCTGACTTCACTTCTGATCCCTGTTCCCGATTTTTGCCCTTGACTACGCTGACTTCTGGTTCTGATTACCTGCTCTGGCATCCAAACCCTGGCTTCTGTTTTTTTTTTACTACATTCCTGAACTGTGTTATTTTGTCATTTTATGAAAGTGGTTGTAAAGTCAACATTACAAAATTTTGTAATCCGCTGTGTTACAGGATTATATCATGTGCTGTGCGTGTCTTTGTGTAAAATTACATAATAATAAAAAACTTTATTTACAGTACCGCTGGGTGCTCACATGACCCGCTGGAGCTCTCCTTCTCCTCTTCAAGCACTGCAGAGGGGGGCAAGATTTCCCACTGACATCAGCCGGGAGGTGAGCAGTGGGAGGTCACGTGAGTGCCCAGCGGCGCTGTGAATAAGTTATTTATCACAATAATTTTACACAAAGGCACACACTGCACATAATATAATCCTGTAACACAATTACAGGATTTCCTAATATTAATACTACTTACACCCAAGCTAACAGGCAGTGAGGGAGGGGGAGAGGAGAGCAGCGGATGATGGAGGCACATAAACTAACCACGGTAATTAGGGCTCAGCAGCCATGATTACCGTGGTCAGCAGAGACAGGGGGACACAGGAACTGGCAGGATCAACCAGGTTGTCAGGGTCACCTGTGGCCAGGTGACAGATGCACACCGTAGGGGGACAGGAGTGCACCGCGAGGTAGTGAACCCTATGGCTGGCTTCTGCGGATAGGAAACTGGGTGGTTGTGGAAAGCGGGACCAGAGGAGCACAACCGGGATCCAAACGGAAGCTAGAGCCAAGATTCCCCAGGGCGCGGAGTCTAAGACCCAGCTGGTCTTCTCCAGGGCCTCTAGTGGTGAGGATGTTAGCTGCAGGCTGGGACCAGGTCGCGGCCCCTGGAGTTTCCTAGCTCACGCCCCATAGGATAAGGGGAAAAGAGGGGAAGCAGCAGCACACGATAAGAGAGAACCGAATAACAAGCTGAAGGTCAGGGGCCACAAGCAGACAAGGATAACGAAGAACGAGCCGAAGGTCAAGGGTCACGAGCAGACAGGGATAGTCGGGGACAAGCCAATAACGTAACAGAGAGACAGACGTAGCACACGGCAGGCAGGAACCCAAACACACAATGCCTAACAAACACGATGATCAGCAAAGCAGGCTTGCAGTGCACAGGTTAATATAGTGTTCAGTGATAGGGCCTGGGGTGGAGTCAGGCTGGGAGGAGATTATAAAGGAAGCCAGGTGAAGGAGGTCTGGTCTCTAGATGAACACATGGGAAGGAAGGTAAGCTGACAGACAAACACTACTGCATATCCATGACAGTACCCTCCCTCTTATGGGCCCTCCCCCGCCTGGACCCAGGCTTAAAGGGAAATCTCTGATGAAACCTTCTCAACAGATGAGGTGCAGCGACATCAGATGCAGCGATCCAAGACGCCTCCTCAGGACCAAAACCTCTCCAATGCACAAGGTACTGAAGAATGCCTCTGCAGAGCCGAGAATCCAGAACTTGTCTAACCTCGTACTTAAAATTATCCTCAGAGACCGAAAACGAGGTAGGGAGATGACAAGAAGATCTATTGAGGACCAAAGGCTCTCTAGGAATAAGCAAGGGCATGAGAGGATCAACAGGAATCTGAGGAGGGTCCCCTAGACCCTTAAAGGGGAACTGGTCATCTTGCACAGGACCATCAGACTGGGCAGATGTCAGTGGAACCCTGAAGTCAGGTTGGTTAGAAGGTGACATGTCGCCGGAGTCAAGCTGAATAGCTGAAGGACAAGCAGAATGTCCCGAACAAGAAAAAGTAAGAGGCTCACTGGGCATGGGCTGGACTGGCATAACTAGTACAGAGGCAGAGTGAATAGCTGAGTCAGGTGTAGCGACTACCTGAATCGCATCGCAAGACGTAGCGACTGCAGGACTTGTAGACAAGCTAGCCTGGCTGTGCGTCCAAGGGTGGTTAGGGACAGAAAAATGTAAATGGTTATGCAACCTGGAATGAATGACCGGCTCAGATTCACAGGGGGCAACCTTGGGTAGGCAGGACGAGGAACAGGAGGGACCCCAAGCCAGGATCTGTCCAGTAGTCCAGTCCACATGAGGAGAATGGAGCTGTAACCATGGGAGACCCAAAATTATAGGCGTTGAGGCCTTGGGTAAGATAAGGAAGGATATCCACTCCTGGTGGAGTGTCCCTACCGACATCTTAACAGGGAGGGTCTGGAAGCGGATAGGTCCCCCTGGGAGAACAGTACCATCAATCGCCAAGACCACCAATGGCGTGGTGAGGGGCAAAAGAGTAAGTCTCATGGACGATGCGATTTCCCAGTCCATGAAATTACCAGCGGCTCCGGAATCCAGATATGCTGAGACCGAATGAGAAGAAGCACCAACATGTAGGAACACAGAAAGCAGAAGACGAGAAGGGGAAGGTGATATTTCTGGGTCCAATACTCCACTTTCCAGATGAAGTGGACCCGAACGTTTTTCTGGACAAAGAGAGCAAGTGTCACGAAAATGACCTTTGCCCCCACAGTAAAGACACAGACCAAGAGTTCTGCGCCTAGCACGTTCCTCGGGGGATAGCCTGGTCCGACCCAGCTGCATGGGTTCCTCAGCTGGTAGGAGATGCTCTACGGGTCGAAGAGAGGGGAGCTCAGGCTGACTAAGAACCAAGGAGTGCTGGCGTTGCTTTTCTAAGGTCCTCTCCTGAAAGCGAATATCGATCTGGTTACACAAGGAGATAACGCCGGCCAGATCAGTGGGGATGGTTCTTCCAGCTAATTCATCCTTCACTCTATCAGACAGGCCATGCAAAAAGGTTGCGACTAAGGCCTCATTGTTCCAGCTTAACTCAGCCGACAGTATGCGGAAATGAAGGGCATACTGTCCCACAGAAGCAGACTCTTGGCGGAGA
The DNA here is from genome assembly GCA_029206835.1 of Rana muscosa. Classification (NCBI taxonomy): domain Eukaryota; kingdom Metazoa; phylum Chordata; class Amphibia; order Anura; family Ranidae; genus Rana; species Rana muscosa. The sequence continues at coordinate 125,422,748 of CM055117.1, read as the reverse complement.
CGTAAAAGGGCGCTGGCCGCTGAAGAGACACGAGCCGGTTCTTCGAAGATATTCCGAAAAAGTTTCAAGAAGCCAGACAGGCTAGAAACCACTGGATCATTCAGTTCCCACAGAGGGGCTGCCCAGGCTAAAGCTTCACCAGAGAGGAGGGAAATGATATAGGCTACCTTAGCCCGATCAGACAGGAAGTTTTGGGGCTGGAGCTCAAAATGAATCGTGCATTGGCTAAGGAACCCCCTGCAAGCCTTGGAGTCCCCAGAGAAACGGGACGGAGCTGGCAGTTGTAGCGAGTGTGTGGCTGCGACTGGTGCAATAGGTGCAGCCGCTGATTGTATTTGAGGTTGCGGATTCAGGGTTCCCAAGGAGGCCTGAAGCTGCTCGAAGCGAGAAGCCAGATCCTGGAGGAATCGCATCACCTGAGTCTGATTCGATTCCTGGGTTTCAAGTCTGCAAACTATGCCCTGCAATGGATCATCCGCGGGTAGCAGGATGTCAGCCGGGTTCATGGCTGATCAAACTGTCAGGGTCACCTGTGGCCAGGTGACAGATGCACACCGTAGGGGGACAGGAGTGCACCGCGAGGTAGTGAACCCTATGGCTGGCTTCTGCGGATAGGAAACTGGGTGGTTGTGGAAAGCGGGACCAGAGGAGCACAACCGGGATCCAAACGGAAGCTAGAGCCAAGATTCCCCAGGGCGCGGAGTCTAAGACCCAGCTGGTCTTCTCCAGGGCCTCTAGTGGTGAGGATGTTAGCTGCAGGCTGGGACCAGGTCACGGCCCCTGGAGTTTCCTAGCTCACGCCCCGTAGGATAAGGGGAAAAGAGGGGAAGCAGCAGCACACGATAAGAGAGAACCGAATAACAAGCTGAAGGTCAGGGGCCACAAGCAGACAAGGATAACGAAGAACGAGCCGAAGGTCAAGGGTCACGAGCAGACAGGGATAGTCGGGGACAAGCCAATAACGTAACAGAGAGACAGACGTAGCACACGGCAGGCAGGAACCCAAACACACAATGCCTAACAAACACGTTGATCAGCAAAGCAGGCTTGCAGTGCACAGGTTAATATAGTGTTCAGTGATAGGGCCTGGGGTGGAGTCAGGCTGGGAGGAGATTATAAAGGAAGCCAGGTGAAGGAGGTCTGGTCTCTAGATGAACACATGGGAAGGAAGGTAAGCTGACAGACAAACACTACTGCATATCCATGACACAGGTTTTTTAGAACATAGAAAGGGGTAAATGACACAGCACAAGCACAAGCACTGTGCTGTATAACATGCTTTAAAGGATCACAATTTGTTTTTTAGGGTTACAACCACTTTAAAGGTGTGAATTTTAACTGTACTTTCTGTCTCCGTCTGGTTTATGGTTCCTGACAGAAGGATCCTGGTGTACCCAACGGTGTCACAAACCTGGTCTAGCTATGGGCCAGTGGTGGATAGGCAGGGAAAAGTGCTTTCCTGGAACTACAAGAAATCTTCAGGCCCAAAGTGACTGGTATCTCTGTCAAGAAAAAGATATGCTGTTGTTAAGAAAAACAAAGAGCGTCATGAGTGAGCCCAACATTATGACCCCCGTCTCTGACACACCACGCGTGAAGATGGTGAGCAGATGCATTATTTTATGAGAGCTCTGGGCGATACTCATGGCCAGTGAGCAAACTTAAGGGAGCCCTGTGTATTAGGGGTGCCCTGGTAGAGTGAGTAGTGGGCGCTTCTAGCGCGAATGTATTCCCTCTTCAACTTCTTCTTTCTCCAGCAGTGGGTGGATACTAAATGCTGCAGAGAACAATGCCATAATGCCATAATGATGTGGTGCTGCTTGCTGCAGCATTCTCCTGCAAGTCTAGGGTGGGGTTGGAGCCTTGATGTCCTGGGATCACAGGGAGTGGGTTAAATAATGTTTGTCATGATATATGTAGAGAGACAGCACAAACCATTACTGTACATAAGCCATGTTTACTGAAAGACCCAGCAGGAACAGGAAACACAACACAGGAATAAGTACAACAGAGATGCACCATAGAGTTGCATTTAAAGAAACATATCATCCATAACATGTTCCCCTTTTAGTGTTAATAAATGAACATTGTGACATTCAAAAGAGACACAGCAATAACACATTCTACAGGTTAAGTCTCATAGGTGGTTTTGAACATCTACCACTACGGGTGAAGACTGGCCCTTGTGCAAGCATTCCTTTAGCCCTCTCTGAAGTTACTGGGCTCCTCTCATCACGTACTGGCATGCTCTGCACTTGACAGCTGTTGGGTATACTTGTTTGCCCAGAACTGTCATTGCCGTTGGTATGAGGCATTCCCTCTGTACATGCCTCACTGTCAATGGGTGAGTATGTTCTTGTGATACTGGGTAAGTCTGATCTATCAATGGGATACTGAGATTCAGGCTGCTCTGCCACTCTCAAATCCACTCGATTGCAGCGATAGAGAGTTCCTTCAACGTCCACAAGATAGGAGCGTGGTGCAACCTTTTGCAGACAAGTACCTATTCTCCAACGGCCTGTTCGATCTCCAGGTAATGGTTTCATATGGAGTCGTTCTCCAATATTCAATTCTAGCAAATCTCTGTCCGATGTGTCATATCGTGCCTTTGACACTTGTCTCTTAATCCTTAACTTTTCTGGAACACCTTGTATGACAGAGGGTTCAAGCAGCCTATTTGCTACTGGTAAGGAGGTCTTTAATCTCCTTGACATCAGTCTTTGTGCCGGGCTACTATCCATGCCTTCAGTCGGAGTGTTTCTCCAATGTAAAATGGCCTTCCATGGGTCTTTACCATCACTTTGTGCTTTCTTGCATACATTTTTAACAATCTTTACAGCTGATTCAGCTTTGCCATTAGCCTGTGGATGACGTGGTGAGGAAGTAACATGCTCAAACTCCCATTCAGTGGCAAATTTTCTGAATTGTAGGCTTGCAAACTGAGGGCCATTGTCAGAGATCACTGTATCTGGTTGGTCATGATGTGCAAACTGAGCCTTGCGCCTCTTAATTGTAGTTTCAGTGGATAAGTCGGGGAGAAGGTCTTTTTCCCAGAAGTCTGAATAATGATTGACTAATAGCAGGTATTCCTTGCCTGTGTAGTTGAATAAGTCCATACTGATAATCTGCCACGGACGTGTAGGTATCTCATGTGACATCATAGTTTATTTTTGTTGCAAATGGGCATATTCAGTGCAGGTGGGACAATTACTGACAAAGTCTTTGATTTCACCATGCATGTTGGGCCAGTAAAGAGTATCACAAGCTTGTCTGTAGCATGCTTCACCACCAATATGGCTGGAGTGTATGCGTAATAACATCTCTGCTCTCAATGACTTTGTCACGATGACCCTTGGACCTTTGTACAAGATACCATTTTGTATGCTGATCTCATCTCTAAAGCACCAGTATTCCTGTACAATTCCAGGTACTGCCTCTTTTTCATCTGGCCACCCACTCAAAACAATAGACTTCAAAACTTGTAAAGTTGCATCACTGTCAGTGTGCTGTATGAGTTGATGTAGTCGCTGATCTGTGACATTAAGATAGTCCGCTTGATTGATATCGGCAAAGAAATGTTGTTCCTGTTCCAGCAGACAAATTGTACGATGCTCATGCTCACCTCCAGGTGCCACATTATCTGACGTAGCTCTGCTCAGGGTATCGCTGATATACATTTCACATCCTGACTTGTAGACAACATTGAGGTTGTAATGCTGCAATGTAAGCATCATGCTCTGCAAACGCTTGGGAGCACACAAAAGGGGCTTTTTAAATACGGCTATCAAAGGTTTGTGATCAGTTTCAGCTGTAATTGAATCCTGTCTATAAAGATAATGATGAAAACGCTGGCAAGCAAATACAATGCTTAAACATTCCTTCTCAATTTGAGCATAATTTTTCTCAGCTGATGAAAGAGCTCTGGATGCATATGCAACTGGATGACCTTTCTGCAAAAGGCAACAACCTAGACCATTTTTACTGGAGTCACTTTGTATTGTAACAGGCTTTGTGACATCATAGTATTTCAACACTGGGGCAGAGGTGACCAAGCGTGTAGATAAAAGTGTAGCGCTACCTTGGTAAAGTGGTGTATAGTGATAAAACATACACAATATTATTATGATGAGCACGTGTAACACCCAAAATAACGTGCTAAATGGAGAGTGTGTATAAAACTGGTGAAGTAGTTAAACAATAATAATAGTAAAACCTATGATGGTTAACACAACGGTGAATATAAACTTTACAAACTTCCAATCACATATAATCCATGGGAAAAAAGTTTTTAACAAATTTGAGGTGTTAGAATACCCCAGATGATGACTGTTTAGTCGAAACTAGTCGGGTGGACCTGTCTGTACACATCGCTCCTGTACCTGTACCTATGCGTATAAGACCATCTCAAATGTGAGTGTTTTATTGTTATGCTTTAATATTAAAGCCTTTTCCAAACGGTATCACGCTATGTGAGTTTTTTCTATCTCCATACGTATGTATTTTGGATACCGAGCCCTTACATTTATTCACGAATCTTTGACTTGCGTATTGGATGTCCTGTTTGACCGAAGCGGATAAACTCCTCTAACTTCAGACCATCTATGTTGGGTTCAACTAACCCTCAAGCCTTCTCCGATTTGGGTGGCATATGCCTCTCCAAGTCCGAGACTTCCGGTAAGCCTCCTTCAACTCACTCTTGGTGGCAGTCTTTATATCACCCTTCACACAGAAATATCTGAATCGCAAGTCTGCACTTCAATTGAACACTCTTTCCTGCATTGATTTTATTCTAACACCTCAAATTTGTTAAAAACATTTTTTCCATGGATTATATGTGATTGGAAGTTTGTAAAGTTTATATTCACCGTTGTGTTAACCATCATGGGTTTTACTATTATTATTGTTTAACCACTTCACCAGTTTTATACACACGCTCCATTTAGCATGTTATTTTGGGTGTTACACGTGCTCATCATATTAATATTGTGTATGTTTTATCACTATACACCACTTTACCAAGGTAGCGCTACACTTTTATCTACACTTATCACCAGCTTTTTTTCTACAAGCAGTGCTGGGGGCTTTATTGGTATATATTTCTTTGTCCAGCGCAGTATATACCCCTTTTTCTTACACCAGAGGTGACCAAGCATTTTATATCCTCTACTGTCCGATCATGCTTGGGAAGCCAGTACCAAACTGCATCTTTGTCCAGAAGTTGCCTTAGTGGCTCACACACCTCAGATAAGTGTGGCAGGAATTTTGCTAGGTATGTACCACTTTGGCATCAGCAGGTTGTGGCATGTCCACAATGGCTTTAATCTTATCCGGGTCAGCTTTTAAGCCTTGTGAAGACAGGATATGTCCATGGAAACGGACTTCTTCCACCTTGAACTGCAATTTCTTTACACTAAGCCTCAGCATCACCTGCCTACAATGATCCAGTAGCGCTATTAACTTTTCATCATGGTCTTGCTCAGCCTCCTCATCTGTATTACCGCAGCCAACTATAAGAATGTCATCAGCTATTAGCTCAATTCCTTGAAGACCACCTAATAGTTCATGCTGCTTTCGCTGGTATACCTCCGGTGCTACAGAGACTCCAAATGGTAGTTTGAGCCATCTCTTTCTGCCCCAAGGAGTCCAGAACGTGGTCATGTAGCTACTCTTTTCATCCAGTTTGCACTGTAAAAAGACATCTCTAGCATCAACAAGTGTGAAGACACGTGCTTTAGGTAGTTTGTGCAAAATATCAACGAGTGTTGGCATTAAGTAGTGTGGCCGTTTTAGGGCCATATTCAGAAACTTGGGATCAATGCGTAGTCTGATCTTCTCAGGCTTTCTGAAAACAACCATGTTACTGATCCAATCTGTAGGCTCTGTTACTGAAGTTAGATGTCCTTCAGCTTCATATTTATCTAGTTGAGCTTTAACCTGTGGCTTAATGGGGATAGGCACATTGCGTAGGGCACATTGTACAGGTTAAATGGTAGGATCAAGTTCAAAATGAACCTCTCCTGGAACAGAGTGTCACGTACCTGGCGATAGAGCCTGATTATGCAGAGGACGGCCTCCCTTACACCTCTGACTCGAGGCCCCTGATAGAGTAAACAGGAGGCACGGGAGTGCAGAGTCGCACGGGTGCCTGGCAAGATCGCTGATGATGGAGCCGGACTGGGATCCCAGAAGAGACTGCAGAGGAACACCAGTGCAGAAGAAGACCAGGAGCCGCGGTCAGTGGAAGGCAGGTACTGGCTTGGTACAGGAACTCCACAGGCAGAGGAGCAGATGCGACAACAGGTGGGATGGGAGCTCAGCAGGGCTCCGTAGGGCTGCAAGGATGGCAGGTGCAGGCTGGCCGGGTCACACACTGGCGGACAAGTCCGGGACAGGAGCATAGGCTGGAGGGAAGTCAGGATACAGGCTGGTTTAGTATCAGGCTGGCAGCAAGGTAGCAGAAGGAGCAGGCAGATGCAAAGTCAACAAGCCGGGTCAGGTGCGGGCAGAAAGCAGGAACGTCAAGGACAAGCCGGGTCAGATATCAGGAACAGGTATCAGATACTGGAACGTAGGGTACACAGAACGCTGTAGAACAGACAGCACTGAGTCTGGGTACTGACCCAGTTTAAATAGCCTGCTTGGCGCCAAGGCCTGTCACTGAATTCGCGCGCGCACTGCGCATGCGCGTGCGCACGCGTGCGCACGTACGCGCCTCCTTCACGACCACCATCTTGAGTGCTGGCATGCCCTTCCTGACACAGAGACTATCGGGCCCTCAAACACATCACTGTAGACGTTGAGAATTTGCTGTTTTGTCAGTGGCCTAGTCAGAGATTTTTGCAGGCTGATTATCAACATTATGTAGCTCAGCAGGAATGGTGAACAGCATCAGTCCAAGGCGCTCACATGTTGAACCCGATAATAGCGGTTTCTGATCGGCATCAACAATCTCAAAGTTCAGTTTGTGTATACAATCACGTATGCTGCATTCTGTTTGGAATAGCCCCAATGATTCCATTAGTTCCCCTGAATACAACTTTCGTTTGGTGCTACTAGGCTGAAGGGGTGCTCTGGGTGCCAGTTTCATTTTGTCCTTTATACTCATGACATCACACGTTGCACCCGGGTCCAGCTGGCAGGGTTGGATTATGTTGTTTAATCTGAGGTTTACAAACCATTTTTTGCCCTTTATGTTTACAGCACCAATGCATTCTGAGGAGTAAACCATATCAGTGCTAAGTGGGTGTGCATCCTCCGGATCTGACATTTGTGTGCAACTTCCTTGCTTCCATTTTACAGGAGAGACACACTCTTGCAAAGTGATTTGGTTTACCACATGCAGTACAGATTTTCCCATATGCAGGACACTTTTCTTTCTCTCGTACATGCACATTGCTGCAATACTTGCATGATGCAGGCTTCCTCCCAGGTGAGTTGTGTAGGTGACCCTTGTGTTGAAACTTATGCTGGTGGTTTTTGAAGCTTTGCTGTTGTTTAGAGGCTGCATTGATATTGTCAATCAGTTTATACTGCTCCATAGCTTTCATATGTTTGTCAGTAAGTTCTGCAGTACGACATATCTCAATTGCTGTTTGTAGATCTATCATGTTTCCTCAATAGGTGGCGGCGTGTGCTTTCACTGGTGATACCCAAAACTATTTTATAACAAATAAGTTCATCTCTCAGAGAGTCATACTCACAGCTTGCAGCTTTTTCTCTTAGCCGTGTGACAACCCTGTCTATTGATTCACAGTCTTCTTGCTTACAGCAGCCAAATATATATCTTTCATATATGGCATTTTTAGAGGGTTCTGAGGAAAGCTTCTAATGCATCCAGAATGGTTTTGGTGTCACTCTTTTGCTCCTTTGTGAGGTTCAGATTATGCTTGTAAACATTGAGGCATTCACTGCCCCTCACCCTCCTCAGTGTGGCTGCTTGCACTGCTGCAGGCTTCTCATTTAACCCTGTGGCTAGGGAATAGTCCTCAAACTCATCCCTGAAATTGTCCCAGTTACTGCTGACATCGCCACTCACCCTCATTGCCTCAGGCAGTGGAATGCTGTTAGCTGCCATGATGCTGTTTTCTTTGCTGCAAATACTCAGCATCCAGGACAGGACTGCAATTGTCAGGAGGCACAATCAGTTCCAAGAACACTCACATGAAGGCTGGCATGCTCTCAGCATCAAATGTGTAGAAAGAGCATGGATCCAAATCTTCTGACACCATGTTTGTCATGATATATGTAGAGAGACAGCACAAACCATTACTGTACATAAGCCATGTTTACTGAAAGATCCAGTAGGATCAGGAAACACAACACAGGAAGAAGTACAACAGAAGTACAACAGAGATGCACCATAGAGTTGCATTTAAAGAAACATATCATCCATAACAAATAATGCTGGGCAACCTGGAATAGGAGTGACATTGGATCCCTGAACTAGTGGTTCTGCATGAGAGGAGGTTAATATTGCAGATGGAGCTGCTTTTTTTTCCCTCTTGGCTGGGAATATTTTTTATTTTGTGCTCAAGTGGAGCTGGGCTTTAAAGTCCAACTCCAGATGGATTTGTTTAGCCAAGCTCCAGCTTGGATCTACCCCACTCATTTCCAGTCTCCACCCAACCACTTCCCTTTTTACATTTTTTTTTTAGTTGGCCTTCACATGGTACAAATTGCATGTCCCCTACCTCCTCTTCCATCACTGGCAGCAGGCACATCCCAAATGCTGTAGAGAATGAATACAGCCACACACTGACATTTGTGATTAGCACTAAATTTGAGCTTGTGAAATTACATAACTATGTGTTCATTGGTTCCACTATTGCCCTTTTTCTAAGCCCATGCAGCAAATTGAAGCATAATGTTTTGTGATATAGAACTATGTAACAGAAGAATGCAGTTCTACACAGAATCACATGTGATATTGCATATATTTGAGAATCTAGATGCTGTCTTTTCAGAATAGAATTTGCTTTAAATTCTTGTTACCTTAAAGAGGAACTGCAGTCTGCTCACATAATTTGTAATAAAAACATCTTTGCCATTCTGAAGTTTCCCTCCAACCACTTTGCATATTATTTTATATATACTGTGATCCTGTACTTGCCAAATATGCTGCAGAAATCTCCCTCCACTGAGTCTGGCTGCAGCCATTTTAACTGTGGGCAGCTGAAGTTGCTGCTTGTTCACTTCCTGGATTTACACAGACAAGCAGAGGCACACCTCCAGCTCTGCAGCTCTCATTGGCCCTCTTATGACTCACCCCCTCCCTTGCCGGCACACTCTCACGAGAGTGAGAGAGAGAGAGCTGTGCATGATGTCATAAGCCTAGGCTAATGACCAGACAAGAAACAGGAAGTGGGCTGTATAAGGTATTTACTGGCATAAAAAAAATGTTTTACTATCCAAATGTAGCACTACCCCCGAAGGAGCTGCTGGTTTTGTTTTGGGTCTGTCCTCTGATGCTCAACCCCTTAACTGGCTCGACCCCTCCCTTAGCACAGCTGGTAGCAGAAGAATTGTGAAACCCAATGGTTATGGAGGAACACAATTCTGCATGTAAATATATCACAGTAATTGCACAGATAATGGAAATGTTACCTTCCTCCAATTGGGATCCCTCAGGGTAATAAAGAATACTGCAAGCAAATGTATACTTAAACAAATATATTGTTTACTGTATCAAAAATTAATGGACATATAATAACAGTTATATGTGGGCTAATAATTGCTAATGACTCTACAGGGCCCTGAAGGAGTCAGCAATATTATTTGAATATAGTGTGAGGGGGTTAGCTCGGCAGCGGGTGTGTGTGACCCCCGGGATGGGCTCCCCACACAAAAACAGGCCCAGCAAACGGAGGTTGTGGTTTTCAAAATCAAAAAGGTGCGGTTTATTTTCTATTTACAGTGACAAAACACAGCAAAGCAAAAGAAACATAAATAAAATAAATCCTGGTCAACTTGACCTCTGAGTAAACATACAGGTTTCCTAACTAACAACTGGGATCAGCCTAGTGCTGTCCTAGTCCCTAAGTCCCTGGTTTTAAATGTCCAAGCAAATAGCCACACAGGCTTTGTCTCACCGCACAGGGGTTCACTCTCCCTAGACAGTCCACACAGGTCTGGTTCCAGGCATGAGCATACACCTAATGAATCTGGGAGTTCTTATAGAGGCCTAAATGAGCTGACAAGCTTCAGCTGGTCTCATCAACTCCCTGTCTGCACGACGCCCCACACTCTCCCTAGAGGTATGAGTCATCCATGAGCCCACTAGCCTCAGCTGGGCTTATACAACTCTCCACCTAGTTGTATAAGTCGGCGTAAAGCCTGAATCTGGGCGAAATATATCTACCCCCCTGGATGCAACCAGGTGACTTTACCTTCCTGCTGTCACATACCCCCCCCCTCTTGTTTTAACCTCGGGGTTGGAACACCAGCAATCAGGCATTCATGTACTCGAGACAAAGCATCCACATTCCCCATTTGAACGCCAGGGCGATGCTTTACTGTGAAGTTGAATTCCTGGAGGGCCAGGAACCACCTATTCACTCTTCTATTTGTTTCCTTGTTTTGAGCCATCCACTTTAACGGAGCGTGATCCGTAACCATGTCAAAGTGCCTACCTAGCAGGTAGTACCGAAGGGAATCTAGAGCCCACTTCACCGCTAAACACTCCTTTTCAACAGTGGCGTAATTTACCTCATGGGACTTCAACTTCCTGCTGAGGTAAATGACTGGGTGCTCTTCCCCGTTCCAGACCTGGGACAATACTGCTCCTAACCCCACATCTGACGCATCACTTTGTACGACAAAGTCTTTAGAGAAGTCGGGTGAGTACAACACTGGCTGGCTACATAAGGCTTGTTTCAAGAATTGGAATGCTGCCTCAGCCTCGGGGGTCCATTTAATCATGACCGACCCTTTCCCCTTCGTCAGGTTGGTTAGGGGCACAGCCTTAGAAGCAAAGTGGGGAATGAATCGCCGATAATACCCAGCGATTCCCAGAAAGGCTCGTACCTGCTTCTTGCTGTTGGGACGTGGCCAACTCTGGATGGCCTTGACTTTGTTGAGTTGGGGTTTTATTACTCCCCTCCCAATGGTGTACCCAAGATATTTGGCCTCCTCCTGCCCAATGGTACACTTCTTGGGGTTAGCCGTAAACCCCGCTTCCCGAACAGAGTCCAGGACTGCTTGCACTTTTGGCAGATGTGAGGCCCAATCTGTGCTATGGACAATTACGTCATCCAGGTAAGCCGCAGCATACTTCCGATGGGGCCTCAGCAACTGGTCCATTTTCCGCTGGAATGTGGCCGGCGCATTCTGTAACCCGAACGGCATTCTTTTATATTGGAACGCCCCGTCTGGGGTTACAAATGCGGTTTTCTCTTTGGCCGACTTGGCCAGGGGGATTTGCCAATACCCTTTTGTGAGGTCAAGAGTCGTCATGTATCGGGCTGTTCCCAGCCGGTCGATCAACTCATCTATACGTGGCATGGGGTAGGTGTCAAATTTTGTAACTTTGTTCAACTGACGAAAATCGTTACAAAATCGCCAGCTCCCATCCGGTTTAGGCACCAACACAATGGGACTAGACCAATCACTTTGGGACTCCTCTATCACCCCTAAGTTCAGCATTTTCTGTACTTCCTCCCGTATTGCCTCCCGTCGGGCCTCTGGGATCCGATAGGGTTTTAACTTCACCCTTTCACCGGGCGGGGTAATGATGTCATGCTCTACCCCAGATGTTTGTCCCGGCAGCTCAGAGAATACCTCCTTGTTGCGAAGCACAAACTCCTTAACCTCCTGTTGTTGGGGTTGTGACAAGGTGGCTGCTATTCCAACCTCAGGAATCACGCAACCAGTTTGAGCTGGTGACCAAGTGTCTGCGACTAGGGACTCTCTATCCCTCCAGGCTTTCAACAGATTAACGTGATAGATCTGTTCGGGCTTTCGCCTTCCTGGTTGTCTGACCTTGTAATTCACTTCGCTCACTTTTTCCATTATCTCATAGGGGCCTTGCCATTTGGCAAGGAATTTACTTTCAACCGTAGGGACAAGTACCAGTATCCTATCCCCCGGGGAAAAGGTACGGGTCTTGGCTCCACGGTTGTACACTCTCTGCTGTGCTAACTGCGCTTGGGCCAAATGTTCCTTCACGATGGGCATTACCTGTGCAATTCGGTCTTGCATCAGGGCGACATGCTCAATCACACTCCTGTGGGGAGAACTCTCACTTTCCCAAGTTTCCTTGGCAATATCCAACAGCCCTCTTGGGTGTCTCCCATACAGTAACTCAAAGGGGGAGAATCCCGTAGAGGATTGGGGCACCTCCCTAATAGCAAACATCAGATAAGGAAGTAGACAGTCCCAATCCTTTCCATCTCTATCCACCACTTTCTTCAACATTTGTTTTAGGGTTTTGTTGAATCTTTCAACCAGCCCAACGGTTTGGGGGTGATACACAGATGTACGTAATTGCGTCACTTTGAACAATTTACACAGCTCCTTCATAACCCGGGACATAAAGGGTGTACCTTGGTCCGTAAGCAGTTCTTTACAAATACCCACCCGGCTAAACACAAGAGATAGCTCTTTGGCTATGGTTTTGGCCGAGGTATTTCGGAGAGGGATCGCTTCTGGATAACGGGTGGCATAGTCCATTATAACTAATATGTACTGGTGCCCCCTAGCGGACTTGATTATAGGCCCTACCAAATCCATGGCGATCCTCTCAAACGGGACCTCAATGATGGGTAGAGGGACCAGCGGGCTACGGAAATGTGGCATCGGGGCCGACCTCTGACACACAGGGCAGGAGGAACAATAATTTTCTATGTCCTTCATCACCCCCGGCCAATAGAATCTCTGTAATACCCTCTCTCGGGTTTTCTCTGTCCCCAGATGACCTCCAAGAATGTGCCCATGGGCCAACTCCAACACCAACTTCCTGTAAGGTTTGGGCACCACAAGCTGCTCAACGGTTTCTTCTGCCCTTTTTGCCACCCGATACAGTAGGTCCTTCTCTACGCTGAAGTATGGGTAAGTGCAGGTATTATCTGGGTTCACTAACTCGCCATCTATTTTCACTACGTTTTCCCGTGCCTTTATTAGGACGGGGTCTTTCAACTGTTCTGTGGCAAAGTTTTCCCTGTGAACCTCAAGATCAGAAAACTCCACAGACGGTAGGTTTTCGTCTGAGGAGGTGGGCTCCTCTCCAGTTTCTTGAGTCTCCCCTGCCAATACTGATAAGGGAAATTCCGGAGAGTCCTCACCACTCTCAGGGGAGTTCTGGCTATCACATTCCTGGTACATAGGGGCACCAGTGGGGGGCTCAGGATCATCCCACAGTTCCCAGAACTTCGGAAAATCCCTTCCCACAATGGCGTCATGCGGTAACTGAGATACTAAGCCCACTGGATGAGAGAGGGTACCTTTGGGGGTCTCGAAACACACTGTAGTCACTGGATACTCTCGGGTGTCCCCATGCACACAAATAACAGCTACCTTGCTATTCCCAAAGACCTCTGTTTTAACTAACTCAGCCTTTATCAGGGTCACAAGGCTACCTGAATCCAGCAATACCACAACATTTCTACCATTAACACACATTTTGCATAAATGTTTCTCAGTTCCTCGAATGGCAGTGCATGCGACTGTCGCACACAGCGACTGACGTCTGCCCGTCAGAAAGTCACACTGCATGGGTTCCTCCACAACCGGGCAATTGGCTGCAATATGTCCCGCTTGCCGGCAGCGGTAGCAAACGATCCTTCTTGCCGCCTCTTGAGCCGCTGATTTCCCAGGCTGTTCTCGCCAAACTTGGGGTAGAGCTCCCACCCTCTCACTCTCTCCACCCTCACCCCTTGGAATCCTCTTATCCGCCCCTGGGGATGGTCTGGTCTTAGGGTGGAAAGTCCGAGTGTCTCTGGAAGAGGCCGTCAGGTTCTCTGTAGCCAAGTATTTCTCCACACGATCCACAAGACCATCGGCCGTCTCTGGGTCTCCATGGCTTACCCACTTTTGGATGGCAGTAGGAAGAGCTCTCAAAAACCGATCCATTACAACACGTTCCACAATCTTTGGTGCGGACAAAGTCTCTGGCTGTAGCCACTTTCTGCTCAGGTGAATGAGATCATACATTTGAGACCTGGGGGGTTTTCCAAGCTGGAAAGTCCAGTTATGCACACGCTGAGCCCGGACAGCCTGGGTGACACCCAGCCTTGCCAAAATTTCAGCTTTTAGCATCACATAGTCTTTTGCTTGGTTAGGCTCTAGGTCATAGTAAGCTTTCTGCGATTCACCAGTTAACAGAGGAGCCACCAGTCCAGCCCACTGCTCCTCAGGCCACTTTTCTCTTTCAGCGGTCCTTTCAAATGTGGTCAAAAATACCTCTGGATCATCCTCTCCAGTCATTTTTGTCAATAAACGACTCACCCCAAAGGACGCGGTATTAGTGGGACGGCTTTCCTCACTGGTCTGCGGACGTTGCTGCATTACTGCTTCCATTTGTTGTAGTCTCTGCTCTTGCTTCTGTAACAGGTCTATGAAGCGGGCCTCAGATTGCTGCTGGGCTTGTTGCTGAGCTTCCAGACTCTGTTGGTGAGCTTGCTGCTGGGCTGCAAGGCTCTGTTGATGAGCTTGCTGCTGGGCTGCAAGGCTCCTTTGCAAACCTGCATTTGTCTGCTGTTGATTGGCATTTGCTAGAGCCAGCTGTTTCAGTATCTCCTCCATGCTGGCTTAAAAAAAACTGCCTGCATTCTCCACCAACTGTGAGGGGGTTAGCTCGGCAGCGGGTGTGTGTGACCCCCGGGATGGGCTCCCCACACAAAAACAGGCCCAGCAAACGGAGGTTGTGGTTTTCAAAATCAAAAAGGTGCGGTTTATTTTCTATTTACAGTGACAAAACACAGCAAAGCAAAAGAAACATAAATAAAATAAATCCTGGTCAACTTGACCTCTGAGTAAACATACAGGTTTCCTAACTAACAACTGGGATCAGCCTAGTGCTGTCCTAGTCCCTAAGTCCCTGGTTTTAAATGTCCAAGCAAATAGCCACACAGGCTTTGTCTCACCGCACAGGGGTTCACTCTCCCTAGACAGTCCACACAGGTCTGGTTCCAGGCATGAGCATACACCTAATGAATCTGGGAGTTCTTATAGAGGCCTAAATGAGCTGACAAGCTTCAGCTGGTCTCATCAACTCCCTGTCTGCACGACGCCCCACACTCTCCCTAGAGGTATGAGTCATCCATGAGCCCACTAGCCTCAGCTGGGCTTATACAACTCTCCACCTAGTTGTATAAGTCGGCGTAAAGCCTGAATCTGGGCGAAATATATCTACCCCCCTGGATGCAACCAGGTGACTTTACCTTCCTGCTGTCACAATAGATTCTAACAAGACTAATCCCTGCTCCTTATGATTAAACCAGTCTAAGCTCGCGAGCTCCCCCTAGCGGGGAATACCTCCCCAGGTCCCTTTGAAGTAGTTCCAGTCAGGCGTGACACAGATTATACTAATAGTTCCTTGAGGGTGGGAATCTTCGCTAGCAAAACGTTGATGCACTTGTTAATTGTAATCCAAAGGAGAGGAGTATACGAACTAAACTCCCGCAATACTTTTGGGAGTGGAACTGACAGTCAGTGTAACGCCAGTCCTAACTACGCAGTTAACCCACACTCCGTTATGTCTCGAAATATGTGTATCTCACTACTGAGGGTGGCGGTGGGCCTTCTAAAGTCACAGGCCTAACAGAAGGTTGTAGATTCTGGGCAGGTGCCCGCTCACCCGGACAGGCCTAGTCCGTCTGACACGCTCTACGGCCGGTACCTTGATCTCCGACCTTCCCACGATACACAGTCTCTGGTCCCTCTTTCAGCAGTGATAGATATCAGTTGGCTGACCGATTCTGATCCGAAGATGGAACGGACTGGTTACACGGGAAGCAGTCGCTCTCTGGCTCGATGATCCTCCGCAAGGTTGTAGGCCCAGGCTTTGGGCCTAGTCACTCTGGCAGCAGGCCTCACACACTTCCTGCTTGGTTGAGCACGGAGTCCAGAGAGAGCGAGCGCGGCCCCGCCTCTCCTTTAAGTAGCCTCCCCCAACAGGCAGTGCGGGGGTTGTGATGCATTATGGGAGTACAGCTGCACTGTGGGCACCATAGTCCACAAGGTATCCACGGCAATGGAGCCTCTCTCTCCCTGTACTCTAAGTTCCACCCGCATTATTAAATATCAAAACAATAGTCTGTAATATAGTAACCAGAACTCCGGAGGAGGGTTTTGGAGCATATACTGTACATATCACAACAGTCCATAACAGTAGAACCCTGCTACACAAAGTTAAAACAACAAGGGCAGAAAATGTAATAGATGAAAAAATTACTGAAGATCCGCTTTAAATTTTAGTAGTATACAGGGATGAATTTTGTGCTAAGCTTTTATTATACTTTTATTAGTTTAAGCCTTATGATTCAAAAACATTTACGCCATTGTAATTTTTGTCCGAGCACAATTCACTATTCTCAATAGGTTGTGTCTCAATAATAAAAGATGATTGCGGGGGACACACAGGAGAAATGTCACCATGTTCTACTACACACATTTTCAGACTTTCTAAACAATGGAGTACATTTTAATTATCAGGTTATTTCTTTTACACTTTTCTCAGGGACAAGAACCATCCTCCCACAGAAAGACTCAAATTAATCCTTTACCAGAATATTCATATTCTTCTTCTGTGTATATTCAGGGCCTAGAAAGGAAAATGAGAGCAGCAAAAATGGAGTTGTTTCCCAAAGCAACCAGACTCCATGTTCCATTTTATTTCACAAAGAATGTAGTCAAGTTTTTGGGTAGAATCAGTGAATCAACATTAAAGTCACGAACATTAACGAAAGTGTATGTTACACCAAAGGTAGTGCAGCTCCCCACAATCTAAATCAAGAGGAATACAAATACAAAGGCAGATAAAGCTTCCTAGGAAACAGGATCATAAGTGCACAGCATTGGACAGTAATGGAAGGTTTGTAGTCCCCTGAGTGGTTCTCTATCAGACAACGGGTAGGGGTCCCATATACAGACATCTCAAGTCTCCCGCAAGGTGCGGGAGACTCCCACATTTCTGCGGCGGCTCCCGCACACCCGCAAGCGCCTCACGATCTCCCCGGAATGATCGGTGTGGCAGAAAACAACTGTGAACACCGATCTCCTTTGTATAGATTTTTAGCTGCTTCTCCTTCTCCCCCTTTCCGTGGCTGTCAGCTAAAAATCTATACAGGGAGATCGTGTTCACAGCTGTATTCTGTCGCCACACCGATCATTCCCTGCTGTTCTGTGTGCTCCTCCCCCCGCCCCCTCCGTGTCCTTCTCTGCCCCCCCTGTTCTTCTACGGCCCGTGTTCTCCTCTGCCCCTCCTGTCCTCCTCCTCTGCCCCCCCTCATCCCCCGCAGCCGGCTCCCCTCCTCTCCTCTCCCGCCGGATGCAGGGGGAACTGTCAGGAATTGGACACAGTGAGTGAGATTGCTTCTGTGGTCTGTGATAACTGAGCAGAGTAAACTGTGTTTACTCTGCTCAGTTTATGAATGAACAGGAGCCTCTGTCTCCTGTTCATTCATCTTTAGTGCTGAGAAAGGGACAGGGGAATCCCTGTCCTCATTCCCTTTGTCTGTCTCAAAGGGGAGATGTCAGGGGTCTGTTTAGACTCTTAACATCTCACCAAAGCCCCCCAAAAAATATAAAAACAATTATTGTAAAAAAATAATAAAAAAAATGAAAATAAAAGTGTAAAAAAATCAAATAAACTACTGACACCACTCTCCCCTGCCCCACCAACACTGTCCACTGACCCAACCCCCTCCCCCAAAAAGCATTGTGAAAAGAGATTAAACAAATTGAATTGTAAAAAAAACTATTATTAAAAATAAAAAAACTACTGATACTGCCCACTGCCACATACCACTCACCCCCACCCCCTTCCCCAGAAGCACGGTGAAATGATATAGAAAAAGTGATTTAAAAAATATTTTGCCGCAAGGGTGGGGGATGCGCCACCTCCCTTAAATGAGTTTTTGCAGGTTGGGATGTCTGCGAGTTAAAGAGTTCAGCTGATAGCAGTTTTTTTGTTATAGAAACAGCTTTTCTTTTCCTACAGATCAAACCTTCAACTGCAGACCTCTGGCAGCTGGTAGACACATTTAACTTGTGCATTACAGTTTAATGTACACCACATACTTAAAGGGGTGTTCCGGGAAAAAAATATTAAAAGCCAGCAGCTACACATACTGCAGCTGCTGGCTTTTAATAAATGGAGTCTTACCTGTCCTGGAGTCCCTCGATGTCGGCACCGCAGCTGATGTTTCCCATCAGCTGTCGGGTGCTGCCGTCGCCATTGCGGGTAAGGGAACCCGGCAGTGTAGCCTTTCGGCTTCACGCCGGGAACCCTACTGCGCATGCGCAAGGCCCCGCTCCTCTCTCCTATTAGCCCGGCGACCGGAGGAGGAGGAGGGAGCCCCGTGGTGACGTCACAGCCGCATCACAGCCGTGGCCGGACTCCCAGAAGTGGGAAAGGATACCTGTTTTTGACAGGTATCCTGTCCCCCCTCCCCCCGAAAGGTGCCAATTGTGGCACTGGAGGGGGGGAGGAATCCAATGAGTGGAAGTTCCACTTTAGGGTGGAGCTCCGCTTTAAAGCAGTATTTAACCCAAAACACAAAAAAATAAATTACAGCTAACCAATCCTTGATGTGGTGGCTAGATTTGTTTTATTTTTTTAGTCTTTTTTCCCCTCTGTTTTCACCTGGGCAGTAGCATAATTTTATGAGGGCTCTGGTTCATGACAGCTTGGACTTAGAAGGTGAATTGAATGACACTGGCTGTCACTTATCCCAAAAGATTGAGGACAGCTAGTGGGGAAAAGGTTGTACTGTGGGGGACAGCTGTAGAATAAGGATGAGTTTCACAACAAAAGCTGATTTTTTTAAATTATTTAAATGGTCTACATAATTTCTTGGAATTCTGCTTTTATTAGATGTACATTCATTATGTATTTATGTGTATATTACCTTTATATTTAAAAAAAAGTGAGGAACAGAGAAACAATAGCTCTTTCTACCTAAATTTTGGCTCTTCATTTGAATGTGCAGTAGGTCTTGGCCCTTAATCGGCTATCAGTAATCCAATATACTTCATATCCTGACATATCCCTGGGGTCCTTTTACAGAAGATTTACTATGCAAGGGCAGTAAAATATAGCACCCAAGAGAACTGCAATCATTACAATGACAGGTTAAATGTTTACCAATTTTAATCAAGACCATTTATTATTTTAATTACATTTTAGCTGACAACACCTGCTACAAAGACTGTTGAATGCTGTCTTCACATCATGCATTTGAACTCCTATACAGTACAGTATAGTATGAGCTTCATTCGGTCCAGGTAACTCAGAAGAAATTATTAAAGAGAATGTATAGTGTTTTTAACGTTTTTTTGCTTTTTTTTGCTATAACCATAAAAGAAATTGGCTTAACGTATAAAATGTTACTAGTATGAGTTAATATTTTAAAAACCTTGCTTCTTTGTATGGTTTTGTAATTGTCTGTACAGTGCCCTAAAAAAAAGTATTCATATCGCTTGAAATTTTCCACATTTTGTCATGTTACAACCAAAAACGTAAATGTACCGTATTTATCGGCGTATAACACGCACTTTTTTCCCCTTAAAATCAGGGGGAAATCGTGGGTGCGTGTTATACGCCGATACTCACCTATCCCCCGTCGAATCTCCGCTGACTGAGCGGAGCGCAGCGATCGCCGCCGAGATACACATAGCCGAGTGTACTCGGCTTTTCTCGGCTCCGCTCACAGTCACGCCCAGTCCCGCCATTGGACCTGTGTTATGTCCATCATAGGGCGGGACTCGGCGTGACTGTGAGCGGAGCCGAGAAGAGCCGACAAGAGCCGAGTACACTCGGCTATGTGTCCCTGCGTTCTCGGCGGCGTCGTCCCGCTCCGGCCAGTCTCGATCTCGGCGGCGCCATTTTTGAAATGCGGGCAAGGCTGCACTGGGCACTGAGGCAAGGCTGCACTGGGCACTGAGGCAAGGCTGTACTGGGCACTGAGGCAAGGCTGTGCAGGGCACTGAGGCAAGGCTGTACTGGGCACTGGGGAAAGGCTGCAATGGACACTGCTGGCAAGGCTGCACTGACAAGGCTGCAATGGACACTGGTAAGGCTGCATTTAAATGTAAGTTTAAATGTAATTTTTTTTCCCTTAAACTTCCCTCCTAAAAGTTTTTTTCCCTAAAATTCCCTCCTAAACTTGGGGTGCGTGTTATACGCCGGCGCGTGTTATACGCCGATAAATACGGTAATTTATTGGGATTTTATGTGATAGACCAACACAAAGTGGCACATAAATGTGAAAAAAATTAACAATGGTTTTAAATTTTTTTAACAAATAAATATGTGAAAAGTGTGTTGTGCATTTGTATTCAGCCCCCCTGAGTCAATACTTTGTAGAACCACCTTTCACTGCAAATACAGCTAATGCCGCGTACACACGATCGATTTTTTCGACGGTGAAAACACTGTTGAGAAAATCGACGTGAAAAACGAGGAACAGCTTGTTCCCCCCACACACGGCCGTTTTAAATTACATTTTTTTTTTGGTCGAAAAAAACGACCGTTTGTGGGCTCCGCGGCAGTGTTTCCCTATGGGAAACACTGCCGCGGAAAAAAACAACGGGAATCACGACGAGAAAAATTAGAGCATGTTCTAATTTTTCTCGTCGTGATTAATGCTGTTTTTCCCGTCGAGAATTTCACAATTGGATTTAGGTCTGGACTTTGACTGGGCAATTCTAACACATGAATATTCTTTGATCTAAACCATTTCATTGTAGCTCTGGCTGTATTTTTAGGGTCGTTGTCCTGCTGGAAGATGAACCTCCACCCCAGTCTCAGGTCTTTTGCAGACTCTAAAGCCCTGTACACAAGATCGGTTTTACCGATGAAAACAGTCCGATGGAGTGTGTGGGCCCCATCGGACTTATTTCCATTTGTGAAATAAAATAGAACATGTTTTAAATTTTTCCGATGGAAAAAAAAACGATAGGAAATTCCGATCGTCTGTGTGGAACTCCATCGGAGAAAAAACCCACACATGCTCAGACTGAATTAGGAGACGGGAGCGCTCGTTCTGGTAAAACTAGCGTTCGTAATGGAGATAGCACATTCGTCATGCTGTAACGGACTGAAAAGCACGGAGACTGAAAAGCTTGAATTGGCTCTCACCAAACTTTTACTACACGCGGTAACACAAAATCAGCAAAAGCAGCCCAAAGGGTGGCGCCATTGGATTTGAACTTCCCATTTATAGTGCCGTCGTACGTGTTGTACGTCACGGCGTTTGGGACGGTCAGAATTTTTTCTGATGGTGTGTAGGCAAGACTTCATCCGATTTGATTTGATTCCATCGGAAATCCGATCGTGTGTACAGGGCTTAACAGGTTTTCTTCTAAGATTGCCCTATATTTGGCTCCATCCATCTTCCCATCAACTCTGACCAGCTTCTCTGTCCCTGCTATAGAAAAGCATCCCCACAACATGATGCGGTCACAACCATGTTTCACAGTGGGGATGGTGTGTTCAGGGTGATGTGCAGTGTTTGTTTTCCACAACAAATAGCATTTGCTTTAACGCCAAAAAGTTACATTTTGGTCTCATCTGACCAGAACCCCTTCTTCCACATGTTTTCTGTGTCCCCCACATGTATACAAATACAAATGCATGCCACACTTTTCAGATATGTATTTGTAAAAAAAATTGAAAACCATTTATCATTTTCCTTCTACTTCACAATTATGTGTCAATTGTGTTGGTCTATTACATACAATCCCAATAAAATACATTTACGTTTTTGGTTGTAGCAAAATGTGGAAAGTTTCAAGGGGTATGAATACTTTTCAAGGCACTGTATATATACATGAATGTATATAGACACAGGATAGCCATATTTGCTCAAATAGCTTCCAACTGTCTTATATTTTGGGGACTATTCTTATTTTATAAACAAATCTCTCTTAGTCAGTTGTCCCTCTTTTTGGTCCATTAACCTCTATAAATATACATTATTTGACTGTGAAAGTGTTATACCATCTTTCAATCTCTCAAAATATACTGAAAAAATAGTGGAGAAAATGATCACTTGTGGGTTTAATCAGTTTTGTGTGCACTAACTCTTCGTGGTTGGTGTAACTAGAAGGTAAGGCAGAGGTATTTCCTTCACTTACTGTATATACTTTGTGCTGAAGAGCATCCCTCTTTCTGTTTCGAAAAAGGTCTGTGCTCATGGCATATGCAGACTCTATTTCTTATGGAGGGCTATACAATTATTGACTGGCACTGCACCAGTCTACACCACTCTGTGACTGATATCTTAACTATTATTTAAGTGGAACTTTGGCCAGAAAATTAAGTCCTGCCAGATCACTTCAGGCTGGCCCCTTTTGCAGGTATAGCTATGTAGAACAATAAAAATAGGTGCCTATACTGTTTAAAATCCAGTAATACACTGCCTCATCCTGCTCTGCACATGCTCAGTTGCTCTCTATTTTTGGCCATTGAGCCAAATTAGTAGAGGTTGATATGCTGAGAGTCTGAATATTTACTGCTGTTCAGGGGCTCTGGGCTTAAGATGGCAATTTACAGCACACAATGATTCTGGTAGAATAATTAATTAATGCAGAATGTATATTTCTTGCTAAAGAACATTATTTTAATTGTTATGGGTAAAATTGCACTTTAGGAAGAGAGGCAGGACCAGGCACAGACAGAGACAAGAGAGGCAGCCACCTATGGCACTGTGCTAAAAAAGGGGGAGAACAGTTGGGATGGATCATTGCTCTCCCAGTACAATTAGTGAAGTACTGTATGCCGTCAGAGTGACGGCCACCCTCTGTATCACCATGCAAGGAAAGCAGTGTGAAACTGTCTGCAGTTTTGGGTTGCCAGTGTGAAAGCTGATTTGCTCTTAATTCATATATCTGCTGCTCTGCTCTTAATAAATTTATGAATAAATGTTACCTTTGTAACCTCCATTAATTACTGCTATGCTTAGATTTACCAAAACATGATCCCCTTCTTAACCATTTCTTTTTATTTACTATTTTATTACTTTCTTTCTTAGCTATATTTTTTTAAAGATTATCATTTATTGAAGTTTTATCAGGTATACACAATAGATGGTATCAGTAAAGAACAATACATCTAGTAGTTCAGTTTAATAGAGGTACAAAGCATTTTGGATTATAGCATATCGCTATTTACTATAAAAATTACAGCAGTTATTAGTATTCAGCTAATGACATTGTTGAAAGAAGGTATCCTGGGTAATCACCACTTTATCTATGAATTTGTTTGTAACAGTTTAATGCTAATCATTGTGCTAAATATGATAGCAGTTAAAAGAAGGGAATGTACCCTGAGTATCAAGGAAAATGAACAATAAACCTAAATCAATAAAAGGTGAACAACTAATCTCAGAAGAAAAGAGATAATGAACCTTCTAGGAACTTTTCATCAGTCAAGGTCTCATCTAAGGTGCATAAGCCAACTTCTCCACTATTGAAGGAATCTGGGATAAGATTGGTTCTTAACAGACAGTATACATTTCATAGGGCTATTGGGATCATTAAATATTTCAGAAAGTGTAAAGGGGAGCCTTTCATTTTGTGGCTAATAGCAGGTATACGGTTTCTGATAAGGAGAAGTTTATCTATACCTACGTGTAAAAGGGCTAGGTCTATAGAGGGTGATATTGGTTCAGAGGTCATTTCTGAAATAATAGAGAAAATATGCCTCCATATAGACCTAGATAGTGATTTACAGTACCATATCATATGACTTAGAGAGCCATTGCTATATATTGCCTTCAGCACATAGATGAAGAGGATTCTGAGCATTTAGATCATTTATATGGTGTAATGTACCACCTGTGATGCTTTTTAATGCTTGTATGAAAATGCATTAAATTGTGTTTGCTTGGTTTTGTTGTTCTGGATTACAAATATACTTTTTACCAAAATAATAATTATAGGGCCTTTATAAAAGGGACACAATGCAAAATATGATTCAAACTTTTGTGGAGTTAGTGTTGCCCCCCGCCCAGTTGATCCCTATCCCCACTCTGAATCATTAGGGAATTAACATTTTTTAGAAATAATCTATAAGTAGCTTTAGAGCTTTGACAATATCAGGTATATTTTTTTCCAGTAAAGCGTTTTAAATAGCGTTTATAACGTGTAATCATGTAGCCAACAATAACTAGATATTAGATGACATCACTTCAGTTAAGAGGTTATGTGGATCTCTGCACATTACTTTATCAGTAATATATTCAGTATATTATCAATATTATTTTCAGTAATATATGATAATACACCGTATATATTATATATTAGAAATATGATCTTGTCCCTTTAAATCATCATCAGGACAAGTATGTAGAGTTCTTCAAACAATTAATCATGGAGCGCTGAGAACTTCAGAACTACACAACGCACCCAGCGGTTTATGCTTCGGGGTATTCACTTCTCTAGAGCTCTCGTCTCATGAGACTGTGATAAAAATAGAGATAGGAGCCAATTTGTTCCTACTCCATAAAATAAATATGTTCAATAAAGTTCAATATTTTGCTAGATGTGTATTAACCACTACAGAACCAGAGAACTGAGTAGATCGAAATCTGTTTACATGCATTTGATCTGACATTAGATAAAACATCATTCCTCTGGACCATTTACTAGTAGTGACAATAGAGGGACATTCCTGGGCAATATGTGTTGGGATGGCTGATTGTGCTCTCATTGAAAATTGGGAAACAATTTTTGGGAACCCCTGGGGTAACCCCAAGGGAAGGATCACCAGGTCTTATTTATATGAAAGTTGCAGATTTAAACGGTGAAGATGATCTTTTTGCATTACATTAACATGTTAAAGCTCATGAGATTTTAGCGATTGGGGTTAGATCTACTTTAGGTTTCCAGGATGTTTATATGAGTTAATGAATCCCTCCACTCTGAAGTGCATGATCTCTGCATGTGCTTTTGTAAAGCTGTGAGAGAGACTCATTCGCCCCATGTAAACAGGTTCACTTAAAGTAGTTAAACGTATTATATACCAACATCTATACATATAAACAGAATTTCATACTCAACAAACTTGTTTTGCTGGTTTTGAAGTATATTTAAACCCTGAATGACAGTTTGCCAAAGCACTGTGTACATTTTTTTTTAAAATAAACACCTTTTCCTTCCCTTGTTGCATCCCAACTCTTTTGATCTTTTGCAGCCAATTCCTTTAAACATGTACTGTATGTGCTGCATAGTATATTTCCTTACACCAGCCTTTCTCAACTAGGGTTCCTCCAGAGGTTGCTGGGGGTTCCTTGAGCAATAATAAATTTCTGCCTCTCAGATACGTAACCAGGGGCAACAATGGCCTATAAGAGTAGATTCTTCTTAATGACCACAAATGTAAAGTGCACCCTTTCCAATGACCAACACACTAATGTATAATATATGTATAAAATAATCATTATTAGCAGGGTTGACCTTACCAATACGCTTCTGGAAGAATAGTAAAAAATTCCCATAGACACACTCCTAAACCTTATGGACAGCCTTCCCAGAAGAGTTAAAGCTGTTATAGCTGCAATGGGTGGGCCAACTCAATATTGAACCCTACAGACTAAGACTGGGATGCCATTAAAGTTCATGTGTGTGTAAAGGCAGGCGTCTCAATACTTTTGGTAATATAGTGAATCTGTGTAATGCATGTTGGTACAGCCACTTGTAGTCTCCTTTGGGAAAGCTTGTGACTAGAGGGTGACAAGGTGACAGCTCAGGAGATCAGTTTGCATATTGTTACCTTCTCCTTTGTAATGAGCCTTTAATTTTTATTTTATTTTTTATATATTTTTTATTTAATATTTCACATTATATTTACATTTACTGTACACTTGATGTGAGTCCTTGGCAGCATTATAGGTGCCTCAGTGGGTGTTTTTTTTTATACATATATTGAGAATCTCCTGTTTACGCAATTGGTTCACAATTGCATTTAATTTGATGCTTCCTATCTATATACCAATATTTTCTCAATATAGTTTTGATATTTAGTTGAGTAGTCCATATAATTTTAAATGATTATTGGATATGGATTTCTTTGCATCAACGTACGAATTATGGTATGTGATGGGTTTGACGTTGGCAATTCAGTTTTTAACCACTGGGTGGTGCTGCGCAATGTCCTCATTGCTACCAGATATAATACTGTATATCCCACATAGTTTAGTTCTCTGTCTTATTTAGTTAGGTGTCCTATATATTTTATATTTATTTTTATATCCCCAATTTTTTAATATTTGTTGTATTCCTCCTACTTGTCTGCATATCTATTTTGCTGATTGGTTTTCAGTCCTGTGATAGGGATTGTTCCGCTGCCCATGACTCACATCGAGGCGTGGTTTTACTGTTATATACACGCGATGAGTCAGTGCGTCTGTCAAGGTCACCTGTGGCCAGGTGACAGATGCACACCGTAGGGGGACAGGAGTGCACCGCGAGGTAGTGAACCCTATGGCTGGCTTCTGCGGATAGGAAACTGGGTGGTTGTGGAAAGCGGGACCAGAGGAGCACAACCGGGATCCAAACGGAAGCTAGAGCCAAGATTCCCCAGGGCGCGGAGTCTAAGACCCAGCTGGTCTTCTCCAGGGCCTCTAGTGGTGAGGATGTTAGCTGCAGGCTGGGACCAGGTCGCGGCCCCTGGAGTTTCCTAGCTCACGCCCCGTAGGATAAGGGGAAAAGAGGGGAAGCAGCAGCACACGATAAGAGAGAACCGAATAACAAGCTGAAGGTCAGGGGCCACAAGCAGACAAGGATAACGAAGAACGAGCCGAAGGTCAAGGGTCACGAGCAGACAGGGATAGTCGGGGACAAGCCAATAACGTAACAGAGAGACAGACGTAGCACACGGCAGGCAGGAACCCAAACACACAATGCCTAACAAACACGTTGATCAGCAAAGCAGGCTTGCAGTGCACAGGTTAATATAGTGTTCAGTGATAGGGCCTGGGGTGGAGTCAGGCTGGGAGGAGATTATAAAGGAAGCCAGGTGAAGGAGGTCTGGTCTCTAGATGAACACATGAGGAGGAAGGTAAGATGGCAGACAAACACTACTGCATATCCATGACAGTACCCTCCCTCTTATGGGCCCTCCCCCGCCTGGACCCAGGCTTAAAGGGAAATCTCTGATGAAACCTTCTCAACAGATGAGGTGCGGCGACATCAGATGCAGCGATCCAAGACGCCTCCTCAGGACCAAAACCTCTCCAATGCACAAGGTACTGAAGAATGCCTCTGCAGAGCCGAGAATCCAGAACTTGTCTAACCTCGTACTTAAAATTATCCTCAGAGACCGAAAACGAGGTAGGGAGATGACAAGAAGATCTATTGAGGACCAAAGGCTCTCTAGGAATAAGCAAGGGCATGAGAGGATCAACAGGAATCTGAGGAGGGTCCCCTAGACCCTTAAAGGGGAACTGGTCATCTTGCACAGGACCATCAGACTGGGCAGATGTCAGTGGAACCCTGAAGTCAGGTTGGTTAGAAGGTGACATGTCGCCGGAGTCAAGCTGAATAGCTGAAGGACAAGCAGAATGTCCCGAACAAGAAAAAGTGAGAGGCTCACTGGGCATGGGCTGGACTGGCATAACTAGTACAGAGGCAGAGTGAATAGCTGAGTCAGGTGTAGCGACTACCTGAATCGCATCGCAAGACGTAGCGACTGCAGGACTTGTAGACAAGCTAGCCTGGCTGTGCGTCCAAGGGTGGTTAGGGACAGAGAAATGTAAATGGTTATGCAACCTGGAATGAATGACCGGCTCAGATTCACAGGGGGCAACCTTGGGTAGGCAGGACGAGGAACAGGAGGGACCCCAAGCCAGGATCTGTCCAGTAGTCCAGTCCACATGAGGAGAATGGAGCTGTAACCATTTGGAGACCCAAAATTATAGGCGTTGAGGCCTTGGGTAAGATAAGGAAGGATATCCACTCCTGGTGGAGTGTCCCTACCGACATCTTAACAGGGAGGGTCTGGAAGCGGATAGGTCCCCCTGGGAGAACAGTACCATCAATCGCCAAGACCACCAATGGCGTGGTGAGGGGCAAAAGAGTAAGTCTCATGGACGATGCGATTTCCCAGTCCATGAAATTACCAGCGGCTCCGGAATCCAGATATGCTGAGACCGAATGAGAAGAAGCACCAACATGAAGGAACACAGAATGCAGAAGACGAGAAGGGGAAGGTGATATTTCTGGGTCCAATACTCCACTTTCCAGATGAAGTGGACCCAAACGTTTTTCTGGACAAAGAGAGCAAGTGTCACGAAAATGACCTTTGCCCCCACAGTAAAGACACAGACCAAGAGTTCTGCGCCTAGCACGTTCCTCGGGGGATAGCCTGGTCCGACCCAGCTGCATGGGTTCCTCAGCTGGTAGGAGATGCTCTACGGGTCGAAGAGAGGGGAGCTCAGGCTGACTAAGAACCAAGGAGTGCTGGCGTTGCTTTTCTAAGGTCCTCTCCTGAAAGCGAATATCGATCTGGTTACACAAGGAGATAACGCCGGCCAGATCAGTGGGGATGGTTCTTCCAGCTAATTCATCCTTCACTCTATCAGACAGGCCATGCAAAAAGGTTGCGACTAAGGCCTTATTGTTCCAGCTCAACTCAGCCGACAGTATGCGGAAATGAAGGGCATACTGTCCCACAGAAGCAGACTCTTGGCGGAGACGTAAAAGGGCGCTGGCCGCTGAAGAGACACGAGCCGGTTCTTCGAAGATATTCCGAAAAAGTTTCAAGAAGCCAGACAGGCTAGAAACCACTGGATCATTCAGTTCCCACAGAGGGGCTGCCCAGGCTAAAGCTTCACCAGAGAGGAGGGAAATGATATAGGCTACCTTAGCCCGATCAGACAGGAAGTTTTGGGGCTGGAGCTCAAAATGAATTGTGCATTGGCTAAGGAACCCCCTGCAAGCCTTGGAGTCCCCAGAGAAACGGGACGGAGCTGGCAGTTGTAGCGAGTGTGTGGCTGCGACCGGTGCAATAGGTGAAGCCGCTGATTGTATTTGAGGTTGCGGATTCAGGGTTCCCAAGGAGGCCTGAAGCTGCTCGAAGCGAGAAGCCAGATCCCGGAGGAATCGCATCACCTGAGTCTGATTCGATTCCTGGGTTTCAAGTCTGCAAACTATGCCCTGCAATGGATCATCCGCGGGTAGCGGGATGTCAGCCGGGTTCATGGCTGATCAAACTGTCAAGGTCACCTGTGGCCAGGTGACAGATGCACACCGTAGGGGGACAGGAGTGCACCGCGAGGTAGTGAACCCTATGGCTGGCTTCTGCGGATAGGAAACTGGGTGGTTGTGGAAAGCGGGACCAGAGGAGCACAACCGGGATCCAAACGGAAGCTAGAGCCAAGATTCCCCAGGGCGCGGAGTCTAAGACCCAGCTGGTCTTCTCCAGGGCCTCTAGTGGTGAGGATGTTAGCTGCAGGCTGGGACCAGGTCGCGGCCCCTGGAGTTTCCTAGCTCACGCCCCGTAGGATAAGGGGAAAAGAGGGGAAGCAGCAGCACACGATAAGAGAGAACCGAATAACAAGCTGAAGGTCAGGGGCCACAAGCAGACAAGGATAACGAAGAACGAGCCGAAGGTCAAGGGTCACGAGCAGACAGGGATAGTCGGGGACAAGCCAATAACGTAACAGAGAGACAGACGTAGCACACGGCAGGCAGGAACCCAAACACACAATGCCTAACAAACACGTTGATCAGCAAAGCAGGCTTGCAGTGCACAGGTTAATATAGTGTTCAGTGATAGGGCCTGGGGTGGAGTCAGGCTGGGAGGAGATTATAAAGGAAGCCAGGTGAAGGAGGTCTGGTCTCTAGATGAACACATGAGGAGGAAGGTAAGATGGCAGACAAACACTACTGCATATCTATGACAGTGTCGCCCGTTCCCCAGACGACACTATCTTGTAGCGAAACGTACGTTGGGAGGCAGACGCGCTGACGTCATCACGCACGCCGACCGGCTCTCCTTCGTTTTATACAGATGTTTTTAATCTACGATTATGTAAGCTGCCACTTTTGGGACATTAAACTTCTTTAATTAAGCAGTACACACTATGTGAGTTTCTCTCCATTCTTGGGTCTCTGATGCCGATCTCTGTGGCCGCTGGGCTTATCGAGTTCATCCTGTCGCCTGCTTTCCGGGACTGGAGGTTGCTACAGACCAGGAGTATGACCACAGTTTTTGGGCTTGTTACAGCTTGCCTCTGGTAAGCGCATTATATTATAGGTGGTGGTGCACGTGTGTTCATTGGTGCAAATATTGAGGTTCACCCTTCTCTTCTTTCCTTACAAGCTCTCCATCCACTTGCACTTAATATTGGACTGGTCACTTATTCAATACTGGCTGGACACTTTTTTAGGATTATTCTATATATATATAATATATTCTTTCTCGTATATTTTTGTTCACATTTTTCATAAATTTTTATTTATTTATATATATTTTTTGATTGTTACTTATCAATTTATGAGAGTTTTTTTACTCAAATCAGGTTGATTCACATCAATTCACATTTCATTCAAGTATTTGCGCAGCTCCTTCCCGCCCTTTCCGGTACACAACATTGTCATATAAAAGGAAGTGCCTAAAGCCAGCCATACATGGCTTGAACTTTGGCTGGTTCAGCAGGGATTGGACAAATTTTGATCCATGTATGGGCAGGCTGATTGTACAGAAGTCTACTGATCGACTTCTGTACAACCACCCGGTCGGATCGATTCTCTCATCGACATCAAGTATGTCGATGAGTGAAATTAGTAATTTTTTAACTAAACTGGCTGCTTAAACAAGAAACATTGAGGTAGTATCACCAGAAATTATTTTATTAAAAACTACAGATTCAAAATGATTAAAAAATACTTTTGAAATGACATGTTAAAGCTTATATAAGATTTTAGTGAATGTGTTTCCGTATACTTTAAGATTTGGTGATCTGAAACATTGTGAATGTGGGAGATAAAACACATTTCTTGGCAAGGTTCTTGTACTCTCTATGAAGGTTATTGTTTATGTTCATAGCGTATAGAATAGTTTTATCTTTTTTAATTATTAATTTCCTTTATAACATATGCATGAAAGTTAAATGCGACACGATCCAGACGCCGGGACCTTAAGGGTGGTTTGATCTCCATGTCACAGTACACAGGAGTGCTTAGTGAAGCATTTGTGTCGCTTTGCAGACAAAAGAGCGATGACTTATGTGATTATGTAATGTTGCACTGTAGCTTGGCATCATTTATAGTTTAAAATAAGAATCGTCTGTCAGACACAATCAGATTCTTCCTTACTTTCTTCCAGCACAAGTTATAAAGTGAAAGAAATGATCTGAAAAGCTCCTAAAATCTATATTTCCACAGCAAATGATTTGATTTTAATAGTCATTTGGATTTTGCACATTCCAAAACATACAAAACATAAGGGAAAAAAGGTTTTTTTGCACAAGACCCATTTTTAAAAGAATAATATCACCCTTGCGCAAATATATTTTAATACAGTATGCATGCCAACACTATTTTCCCAAATAAAGACAATTACATTGCTCTTCAGTGAAATGAAAGAATGATTTTTCAGCAGTGGCTCAGGAGTCACATGTATGTTTCAGGTCCCTTAGATGTCGTTCCCTGTAATCTCACATAACAGTACTTATTTACATAAATAGCAGCTGATTTATAACTTACATGAGCAGGGAATTAAATATCAGAAGGCTGGTTTCTGTCATTCTACTGAACCATTCAATGCTGTAATTTAAAAGCAGTTTTTCATATGGAAATTGATCTATTTACGTGTCACAGCAATAAAGATGGTTTAGAACTCCTGATCAGCTATTTTTGAGCACGACAAGCAACTCAGCGGCTGCAAATTCTGCAAGATCAGCTTGGGTGTCCTTGGCAGCTCATGTTTGGAAACCAAGGTATTACAAATCATGCTATCAGTCCATACATGTAGTAACACAATTGTAAAGTGATACAATGTATTCCATTAAATGAACACAGTGAATAAATGCTTGGGTTGTATGAAGAGCATGTTGGGAAATTTTGTAGAAATTGAGCTAATTGTGTGTTTTTTTAGCATTAATTATGTATAATTCTGCTTTTTTCTGCTGCTTTACTTAGTTATTTTATTAATTTAAATAATACACAAAAACATACAATACTATGCTAATGTTACTCAAAAAAGGAAATCGTGCTGCATGGTTCTTATAAATAAACAAATCAAAATAATTTGTTTTCAAAACAATGGACAATACCACATAAGACCCCAAAAGGTGGGAGCGCATCTAGGGTCTTCCTGAAGATGTCCTATTGTAGACGAAACATGTAGGAAAGGACATTCGGCCTGTCATGTCATCTATGCCTGCCAGTGTACAATGGCGTGGTGTTATGTGCTTTTATACATGAGATGTTTGTAAGTACATTTTCTTATCTAAAAAAGAAGGAGTTTTAGTGATATTACTCTATGTTGGCTTATTTTCTTCCTATTACTCTTGAGGTGAGCTGTGCATTTTAGGAGGTTATAAGACTGAGGGGGAAGCACTTGGAGGTTTGCTGAGTGATCACTCTTTTATATATTTTGCATGTGCTAATAAGGGATTTGGTTGGATTATGCACTTTTTAATCATGATTTGTGGTTATTTTGATTGAGGTACATAATATGTGAATTGTCTTGTAAATGGGCACACAGTCACATGGGGGGGATTTACTAAAACTAGAGAGTGCAAAATCTGGTGCAGCTCTGCACAGAAACCAATCAGATGTTATTGTCAACGCTTAACTGAACAAGCTGAAGTTAGAAGCTGATTGGCTACCATGCACAGCTACACCAGATTCTGAGTGCTTCAGCTTTAATAAATCTCCCTCAAAAAGGTTCCACACCTCTTTGGGTCTTATGTGGAACCACGCTTTGATTTGAAAACTAGTTTTATTTTTTCTGTATCCGGATTTTCTTGGTGCTGCATTTCTGCAGGGACATTTGATTCTTTTGGTTTATGGATGTAAACAACCAAACATTTACCAAAATCTGATAGTCAACACTCAATATCAATTGATTGATTTCATATTGGAGGTGAACTAAATATTTGATTGACTGTACAGCAGATCTGCGGTTGTAAGGATTATTTTTTCTAAAATAACAGACATGTTATACTTAGCCGCTTGCTATGAGGGCAGACGTTTGGGCCTGCTCCCAAGACAGGTTGGTGAGGTCATCACGATCAGCGTTGCAGTCCAGGGAGTGTTCCAGCCCTCGATTTCAGCTTTCCTCCACCACATCATCCACCAACCATCCAGCCAGCTACGACAGCCGTAAGAGCACGGACCTGTGCAATCCATACATCACCGAACAACAGCCATGTATGATGTGCTTTTTATTATCTTTCAACATGTGAGTTTTGATTATTGTGATTTTAAAAAATATATTTGAAGGTCTATACTTAACGGTGCCTGTATCCTTCTTTTCCTAGGACATGCAAGAACTGGGTTTCCCAGACTGTACTAAAGAACGTTGAGCAACTGCAAGTAATGGTATTCATAATGGTATTCATAGAGCTGCTCGGTGGTACCACAACTGATCCAAACTGGCAAAACACTGACACCCAACCAGCAGGGTTTATAAATCCTCAGGTAATATTTAAACTGTCCTCATTTACAGGGCCAAGTCTTCCCTTCGGCTTCAGCTCTGTTAGGTGTAAGCCCTCCTGAATCCCTTAGGTCATATTCAGTGATTACCCTGCTGTAACATTTGCACTTGCTCTGATACTCAATGACCACGGCCACTTTCAAGACACGAGCCAACTCAGCTTTCTTGTTTTTAACATAATAATTTTTTGGAATGTTTTGCATGTGACATCCCCATAACACATGTAAGTACATATGCTATATGCAATTTTGGTCAGTAATTCATGATGTCATTGTCATATTGTCATATTTATGATTGTGTGCTTAAAACCTCTTTGTCAATATATTATAGACATATGATTGACCCTTTCATATACACCCTTGAAGAAGGAGATTCCGAAACTCCGAAATGCGTTGGTTAACTACGAGAAAATATTGTCAATCGTTGTGATTGTTACAATTCATATGCAGGTACTGTAAACATTCCATTTATCCTTTATCTTGTATTTTACCAATGTACTGTATGTATTTCAACAATAAAATTTCATTTTTTTTCTATTTATAATTTAATCTCAGTGCCTTAAAAGTCCAGTTAGGGGATATTCTCTCCTTTTGTCAGGTCAGTAATGGGTTTAGGTTTTGACCTAGAAAGCAAACATCCTCATTAATGTTATATGTGTATATAGTTTAGTAAATCAGGCCCATGGCTCAATGCATTTGAGTACCTTAGTGCAGCATTCCTTTTGCTAGAATGAACATTTACAGCAGCATGTATTTTTGCTGTGAACCTCGCTCTGCTTATTGCCTCCACCAGGCAAGTGTCCCCAAAGAACTGAAGCCAAGGTTAACATAGGATATGTTAAACATCATACTTTGCTTAGCATGTATTCCCATTTCCATTTCATTGTAGAGTCTATGCAGAACTACTCCTCCAAAAAATTGGATCAAAATTAGCGTTGTTCCTATCTGGTCCCCCACAACTGCTCCACTAAATGTCAGCAGATGTTTAACTGTGCCTTATATTCCACATTATAAAGGTCTAAACCTTAAAGGTCTATCTGTATGTTTCACGGAGGTGACTGTCCACATCCACTCTTCAGGGACAAACTGTCAGGACATCTGCCTGCGGCATGCATTCAATAATGAAGTTATCTATTACATAATGTATTTGCATTTTAACCACTTCGTATCCGGGCCATTGTAAAAAGACGGCCACAAGGTGGCTCTACAATGCCGGGAGGACGTCTATTGACGTCCTCGGCTCCTCCGGCTACTGGGGGCGGGCGCGCGTACACGCCGCGTCACTGAGGTGCCGATGCGCGTGCCTGGCGGCCGCGATGTCCGCCAGGTACCCCCGATCGGCCGTTACACAGCCAAGGACGTGGATTTGTGTGTGTAAACACACAGATCCATGTCCTGTCAGGGAGAGAGGAGACCGATGCTGTGTCCCTTGTACATAGGGACACAGATCGGTCACCTCCCCCAGTCAGTCCCCCTCCCCCCACAGTTAGAATCACTATTAGGACACACATTTAACCCCTTTCTTGCCCCGGAGTGTTAACCCCTTCCCTGTCAGTCACATTTATACAGTAATCAGTGCATATTTATAGCACTGATCGCTGTATAAATGTGAACGGTCCCAAAAATGTGTCAAAAGTGTCCGATGTGTCCACCGCAATGTCACAGTCCCAATAAAAATCACAGATCGCTGCCATTACTAGTAAAAAAAAAATAATAAAAAGAAAGTCATAATCCTGTCCCCTATTTTGTAGGCGCTATAGCTTTTGCGCAAACCAATCACTATACGCTTTTTGCGTTTTTTTTTTTTACCAAAAGTATGTAGAAGAATACGTATCGGCCTAAACTGAGCAAAAATTTTTTTTATTTTTTAAATAAATGGGATATTTATTTTAGCAAAAAATAAAAAATATAGCTTTTTTTTTCAAAATTGTCGCTATTTTTATGTTTATAGCGCAAAAAATAAAAACCGCAGAGGTGATCAAATACCACCAAAAGAAAGCTCTATTTATGGGAAAAAAAGGACGTCAATTTTGTTTGGGAGTAACGTCGCACGACCGCACAATTGTCAGTTAAAGCGACGCAAGGCGCGAAAGCTGAAATTTCGCCTGGGCAGGAAGGGGGTATATGTGCCCAGTAAACAAGTGGTTAAAATAGTTTAAATGCCTCAAAAAAATGTATTCAATTTGTTACAGTGGTTGTATGCTAAATGAATTGGGTTGCTGAATGTTTTGGACAAGGAGCTAAGAGATAAATAGAGCTCAGTAAATAATACCATGCAGATTTCATAGTGGTCAGGAAAAACTAGAGAGAAATAAATAACAGGCAACACAGTAACTGCCCATGCCTCATTTGAAATATTCACAGTGGTTATCATCTACTGTATTTAAAATGGATGTGAACCTTTACATATACCCAGTGAAGTGACTGGCTCAGGTGATACACAGAAATTAAACAAATCCTGCTACATAAGTTGTACCTGTTTAACTGCAGTCTTCCCTTCTCTACATCTGTTCAAAGTCTAGAATTTATAAAACTTGGCTGAGCTGTCAGAAAGCAAGAGGCGGAGAGCTGAAATTACACTCTGCAGTGAGAAGAGCTCTATGAGGGAACACCCCACCCCCTTCGAACAGCACACATGAACAGAGCCAAGGCTGTCAATCACAGGCTGTGTTCTGGAGATTTTAAAGTAGCAGAAAAACAACAAACAATCCTGCGCACGAGATGACCATCGACCATTCAGTAATCTACAACGAAAGCACCGGCCTTGCTGCCCTTCGTGGATAGGGGTGTCCTAGTAGCAAATGAAAAAAAAGGAAAGACAAGGGCACACCAGCCTGGTGTGATATCGTTTAGGATCATTTATTTAAAATGAAAGCAATAGAAAGGTACTCACAAAACTAGTACAAAAGTTTGCATTGTACAAACAGTGCCTTGGAAGCTGCAGCATGTGAACCCACTATCGGCTGACGCGTTTCGAAGTATAAAACTTCTTTATTAAAGCCACACCACTGGCTTTGATAAAGAAGTTTTATACTTCGAAACGCGTCAGACGATAGTGCGCCCCATCACGGTCTCCTTGATCGGTCGAAGTGTGGTTCGCTGCAGCTTCCAAGGCACTGTTTGTACAATGCGAACTTTTGTACTAGTTTTGTGAGTACCTTTCTATTGCTTTCATTTTAAATAAATGATCCTAAACGATATCACACCAGGCTGGTGCGCCCTTGTCTTTCCTTTTTTTTCATGTGTTCTGGAGATGCCTCCCCTGTGACCTTTTTTTCATGGCGTCAGGAAACCTTGTCAGAAGTGACTCATACAGATAGCAGAGGAATCGGGCAGCAGATAGAAATCACATTTAGTGCTCTGGATTAAGACAAGTACACACTATAGAGCAGGGGTGTCCAACCAGTGGCCCGGGGGCCACATGTGGCCCGTGGAGGCCTCTGATGTGGCCCGCGATCTCCTGCTCTGGGATGGAATAGAATAGAATACCGTTATTAAAGGTCAGTTTATTACTTAAATCACAGTGTATATATGGGCATATCTGTTCTACAGTGGTTACTGGGCTGCTTTCAAACTGATCAGCAGGTCCAGAGCAATTTACTTGCGGGTCACCTGCACTGAGCCATAGACTTCTGTTATTACCTGCGAGTTTGGTGAGCTTTCTGAAAGGGCACCAAACCTGCAGAATATAATAGAAGTTTATTGCAAAGTGCAGTAAACCAAAGGTGCACTGCGTTGCACCCGCGGTGCGGGTAAACCGCAGCGCATCAGTATGAAAGCAGCCTTGGGCCCCTTTCACACGGTCAGTCCGACAGCCTGACCAATTGGACCCTCCATTCACCTCTAAGTAGTGGCAGACATAAACCAACTTGTGTCCTACCTCCAATCCGATCCGCTAAAAAAATAAAAAAAGAGTATAGTGGGCTGTGTCCGTGTCCGCTCTGCATATGCAGAGCAGACACAGACATGATATCCACCACTCCGCTCATTGTGGCCCGCGACCGGTTACCAAGTCGCTTAAGTGGCCCTCGCTCTTCAAAAGGTTGGGCATCCCTGCTATAGAGGGGTAGGCTTTGTTCATATTTCATGTCTGAGGTTTAAACTTTAAAGGATATTTTACCCCACTAATTCGTATTCCTGATATGTTCCTGCTGTTCCATGTACTTGAAAAGTATCCCATTCTCTTTGTACTGCTTCCTTTGTGTAAAATCCCCGGTGATCCTGCCGGTGCCTGCGAGGGCACATCCATCCCAGCGTGGTCAGTTTTCTGGCTGTACTGGGAAAACAGTCTGCCTGTCCCCGAATGGCCAAGACTTGTGCTGACACACCTCCCCCTCCCCCACAACGCTTTGATGGGAAGATCAGTGTGCCCCTGTTTCTGCACCCCACCTTTCTAAGCCCCGTATGCAGCTGACAACCGGGAATATGTGATCACTTATAAATAAAAAAAAAAAAAAAAAAAAGGTATTTTTCCTTTCATTTCTATTTTAAATTAAATGGGTTATTTTACAAGGTGAAGGTTCAGATATAGTTTAAATGGTTAAAGAATGATTTCAGTTTGATTAATAAAACCTTTCCCCAACCTGAACAATATGGAATATTTGGCTCCTCCCAAGTCTCCCTATTGGTCAATGAGGTAATTCATGACATTAAAGGATTAACAGGAAAGCTTAGGGATGGGAAGAGGCAGGTCTTTCATAGAAAAGTAGAGATTTGTTTATTTTGACCTGTATTTTTTAAGGAAGGAATTATGAGCATAAGTGATAATGCTCCCCTCACCCACTGCATCCAATGACTGCAGACGCTTCAGTAAACTTCACGTTCCGTGCAGACTGTTGTGATACGCAGGAAGTGATCACATAATCAGGAAAATGGGAATTCCGTGAAGAGGATACTGTTTCCAACGGTGCAAGGAATAACAATCTGCATTGTAACACACCAATTTAAAGGGTAACTTCATTTTTGTGGGAAGAAAAATAGCAAAAAAAAACAAAAACATATTGCCATATTGTAATTGAATTTTATTAAAAATCACCTTTCCTTTTTAACTGGTGTGTGGAACACCCCCAGAAATGTCATTTCCTGCTTGTGTGATTGGCTTATTGATTTTCCCTGAAATCTGCACTAAGGTACAAGTTAGATTTAGGCATCCTCTGCAACAAACATTTCACAGCAAGTACACCAGGTAATTGATAATAAAAAAAGTCACTCCCATTCAGAATCGCTTTGTACACAACAAACAGCTTTTTCTTCAAGCAGAAACTGGGAAGGCTCGTCAACAACGTTAGGTAAAAACCCTGCAAAGTACATTGATAACCCAGAGAGGATTGTCTCAACAAAAGTGAAGTTGCTCTTTAACTGTTTCCAGTGGTGGCTGGTGTTTTTTTAAAAGGGGGCACCCCCCAAGCGTCCGGCGGCACCTCCCCCCTTTTCCTGCTGTCTGCTGGTCGGTTCAGCGAATCAGCACTTATCCCATCTAGGTGGCAGGTGGCGGGCAGCGTCTCCTGTGTCCTCTCTTCCATCATGGCGGCTTCCGCCATGCGTCTCCCTCCCCTCCTCCTAGGTGTCCAATAGGATTGCCTGTCCTTTCAGCCAATTGGGTGACAGGTCTCAAGACCCGCTTCCTGATTGGCCGGGAAGAGGATTAGTGAAACAATAGCAAATATTCATTCGTTATTGTAACGGACCTGCGTGGGCTTGGTTCGCATTCTCGCATTCCCTGTGCCCTGAGCCCACCCTATTTTGAAGCCTATTAATCAGGGGCTTAAAAAAAACACACCCCCCCGCATTGGAATCCATGCTTCCGGCATCCTGCAAGGAGCCAGACGTATAGATAGGGGGGGCGGGGCCTGTGCGCCCTTAATGGACAGGCCGCCCCTGACTGTTTCCCATAACAGTTACAATCAAGGCATGCAGTTAATGAATTACTGGAGCAAATAAAAATATTAGTGTTAATACATTTTAAATTCTGTGTTGTAGGCTGCAGCTAAAGTGACCTCAATAATATTGTGGAGTATTCTAATAAACCATAAAAATGGATAGCTGTGCCAAACATTAATGTAAACCAATAACCACTTTTCAGATACACCGACACCACTGTGTGCTGTGCCCAAATACCCAATAATCGAATGTATTAAAAATTGAATGTATTAAAAAATAATAAAATGTCCATCAATTTAAAAAAGTGATTGCTATTGCATAATCACTCTGTTTCAAGTTAAAAATTTCAATTCAGTGCTGTGCATGCTTCCACCACAAATATTGTGCGTAATCCTCCACCTTTCAGAATCCTCACTCATCCAATCCTCTATTATGATCTCCCTCTGGGTAGTCATCAATCATGTATGTGGTCATCCAAGATCACCAGGTATCCTATGTTGACTTTTATGGATTCCTCTCTCACTCACTCATGCAAAAAAAGAAATGCCATCATTGCACAATATATTTATTAAAAAAATTCAAAAAAATTCCAACTCACATTAGAGAGTGCCCTCCAAACAGCACTAAGTCTATCCAGTGAACTGTATCTATGGCTGTCATGCCGCTCTGTGCATTAAAGCCGGTGTGCATTCCAATCCTCGGATCCTCGGATGCGGCACTAGCCAGAATCAGGAAATGACTCAAGGTATAGTGACGCTTGGTTATTGGTTTACATTAATACTTGGTCCGGCTATTCATGTTTATGATTTATGCAGTAAATGATAGCTGCCACTGTTGCTTGTGCTCTGTCATAGCTGATAACACGTGCAGCACCATGACAACAGAAGATCAAACAGCAGCTAAGATGGCAGATTATTTGCTGTATAGGTTTAGTTTTGCTTTAAGAACTGCAATGTGATGTATCTTAACATTTGGAAAAACACGTGTTAACGCACCGCAAGAGTGTAAATCAAGTTTAAAGTGGTTGTAAACCTCAGACATTAAATATGAATAAAGCATATCCTTCTATAGTGTATTTGTCTCAGTCCAGAGACATTAAAGTGGAACTTCAGTAATTTTTTCATCTTACCATCTATTAAATCTTCTGCCCTTGTTGTTTTAACTTTGTATAATAAAACATTTTTTTCTGCCAGTAAGTACCTTATACAGCCCACTTACTGTTTCTTGTCTGTAGGCTAGTGTGTGTGCCTAGGCTTATGATATCATGCACAGCTCTCTCACTCACTCTCATGAGAGTTTGCCAGGAAGGGAGGGGGGATGAGTCAAAAGGGGCCAATGAAAGCTGCAGAGCTATAGGTGTGCCTCTGTGTGTCTGTGTGAATCCAGGAAGTGAACAGGCAGCAGCTTCAGCTGCCCACAGATAAAATGGTTGCAGCCAGACTCAGTGGAGGGAGATTTCTTCAGCATATTTGGCAAGAACAGAATCACAGTATATATAAAATAATATGCAAAGTGGTTGGAGGGAATCTTCAGAATGGCAAAGATGTTTTTATTACAAATTATGAGAGCAGACTGCAGTTCCTCTTTAAATGTAATTTATGTCCACTGCCTCATTCCTCTACTATGTGCACTTCTGTCAAGTTTTCCTGACACCAAGAGGTAAAAAGGTGACAGGGGAGGGAGCTCCAGCACACAGTTCTGTTCCTGTGTGAAGGGGGGGAAATGCCTTCTTCGGACGCTAGCGGGGGGTTAAGGGCCGCTAGAACTAGTGGTGCTTTACCGCTAACGGATCCGCCGCCCCAGTGTGAAAGTACCCTAAAGCCCTGTACACACGATTGGTTTTACAGATGAAAACAGTCCGATGGACTGTTTTCATCGGACGAACCGATAGTGTGTGGGCCCCATCTGACTTTTTTCCATCGGTGAAAAAAAATAGAACATGTTTTACATTTTTCCCCAAAAAAAAAAAACAATAGCAAATTCCGATTGTCTCCATCAGAGAAAAAACCCACGCATGCTCAGACTGAATTAGGAGACGGGAGAGCTCGTTCTGGTAAAACTAGCATTCGTAATGGAGATAGCACATTCGTCACGCTGTAACGGACGGAAAAGCATGGAGGCTGAAAAGCGCGAATTGGCTAACACTAAACTTTTAGTAACACGCGGTAACACAAAATCAGCAAAAGCAGCCGAAAGGGTGGCGCCATTGGATTTGAACTTCCCATTTATAGTGCCGTCGTACGTGTTGTACGTCACGGCGTTTGGGACGGTCGGAATTTTGTCTGATGGTGTGTAGGCAAGACTGATGGAAGTCAGCTTCATCAGAATTCCGATGGAAAAATCCATCGGATTAGAATCCATAGGAAATCCGATCGTGTGTACAGGGCTTAAGTGTTCATGGTAGAAGAGAATTACGATATGGGGGAGTGGGGGGGGGGGGGGCGAGGATAAAATTCTGAACAGTTTCCTTCTGGTTCCCTCAAAGCATAGTAACAAATGCTACCAACACCAGGATACTGCCACTTGATACAAGTCTATCAATATTGGCTATATAACATTCATGAGCCTGAACAAACATAAGGGAAGTAAATACATAATAGTTTTATTTGTGAGTTGATCATTTCTGTACTTGCCTAAAAATATCATTTTTTAAGATAGCGTCAGACTTATTTCATTCTGTTCAAATTGTTATCAGGTATTGTCAGTAATACTGGCTATTCCCTGTGTACTGTGTATAATGGTAAATATGAATAACTACAAATGAATGTATTTGGAAAGGTCATACGTTCCGCTAACTGAATACTACTTCTCTGGAGATATGAAAATATTTAGACAAGAGCTGGATTTAAAGATCAAATTAAATGCTTATAAATCTATTCTGAAAAAGTGGATTTTGAAATATAAAAAAAAAATAAAATAAAAAAAAAAAATATATATATATATATATACACACTGTATATAAATAAATAAATATATATATATATATATATATATATATATATATATATATACTGTATAGTGTGTATGTATGTTTATATATAGTCACTGTAAATTCCTATGGCTATGACTACTTGCCCTTAGTTAAACAAGCATGCAATCAGGGAGATGTGCTTTAGGACAGACAATGCTACAAAAATTAGGTCAGTGACCAATTATTTAAAGTTGGTTACGCATATGCATGATGCACATCAAAGTAACACGGATTTGATTCATTTCAGAGGTTTATAGTATGTTCTGGGTAATTCCACATGAAGTAACAGGAGCTGTAAATTGCTTGAGAGAAAGTTTTGGTGGATACAACCTTATCAAAGTGGATGCACCAAATACATGATTTGACCCTGTAATTTCCTGAATCACATTATAAAAATTATGGAAACAACACGTGGCCAACAGAAATAACGATTCCTTTGTGATTTCTATCTTCAAAGAACGGATTTCATTTTTTATTTTTACCAGCTTTTTTTTACTGCTTCTATAAAATTTGAACATGCAAATTAAAGTGTTTGTAAAATCATTTTTTTTTTGCTTTATTCAAAATAATAAAGATCCTCCTCTTCGCTGCTCTTGGCCCCTCCCTCCTGTCGTGTGCCCCCATCTTGCTATGGGGGCACCCGAGCCGAGCTGCAGCTCCGTGTGTCCATTCAGACATGGAGCTTCGGTTCGGCCCCACCCCCTCTGTCTGCTGATGGGCTAACTGACCTTAACTGAAAGGAGCAGGAGCCAATGGCGGCGCTGCTGTTTCTCACCCAATTAGGAGTGAGAGTCCCGGACGGTCGAGGGACTCGTGGACATCACTGGATAGAGAGGGGGCTCAGGTAAGTATTAGGGGGACTGAGGGGGGCTGCTGCACACAGAAGGCTTTTCATCTTAATGCATGCATTAAGATAAAAAACCTTCTGCCTTTACAATTCCTTTAAGTTCCATGCATATTTTAGCTTTCAACTATATCCCTGAGTTTACCATTTTACATAAATGGGCCCGTGCTTTGTCCATATTAGGCAAAATAACAGATCCAGTTTATGGAGGAGAGAATTGACACTCTATATTTAAATGTACAGCATTGCCTGATAGTGCAGAGCAGTAAATGATGCAGTAATTCAGAGTTTGGAGGAACATTTCCATGCCCCCAAAATGGCTGCTGTCCGATCACCATGACAATGTGAAACATATTTAACTTCAGCTACATCCACCCGACTCCAGCCCTTGAGAAAGTCACATGATCTGTGAAGCAGGGACCGGAAGTTTTCTGCAATATCGATGCTGAATCTCTTGTATTTTAATGTACCGTATATACTCGAGTATAAGCCGACCCGAATATAAGCCGAGGCACCTAATTTTACCACAAAAAAATGGGAAAACTTATTGACTCGAGTATAAGCCTAGGGTGTCCATCTGCATGCCTCACTGTGCCTCACTTGCCTCACTGTGTCCATGTGCATGCCTCACTGTGTCCATGCCTCACTGTGCCCATGCCTCACTGTGTCCATGACTAGACTGACGTTTAACATGGGAGTCTATGGAAGGGGTACTCTGGTTTGAAAAATCGGTGCTCCCCGACCGTAGGTCCCCTAGACAACAAACTTTGCACACTTGTAGAGGTGAAATGGGGCTATATGTGTGCTAAGTTTAGGGTCCAGGGGACCTACGACCGGCCAGTACCAGGTCCCCAAATTCACTGGAGAAATTACCGTTAAACATGGGAGTCTAAGGAAGGGGTGCCCGGCTTTGAAAAATCGGTGCTCCCCGGTCGTAGATTCCCCGGACAACAAACTTTGTACACTTGTAGAGAAAGAGTGGGGCTACATGTGTGCCAAGTTTGGGGTCCAGGGGACCTATGGCCGGCCGGTACCGGGTCCAGAAAGTCCGGAAGATCAGGCATAAAAAGGTGACTCGAGTATAAGCCGAGGGGGCA
Organism: Rana muscosa; assembly: GCA_029206835.1. Classification (NCBI taxonomy): domain Eukaryota; kingdom Metazoa; phylum Chordata; class Amphibia; order Anura; family Ranidae; genus Rana; species Rana muscosa. The sequence continues at coordinate 125,378,134 of CM055117.1, read as the reverse complement.
TTTTCAGCACAAAGAAATGTGCTGAAAAACTCGGCTTATACTCGAGTATATACGATAAGTTATTACTAATCATTAAACTATATTTTAAAATTACTGCACAATGGAGATTTCCTTTATCTCACATGGCCATTACTAAATGGGGGAGAGGATGTATGATGGTCCATTCGGAGAGTTAATGATCTAAATTGCCTTACTTATCATATCCTGGGTTTGAGATCGGAGGAGAGGAGATTATACAGTGACCTGTTACAAGATTATATATACCAAAAGCACTGCTAGACCTTTGTGATCTTTTCCTGAGGTGAGCTGCTAGAACTCACTGGGTGAACGGTCGATGGTGTAAGGGAGTGTAACCACAACACATAAAGAGTTTGTGCTATTTTGCACTTTGGATCATCACTCAGCTTGTTTCACATTCTTCTATCAACTAGTTTAATATTATTTAATATTTAAATTATTGAAACCGACCTTTTACTTTCACTTTATAAATGAACATGTATCCACAAAAGGTAATGATTGTGGGGGATTAGCTGAAGGAGAATATATACATACAGTTGTTAGGTGTGGGTAGGATAGGATTCTCTGAAGAGGAGGGTTTTAAGGGATCCTCTAAAAGCTAATAGAGTAGGAGATAATCGGACAGATTGGGGTAACGAGTTCTATAGGATTGGAGAGGCTCTGGAGAAGTCCTGGAGGCGAGTATGGGAGGAAGTGACGAGGGATCTAGAGAGCAGGAGGTCTTGAGAGGAACAAACTTAATTTGTTGGGTGAGCGGAAGCCAGTGGAGGGATTGACAAAGAGGAGTAGCAGATACTGAGCAGTTGGTAAGGTGGATGAGTCTGGCAACAGCATTCATGATAGATTGAAAAGGGGTATAGACTATGTAGAGGTAAGCCAATGAGAAGGGAATTGCCGTAGTCGAGGCGAGAGATGACCAGGGAGTAAATTAAGAGATTTGTTGTGTCATTGGTTAGAAAGGGGCGTATTTTGGAGATGTTGCGGAGGTTGAGGTGGCAAGATTTAGACAGTGATTGGACATGGGGCTTAAAGGAGAGTTCAGAGTCCAGGACAACACCTAGGACCTTGGCGTGCGGGGATGGACTTATGGTTGTGCCATCGATTTTGACAGAGAGATGAGGGGAAGGGGCACGTGGGGGAGGAAAAATTATAAGTTCGGTTTTGGATAGATTGAGTTTGAGGAAGTAGTATGACATCAAGACTGATATATCTGTTAGTAAATTAGTGATACGTGAGGAGACAGAGGGAGTGAACTGAGGGGTACAGAAATTGATTTGGGTGTCGTCTGTGTAGAGTTGGTATTGGAAGCCATGGGAGGCTTTCAGCTGACCCAGGGAAGAGGTGTAGATTGAAAATAGGAGAGGTCCAAGAACAGAACCATGGTGGACCCCAACAAAGAAAAGAAGAGGAGAGGAGGAAGTAGAACTGTAAGTAACGCTAAAAGTGTAGGAAGAGAACAAGCGAAGAGTACAGTCACAGAGACCAAAGGTGTGGAGTTTATTGTGGAGGAGGGGGTGGTCAACTGTATCAAAGGAAGCAGAAAGGTCGAGGAGTAGGAGTACGGAATGGTGTCCATTGGTTTTGGCTGTTAGTAGATTGTTTGTTAGTTTTAGGAGAGCAGTTTCTGTGGAGTGTTGGGGACGAAATCCAGACTGAAGGGGATCAAGAATTTTATTCTCAGCAAGGTGGTCACTCAGTCGGTTGTAGACCAGACGTTCAAGGAGTTTGAATAAAAAGGGGAGCAAGGAGATGGGGCATAGGTTGTTAAAGCGGAGTTCCACCCAAAAGTGGAACTTCCGCTTAAACCACTCCTCGCCCCCTTACATGCCACATTTGGCATGTAATTTATTTTTGGGGGGGGGGGGGCTTCAGTAGGAGTGGGACTTCCTGTCTCACTTCCTCCTTCCGCCCAGGGACCGCTTAGGCGACTTGTCATATCGCCTTTTGGCGGCACCTCCCTGTAGGCGATCACCTGGGACACGTGACAGGTCCCAGGCGATTGTCTGGCAACTCAGATTGCGCAGCGCCGCTTGCGCATGCGCAGTGAGTGCCCATCCGTGAAGCTGTAAGCGGTCACGGCCGGGTGCCCACAGTTAGAATGGAGGCGCTGGCGGAGAGGGGGGGGAGGAGCGAAGCTCCGTTTGGCCGCATCGCTGGACAGTGGAACAGGTAAGTGTCTGTTTATTAAAAGCCAGCAGCTACACTTTTTGTAGCTGCTGACTTTTAATAAACATAAAAAAGTCTGGAAACTCCCCTTTAAGATTGGTTGGGTCCAGTGAGGGCTTTTTAAGTATGGAGCTGACTAGTGCATGTTTTAGAGAGTTGGTGAAGATGCCAGAAGAGAGAGAGAGATTGAAGATGTGGGTTAGAGAGTGTAGAATAGAGCCAGAGGGTGAATTTGCTAAGGGACAAGATCTAGAGGGCAGGTGGTTAGCTGGACATTAGCAAGTAGTTTAGCAACCTTGTCTAAAGTGGTGGGGTTAAAAGAGGGAAGTAATGATTGTACCTGTGGGCATGAAGTGTTAAAACGTGGAGGGTATCTGAACAGCAGAGATCTCCTCTCGAATTGTATCAATCTTCTGTTTGAAATGATTGGTGATCTCCTGGGCAGTCACACATTTATTGAAGAGGTTGCTTTGATTTCACACGTGCAAAGGGCTATTTTATTATTTATTGTATTTAGAAGTATTTTGAGTTTTTGCAGCACCGGTGATCTGGGTTCAATACCCAGTAGGGTGATTAAATTTTTTTCTATTTCATGAATATATTTGCGGTTTGCACTTATTTGTGATTGCATTTCTGGTATAAGCACATTTACTTAGCAGTTAATTTTTTTTTTTTTCAATTTTTTTTTTTTAAGAGAGAAAGACAGATTCCAAATAGACATACATATACAAAATATGAAGTATACAAACGATCCAGTAGCAGTAAAGTACAAATACAACAGATTAATGCCAGGGAAGTGAAGAAGAGGGCCAATGCTGGCTGGAGGAAGGAGAGTTAAAGCGGAGCTCCACCCTAAAGTGTAACTTCCGCTCATCGGAACCATCCCCCCCTCTGGTGTCACAATTGACACCTTTTAGGGGGGAGGGGGTGCAGATACCTGTCAAGACAGGTATTTACACCCACTTCTGGGAGTCCTCTCTGTGGGAAATCTGCGGGAAGCACGTCACTTCCCGCAGAATACCCGTTGTGTTCTGGGAGACACTCGGCTCCCAGAACACAGGAGGACCAGTCAGAATGGCGATGCGCGACTCGCGCATGCACCGTAGGGAACTGGGCAGTGAAGCCGCAAGGCTTCACTTCCTGGTTCCCTCACCGAGGATGGCGGTGGGGCAGCAGAGTGAGGAGCGATTGCTCGTCCTCTGCTGCGGACATCACTGGACTCCAGGATAGGTAAGTGTCCTAATATTAAAAGTCAGCAGCTGCAGTATTTGTAGCTGCTGGCTTTTAATGTTTTTTTTTCCGGCGGAGCTCCGTAATTGATTATTTTAACTTTGTAGGTAGCACCACATCTATTTTTATTTCATCACCATTACATGTGGGGACAAATTTGAGTGTTGGTGGCTGCCTTGGGTTTGCTCACCTAGTTTGTTGAGATCACTTGCCAAGCTACCTTTTCCTCATCAGGTGTGAGCTCTCTGAGCTGCTGAGGAGAGTCCAGGAACCCATTAATTTGTTGGAAATGGAATTAAATGGGCCTGCACCTGCATCTGAGCATGGTGAGCAAATGGACATTCTGCTACCTCAACACTCACCTTCTCCCCAATACTAACCTTTCTGTGCTCAGAAGCCCAGCTCCATCCTTTTCTGCTGCTGGGCTTTTCTGTTTGGATGACCCCAGCACAATACAAACCACTTCCTGTGAACTCAAGGCATCAATGACAGTTGTCAACCCCCTCCCCCCTTCCCCCTGAAGATATTGGGTTCACAATGCTAGCATTGATCACATATCGTCACATTTGTGCAAAAGTAAGGACTGCCCAATGCTGGAAGAGGAACAGTATCTGTGATGTCACATCAAAAAAGATGGCTGGATAAAAAACCTGGATTTGATCAAAGATGCCCGAAGAAAGCAAACCTGGCCCATAAAGTACTGGAGACCCATCCCATGCAAAACTAAAACTTATTTACCCACAGAGAAGCTTACAACCATTGTGTGCTGAAAAAGAATGAAAGAAAAAATTAGAATACAATCTAAAGCCTGGAACACATTACTATTTTTTTTTCATTCAACCCAGCAGGGCAGAACGAAAAGAACCTGACAGCTCAGGAAGAGCCACTGTACTAACTATCTGATGTTATTACAGTTGTGCTATTGTGTTCTCTGGTCTTGTCAGTGCTCTCAGCTATTGGCATCAGGAGCCAATCGGCAGACCTTTTTCGGCCATGCCCCTTCGACAGAAGCTGACCAAACGGCCCGCTTCTGATGGACCGGCTGCAGTACACATGGGCTGAATGTTCGCCGGTTTCTATTGAACCAGCTGATGCCAATTGACATTCTGCCCATGTCTACTAGGCTTAACAAAATGAGCTCACTATTATGTTGACAAGATTTAAGGATTCCCCACAAAGTGATGTTGGTCAACAGTATAAGTGAATCTAAATGTGCATTGTCTAATTCCTTATTGGAAAATACAGCTCTAGCTGTAATTAGCAGAATCACCTATTTACTAGAAATCATTATTTGTGCTAATTTGATCCCTGTGGAACACATTTACTTATATAAGATACTGTATTAGAGTAAAGTATCTTATATAAGTAGACATGCTCAGTCGGCGCCTCTCTCTATTGAATTTTTCACATTTCTGCTTCACATCCATATTCAGACTTTTCTTTTTAAGCGTCCAGATGGCCCAGCAAATGGAAAAGCCTTGACATGAGGTCCACGCTCCCTATACTGACCCCAGGCACTTGTCATAAATCTTCTTTAATCTGTTAAATCGTTCAGACCTTTTTTCATCACTTGTCATCTCCATGGCTTAACTGCTCTGTTTTCCCATTAGCATGTTAAATACTAATCAGTATCTTAAAGTAATCCTATCTGAAATTATATTTATGATATATCGCAGAATGTGATTACTATATCAGCAATCAATCCATTATAAAGCCTTGTTGCTTCACACAAATATTGTAATATATCACAGGATATAGTTGGAACTCATTGGTCTTCCAAAAGAGTATAGAATTATTGGAAAGCTGTTTTTCTGCACTGATGTTTTGGTGGGTCACAGCCTGCCTTTCTCAAGGTCATTAGAAAAGAGCAATAAGACCTACTGAAATTTGGTATAATAAAACAGCTTTGTGTAAACTGTGATTTAGAGGTCTGTTCATAAATTCCTATAGCCATTCATCCAACTAATCTGCATGTACACTATATTACCAAAAGTATTGAGAAACCTGCCTTTACACACACAAGAACCTTAAAGGCATCCCAGTCTTATGGACCTTGTTTGTGCATTGGTGCGCTGTCATGTTGGAACAGAAAGGGGCCATTCCAAAACTGTTCCCACAAAGTTGGGAGCATGAAACTGTCCAAAATGTCTTGGTATGCTGACGCCTTAAGAGTTCTCCTCACTGGAACTAAGGGGCCAAGCCCAACCCCTGAAAAAAAAACCCACACCATAATCCCCCCTCCACCAAATGATTTTTTCCAGTACACAAAGTAAGTTCCATAAAGACATGAATGAGCGAGTTTGGGGTGGAGGAACTTGACTGGCCTGCACAGAGTCCTGACCTCAATCTGATAGAACATCTTTGGGATGAATTAGAGTGGAGACTGCGAGCCAGGCCTTCTCGTTCACATTAGTACCTGACCTCACAAATGCGCTTTTGGAAGAATGGTCAAACATTCCCCATTCCCATAGACACACTCCTAAACCTTGTAGACAGCCTTCCCAGAAGAGTTGAACCTGTTATAGCTGCAAAGGGTGGGCCAACTCAACATTGAACCTTATGGACTAAGACCGGGATGCCATTAAAGCAGAGGTTCACCCAAAAGTGAACCTCCGCTTTTCGGAACCCTCCCCCCCTCCGGTGTCACATTTGGCACCTTTCAGGGGGGGGTACAGATACCTGTATAAAACAGGTATTTGCACCACTTCCGGGAGCAGACTCCCACGGGAGTCCCGCCCCTTCGCGTCACCCCCCCGTTGTGTTCTGGGAAACACTGGCTCCCAGAACACAACAGGAACCAGTGAGGACGGCGCAGCATCACTTCACTTCCCGATTCCCTCACCAAGGATGGCGGCGGGGGAAGCCGAGAGCCGAGCGGCAGCTCGGCTTCGGCTGCCGACGTCGCGGGCGATCTGGACAGGTAAGTGTCCTTTTTTTAAAAGTCAGCAGCTGCAGTATTTGTAGCTGCTGGCTTTAAAAAAAAAAATTCTGGTGAACCTCGGCTTTAAAGTTCATGTGTGTGTAAAAGCAGAGTCCCAATACTTTTATAGTGTATATATAGTGTATATAGTGTATATTCATTCTGTGCAAATTTGGTAAAAACCATGTTATTTTCTCTTCTAAATGACTGTTCTTTTATTATGGACAGTAACAAAAAATGCATGATAGCGACGGGATGTAGCTGACGAGCATGGAAAAAACATACTGTATGTCTTTACAATGTAACAATTCCAGAGAATTTTAGAGGGAATTATCAAATAAATGTAACTATAGGTTATACTTATGTGCTTATATTCTATAACTATTGGTTACGTGTATTTGCTAATTCCCTGTAGCATTTTCAGATTCAGAATACTTTATCAATCCCAAAGGGAAATCAGTAAAATACAGTTACATTCAACAAAGACAGCACAAAAATCACAACAACAAGACACAACAACAATAAACCAATAACAACAATTAATACTAAATAAAACAAAATTAATATACTGTACTGTAATAAACCATACTGTCCTATTTAAATACTATATTGAAAAAATAAGAGAAAATCAAACTACCAAAATGCAAATATTACATCACTTTCTCTAACATTACCCAAACATCATTACACATAATCTAATACCAACATAATATAAAAACTTCACAACAATCTGGATCATCAGATTAAATCGTCACATCACTCACAAAGAAGAATTATATCATTTGATTGCCACAGGCAAAAATTGTTTCCTGTGTCACTCTGTGGTGCATTGTGGTTGTAAATCTATCACGGAAGGTTCTCTCTCCTCAGACTGAGCAGCGTATTGTGGAGTGGTTGGGAGGAGTTGTCCATGATTGAACATACCTTGGACAACATTCTCCTCTAATACTGTTGTTAAAGGCTCCAACTCTAATCCATCAACATCACTGGCCTGGCAAATCAATTTATTGAGTCTGTTGGTGCTAAGTCTGCTTCCTCAACATGCCACTGCATACAGGAGAGCACTGGCCACAACAGCCTCATAAAACATCTTCAGCATCATCAGGCAGATGGTAAAAAACCTCAGCCTCCTCAAAAAATAGAGGCAGCTCTGGCCCTTCCTATAGAGCCCTTCAGTGTTCTTGCTCCAGTCCAACTTCTAATCTATGTGCACCCCTAGATAATTGCAATGCTCTACTACATCCGCTCCTTGGATGGGGAAGGGGTCACTGGTGCCTTCCTCCTTCTCAAATCCACAACCAGCTACTTTGTCTTAGTCACATTTAAATACAGACGATTATCCTCCCACCACGTGACAAAGTTCTCCACCACAGTCCTATACTTAGTCTCTTCCCCATCACTGATACATCCCACTTCTGCAGAGTCATCAGAAAACGTCTGAAGGTGGCAAGACTCTGTCTGGTAGCTGAAATCAGTGGTGTAGACAGTAAAGAGGAAAGGAGAGAAAACTGCCCCCTGTGGAATCCCAATATTGCTTACCACCCTACCTGACACACAGTCTTGCAAACACACATACTGTGGTCACCCAGTCAGGTAGTCAAGTCCAAACTCCATGACACAAGGGAGACATCAACCTGTATCGCTGCTAGCTTCTCGCCCAGGAGAGCTGGCCTGATAGTATCAAAAGCACTAGAGAAGTACAGTAAAAGAACATGACCCTCACAGTGCTCGCTAATCCAGGTGTGCATACATGCGATTTAGCACGAAAATGATAGTGTCCTCAACACCCAGTCTTGGCTGGAAAGCAAACTGCAAAGAGGCTACATATTTACAAACCATGAGCCGTAACTGATGTAAAACAAGTCTCTTCATGATGTGGGAAGTCAAAGCCCCTGGTCTGTAATCCTTGGAGCCATAAGGACATGGTATTTTCTAAATCTGTTACATTTTATGTGATGTTTCAAATACATATGTATTTCATATGCTTCTCAACTCTATCTAGTGGCCATAAGGTGGTGTTTCACTACAGCCCACAGTAAAAGAACATTCGCTCAGAATAGAAAATAGGCTAAAGAATATTTGCTTATGCCCAATTTGCACTAAACAAATGTACATGCAAATTTGCTGGATGAATTCCTATGCAAATTCTCTTAATAATGGGTCTCTTAGTATCCTGGACATAATGTAAAGGATTACTACAACTAGGTTGTTAAAGAGGGGGGAAATGGTGCAAAAAATCAGATAAATCCTAAATAAATAAATGCATAAAAGCAAATGCGGATGAGTGCAAAAACTTACAATTCAGATGATTAAAAACAGCATGACACAGTGTGTATTCCAGATTCCGGACTTCTCATCCCCTTTGAGAAAGTGACGTTGAGCAGTCACGCAACGCGTCAGGGTTCAGAGCTGTGGTGAATCTGGAATACACACTGTGTCATGCTGTTTTTAATCATCTGAATTGTACGTTTTTTAACCTTTATTAATAAACGTGTAGCGGGTATGTACTTTCCCGGGTGTAAATTTGAACTTGGCAGAGATATCAGTGATGTGTAATTCCCTGCAGCCCGGTGGGTGGCGCTGTCGCCCTGGGCTGGGGTTGAATCATTGCTGTGTGCTGTGCCTCCTTTTTGTCCTCCCTCGGCAGCGGTATGGTGGGGCGGGGAACCCGCCGTGCTTGCTGGGAGAGGGTATAAAGGGGCCGGCCATCTTTGTCACGGGGTCGAAGTCCCAGGCACCTTCAGCTTGTGGACGGTGGTTCGTGTCGGTCCTCTGGGTGGCCTAGGCCTAGAGGACAACCGGAGGTCGTGTTCCATCCCAGGCACCTTTAGCCTGGGGTGAGGTACTCGGATGGAGGTCCGGAGCTCAGTGCCCAACACTGAGTTCCGCGAGGGAAGAAGATCCTAGGGAACCCCGGGAGTGGGTACCCGAATCCGGAAGGCGCAATGGACCAGGGGGAGCTCCTCACTTGAAGACCCGGTGCAGCATATTGCCGGTGACAGGTGAGCCTCTCGTCGGAGATCGCCTGGAAGGAAATTCCCCCTCGTGCGGAGACCGTAACCCACTTTCAGGAAGGAAAGTGGAGAACCAAATTGTGTCTGGGCCTATTCGCATCCACACCTCCTTTCCTGTTCTGTTTACCAAGAGAGTTCAACTGATTGTGTTCATTCGCAGAAGAATAAAGGAGTGTTGAACTTTAATGGTGTGGGGCTCATTTCCTAGCAGACATTGTTCAAGGTGACTCTTGGAGGGAGGATCCAGGTGCACAGCACTGACCCGAAGGTAATACAAGAACGTTGCTTATACCGCACTGACACATGTGGTGGAAGCCAGGCGTGGTGTCCCCGCTCCCTCCCCTCTAAGATACCTCTAGACAAGAGAAAGACGAGACGAGAGAAAGAGGGGCGTGAGGGTGGCGCTACACGTGGGGGCTCGGGTCCGGTATAGTGTTTGTGCACCACAGTATTGAACGTGTCTGCTGGAGGAGTTAAGCGAATAGGCAGGCCTTCATTGGCCGAAGTGCATCCCTGCTCGAAGTCGTGGACATGACCCAATGAAGGGAAAGGCCCGCGCAGAAGAGTGGAAAAAGGGGGAAGCTCAGCCGTGTGAAATACTACATGTGGGGGCTTCTATTGCACTGCGCCACCAGGCACACCCCCACCGCTTAGTTTGTGGGCGTGACTCAGAAACAGAAAAGAAGAAAAGCCCGCAAACTGGAGCAAAGGGGAGGAGTCCAATACGTGTGAAGGACTACACGTGGGACGTTGGCGCAAAAACTTTGCAGTGTGCGATGGATCAGCAACAGGTCGCCATGTTCGGACATACATCGTGGATTCCAGTTCACCCTTCCACCACGACATTGACTGCTGCTGCTCCAGTAACAGATACGGGGATTGGGCTAAAGCCAAGGGGTCGATTCGCCCTGTACTTGTGCATGGAGGCCCTGGATGTGATTTGTCCCTGCTGTTCGGGACTGGTGTGCCAGCTGAAGCCATTCGGGCGATGTGAGGCCTGTGGGGAGTTCCTGTTCGAAGTGGATCCGGCGGTTGAGAGGCCGAGAACCATTTACCCCGGCCGTGCTGCGGGCAACACCACTCAGAGAGGAGGAATCACTGCTGTGAGAGCCATCCCTACGCACACTGCAGCGACCGCGGAGGAGGTCGTAAAACCCCAACGGGAGAAATCCGAGGATGCTGACTCGGTCACCACTGTCTCGCAGTGTCCGCCACCGAAGAGAAAGACCTGCATGGTAGCCCCGACCAGCGGTTGTGGTGGACCGTCTCGCCCGCTTACGCCCGGCCTGGATGAATCCGTTGACAAGAGTTCCGGACGTCCCGCTTCAAGTAAAGGCCGAGGTAAGCCAGGCGGAGAGATTTGGTGTGTGGGCGGAGGTGTCGGGAAGTCATGGCCCAGTGAGTCCGCGGGAGGTGGTGGCTCCGTTTCTACAACCGGCTACATACCCGCGGAGGAGTGTGACACCTCTGACCTGGAGTCGCTCTCGGACATGGGAGACAACGTTGCCATAGACGATTTGTTTGCCGAGAAGGGCTGGGACAAAGTACCTCTCGCTTCATCTCGGAGGATCAGAGATCCACCTATGTCAACAGGGGAAAGTACACCACGGGTGGAGGCACCAGCGCCTGAAGAGAGGTCCCGTCCCCAGCCTGCTTCTACATCCCCGGTGCCATCTGTATGTAAAAGAGACTGTTGCTGCGGGCACCTATGCCCAGACCAGATGTGGTCAAGGTCCCTCGCCACCCGGACTCGATAGTTTTGCCTGGCGAAGGGGACAAAGCTACCATGCCTCCTTTGGCGAGATTACAACGCCTATTTGGCCAAAAGGTTGCTGCAGAATACGGATGGGAGTATTCGTACTTGTCGAAGGAACTGCTTTATGAGGTGGAAGTGTGCCGGGAGCGCTGGTACAATGACTTTGTTTGGACCCACCTTCAGGTTCCACACGCCCGCAGGTACCTGGCATGCTCTCCAAAGGCCTCTCAACGATGACATATCCATGCAGACAAAGTGCTGATCCGGCGCAAGGAAGGGGAAGATGTGGAGTATCCTTCCCCTTCCCTCTCTTTGTTATCTGAGTACCTAAAATGGGAAACCTGATCATGGGCGATTGAACAAGAAAAGAGAGCACTCAGCTATTGGAGACTAGCAGAAAGGCTTGATTTTAAGCCAGATGAGGTGAGAGGCTGGGGGAAACAAGGGCACCTGCACAGGATTGAAGCACTTTGCATGTTTTCTTGGCAGTTGGAGAATACTTCCTTTCAAAAGTTGATTTGTTGCAATTTTGCACTTGGATCTTTATGCACATTGTTTGGACTGTTTCAGAAATTTTCCAGCACGGAGGAGTTTTTTTTTTTATTGAAAATTGCTTGTTTGCACTTAAGACTGTTTTGACACTGAACGTTTTTTGCACAGAAATAATCAATTTCTTATTTTCTGATTTTCAATTTGTATTTACTTTCACTTTGCACATTATTGCTGCACTTTTTGTGCCTGATTTTGCACTTTTTTTTTGCATTTTGCACTGAAGGAATACTTATTAGTACTTTTATTACTTTGCACTCATCCGCATTTGCTTTTATGCACCAAGGAAATTTTATATTTATTTATTTAGGATTTATCTGATTCTTTGCACAGGAATTAATTTGCACAGCAACAGTATTTATTTGCACAGGAATCTTTGCAATATATTATTTATTAATAGATCATTTTGAGTAAGCACCATTTCACCCCCTCTTTAACAAACTGTTTTTAGTGTGTGAACACTTCCTTTGCTATGGCTGCTGCTTGTGTATATATATTTTAGTCGTTGTGTATTTATACCCGGTGTGGTTAGCGCATTAGTAACTCCCATTACAAAACTACAACTAGGTTGCTTCTTTTAGGAGCCTCCACCCTTTCTCTGCTTTCCATTAAAATTGAGGTACTAGAATTAGCTGTGAAATTAGAAAACGGAGGACAAGAACTGTTTAATAGGCAAGTATTGTCCTTTCACATATCCTTTTAAGAATAAATTAAAGATCAATTCTAAAAAAATGACTGGCTACGAGTTTTTGCCAAATTTTGTGTAGCTAGAATTCTCTTCAGTTTGGCAGACTTTCAAAACCATTGGCTGTGTGACACTAAAAAGCTTGTGAACAGAATTATTTTTTTCTCTGGTAGTATAGCAAAACAGTTACATTCCTGCAAACCACTATGACAGAAGATGACACAAAAAAATTATTTCCCCCCAAGCATCCAATTATCACTTTTCACTTAGTCTCTTGGACCTTAGGCTGATAAGCATGAAGAAGCCTTAGGAAGACTGAAGAAATCTAAAATAGGACAAACCAAGTAAAAAGCTGCAAACTCATGGTTTCCAAATAGCTATCCTTAATGTTATAGGGTCACACTGTGGCTCCTATTATGAAAAGCTTGTGTTTCAGCTCATTTACAGATCCTACAGGGCTGTGTTATTTTCTACTTTGAAATGCTGAATTATTTTCTTATATACCTAAGCACCGTAATATTTTGTTCTCAATGTATCGGAAAGAGCAGTTTTCATAATGCCAAAACTTTGATATGTAATATATTACAACAGGCCAACACACAGATCTCTAAGGATCAGGATTAGCAGGCCTGTGTGCTGAACCTATGCTGCATTTTAGAACTGCGTAAATTAAAAAAACGATTCTGTATTTTATGAATTTATGTGAGGGACTTTAACATCTTTTATTCTGTAATGTTTGGGCTATAAGGCTCAGGGGTGCTCTAGATTCTGCTTGATGCTCAGTTTTTCACAGGTGGTCAGGCCCTAGAGGACTCGGAGTTAGAAAAGCAAGGCAAGCAGTGTGCAATAAAGAACAATGCACACGTCACCAATCTTGTCTTAAATTATCACCCAAACCATCCTATCTGCTTCTCCCAAGATGTCCTGTTCTCTTGCTCTCTTATCTCCTCCTCCTATCCTCATTTCCAGGACTTCTACAGAGCCTCCAGTATCCTCTGGAACTCTCTACCTCAGTCTGTCCGGCCATTTCTCACTTTATGTGATCCCTGAAAACTCATCTCTTCAGGAAAGCCTATCCAGCCCAACCTAACAATTATGGTAATTCTTCCATCAGCACATCCCTCACAGGTATTACCTTTTGTACCACTTTCCCCACCCTATTAGACTGAAGCTCTTGTAAGAAGGGCCCTCTTAACCCTATTGTATTGTATTGTAACTTTACTGTCTCCATTTTCTATTGTAAAGAGCTGACGGCGCTATATATATTCTGTATAATAATAATAAGTGATACAGTGCCTTGAAAAAGTATTCATATCCCTTGAAATTTTCCACATTTTGTCATGTTACAACCAAAAACGTAAAGGTTATTTTTTGGGATTGTATGTGATAGACCAACACAAAGTGGCACGCGGAGTGGAAGGAAAATTATAAATGGTTTAATATCTTTTACAAATCAATATGTGAAAAGTGTGGCATGCATTTGTATTCAGCCCACCTGAGTCAATACTTTGCAGAACCGCCTCTCACTGCAATTACAGCTGCAAGTCTTTTTGGGGATGTCTCTACCAGCTTTGCACATCTAGAGAGTGACATTTTAGTCCATTTTTCTTTGCAAAATAGCTCAAGCTCTGTCAGATTGGATGGAGCGCGTCTGTGAACAGCAATTTGCAAGTCTTGCCACCGATTCTCACTTGGATTCAGGTCTGGGCTTTGACTGGGCCATTCTAACACATGAATATGCTTTGATCGAAACCATTCCATTGTAGCTCTGGCTGTATGTTTAGGGTCGTTGTCCTGCTGGAAGGTGAACCTCTGCCCCAGTCTCAGGTCTTTTGCAGACTCTAATGCCCTGTACACACAGTCGGTTTTGCCGATGAAAAAAGTCCAATGGACTTTTTTAATCGGAAAAAACAATCATGTGTGGGCCCCATCTGACTTTTTTCCATCGGTGTTAAAAAATAGAACATGTTTTAAATTTTTCCGATGGAAAAAAAAACGATAGGAAATTCTGATCGTCTGTGTAGAACTCCAACGGAAAAAAAACCCATGCATGCTCAGAATCAAGTCGACGCATGCTCAGAAGCATTGAACTTATTTTTTCTCGGCTCGTCAGAGTGTTTTACGTCACAGCCTTTTGGACGGTCGGAATTTTGTCTGATGGCGTGTAGGCAAGACTGATAAAAGTCAGCTTCATCGGAATTCCGACAGAAAATTCCATCGGATTTTATTCCATCGGAAATCCGATCGTGTGTACAGGGCATAACAGGCTTTATTCTAAGATTGCTCTGAATTTGGCTCCATCCATCTTCCCATCAATTCTGACCAGCTTCCCTGTCCCTGCTAAAGAAAAGAATCCCCACAACATGATGCTGCCACCACCATGTTTTATGGGGGGATGGTGTGTTCAGGGTGATGTGCAGTGTTAGTTTTCTGCCACACATAGCGTTTTGCTTTTAGGCCAAAAAGTTCAATTTTGGTCTCATCTGACCAGCACCTTTTTCCACATATTTGCTGTGTCCCTCACATGGCTTCTCACAAACTGCAAACGGCACTTCTTATGGCTTTCTTTCAACAATGGCTTTCTTTTTGCCACTCTTCCATAAAGGCCAGATTTGTGGAGTGCACGACTAATAGTTGTCCTGTGGACAGATTCTCCCACCTGAGCTGTGGATCTCTGCAGCTTCTCCGGAATTACCATGGGCCTTTTGGCTGCTTCTCTGATAAATGCTCTTCTTGCCTGGCCTGTCAGTTTAGGTGGACGGCCATGTCTTGGTAGGTTTGCAGTTGTGCCATACTTTTTCCATTTTCGGATGATGGATTGAACAGTACTCCGTGAGATGTTCAAAGCTTGGGATATTTTTTTATAACCTAACCCTGCTTTAAACTTCTCCACAACTTTATCTCTGACCTGTCTGGTGTGTTCCTTGGCCTCCATGATGCTGTTTTTTCACTAAGGTTCTCTAATAAACCTCTAAGGGCTTAACAGAACAGCTGTATTTATACTGAGATTAAATTACACACAGGTGGACTCTATTTACTAATTAGGTGACTTCTGAAGGGAATTGGTTCCACTAGATTTTAGTTAGGGCTCTTTCACACGGAGGTCCGTTCAGGTCCGCCTGTCAGTTTTTTAGGCGGACCTGAAACGGATCCTCCATGAACCCCTATGGAAGCACGGATGTCAGCGGTGACATGTCCTATTTTTCCTTCCGTCTGCGGAGCAGATCGGATGACAACGGACTCTACGGTCCGTCGTCATCCGATTCCCCATAGGGGAGAGCGGCGCTCTGACAGGGCGGTCCCTGCACAGTGTGCGGGGACCGCCCAGTCATCCGTCGGCTCAGCGGGGATCAACGGAGCGATCCCCGCTGAGCAAGCGGAGGTTCACGGGGTGTATCTTCACGGATCCGCCCCGTGTGAAAGAGGCCTTAGGGGTATCAGAGTAAAGGGGGCTGAATACAAATGCACTCCCCACTTTTCAGATATTTATTTGTAAAAAATGTTTGAAAATCATTTATCATTTTCCTTCCACTTCACAAATATGTGCCACTTTGTGTTGGTCTATCACATAAAATCCCAATAAAATACATTTACATTTTTGGTTGTGTAGCGGACCCCCAAATTTGGGGTCGCTATACTTGAAATTTAGAGGGTGGCCTGAGCCATAGTTTGGCTCAGGCCTTCTGATTCTTTAAATTGGACTCTGCTCTTCTGTGGTGCTGCCTGGATGTATAGTTCCCCTTGACCTGTAGGTGGCGCTGTTGCCCATGTCTCAGGTCGAACCACAGGTGGCATTGTAGCGTAATTGGGTGTCCTCTCCCTGGGCCGTGAAGTGGGCGTTGTCTGCCTGCTGTGCATGCCGGGAGGGGTACATAAGGGGCAGACGCCATAAGGGGAGAGAGAATTCCATGGGCACCCCTGGTGGTGGAGTCGCGCCTTTGGCCCTGCTGGCCATGGGTGCGTGTGTTGATCGAGAAGTCTCGGGCACCTTTAGCCTTAGGCTACAGTGTTCCAGGTAAACCCAGTACCTTCAACTGGGTCTACAATCAGACCATCGGAATCTCAGGGTACCCGTGGGAGGGTGGCCTGCTCTGAAAGAGAGGAAACCAGGGGAGGACCTGTCCGGAGGACCGGTGAAGGAAGTCACTGTTCCGGGAGAGGCCTGGTTGCCTTTTAGAGGTAAGGATTCTGTAAGTCGCAAGATAGCTCCTGTAATGTGCCTCATTGGCACTTATGGTCTCTAAAAGTTACAGGCGCTAAAGAGTTCTGGATTCAGGAACTAAAGGATTATGTGGCAGAGGATCTCCTTAACCTGTCCTTGGCGGGGACGAATCCAAAGTAATTGTTCGTGTTTCACTCCGGCTGCTAGAACCGTGAGAGGGGACTATCCGGGTGAGCAAGGCCCACTCAGGCTTGAATGGCGAGGAATATAGATAGATGTTGTGTGCCTGAACCTACCTCCCTATTCAACTTATTTTCTCTATTCAACTTTCCCTGTTGATTGCAAACAAGGGAAAATAAACTCTTTTGTTGGAGTTGATATTGTCTGGACATTGGCCTTCTTAAGGAGAGAAGATAGACTTTTCCCTACATTCTAGGGACGAGAACCAACGGAAGGAGGTAACTCACTGCATGACCCAAAAACATTGTTAATACCGCTCACCCTCTACAAATGGAGGATATTGGGCATGTGGCATGGTGTGTCTCGCTCTGCAGATGGAGGTAAACTTGGGCAAGAGAGAGATGGGTGTGCTACAGTTGTAACATGACAAAATGTGGAAATTTTCAAGGGGTATGAATACTTTTTCAATGCACTTTATATCCAGATGGACAGATACAGCTATAAGTCAGTGTTTTCTAGGGTCTAGAGCAGTGGTCTCCAAACTGCAGCCCTTTGCTAGCTTTTATCCATCCCTTGGGGCACTATTCTTCCCACTGACACCAAGAGAGGAATATAATTCCAGCCACTGACACCAACGATGGAGCACTATTCCTCCAACATGATATCAGTGATGGGGCACTATTACTTCTACTGACCATGGGCATTATGTAATTTCTATACTCCCACTGACCAGGCTTTGGCCTGACGAGGCACAGGCTTTGGCTGACAGCATAGTTTATTCCAACTGAATTCAGGATATTTTACGCCCCATTGGCTACAATCTGGCCTCCCTGAAGTCTGAAGGACAGTAAACTGGCCCTTCACTTAGAAAGTTTGGAGACTTCTGGTCTGGAGGCTCCGGAAACTCTTCTGGGTCCTGGCCTGAAGGGTGCTATTGGTAAAAGATCTCTGACCACATGGGGGAAATGGAGCAAATGGCTCTTTTTCTACTGAGCACTCTCCGCAGGTATTTATTGGAAATATTTAGAATAGACAAAAGGGACTTCCCTGGAACTTTGCTGCTCTAGACCTGACCTTCACCTGACTTATTCACATATCGATTTAAGGAGAGAATGGCTGCAATTAGAAACTTATGCACCAAACAAGTTGCATGATTAAAACCAAGCCTGTAGATAATTTGACCCTAGACACGTGTAAATAATCAGGCCCCTTTGTACAGGATTCACTCCTTGTCAGTAAACATATCACATGATCATTATAATGATTAATAGAATAAAAGCACATTATTGCATTGGCAGTTTGCTTTACTTGCTGAGCAGCTATTGTACTTTACATTCCAGTAATCAACGTCTTTGTTGAAGGAGCAGGTGGCTGCATGTCTAAGCTACAGAGAATCTTGTCTCTCTACCTCCATCAATTCTTCTGCTGGTTTATCCACCACTGAATCAGAAGAATGAGAACATTCTGTTTTCTGTAAGTGCCCTATGGCAAATATGTCCCCAACACCATAAGACATGGCAAAAGTTTTTTGTAAAGTCTCTAATAACATAATTCAATGAAGCTGAATTGCACTAGATTGTCTGTGAATTAATGCATCTAAATCCAGAACATTTTTTAAATAAATGGGGAAACGCTAGAACCCCTAACAAATTTTACTGCTATCCATAAGACAATTTTCACCTCATTTTTTGTTCTGGGGACAACCTTTTACCATACAGAAAGTGAGGGAAAATCTGCAACAGAAAAATAGACAACAATAAAAAGCTGACAGGGGTTCTAGAACTTTCATACTGAAAGCAGTACTTAACCCCTCCATCTCATGTTGTTTTTTTCCCTTTACCTGTAGTGCTGTGTTCTTTCCAAAACATATAATCACCTGCACACTGAATCCAACACTTTCCAACTGCGACCCACTGTTTGGGTGACTACTGTCACAAGTAGTGACATTTGCCCACTTCACAACACACAGCCGTATGTAGGTAGCTCTCTTCTACCTTACACCAACTGTATATCAGAGCGGAGTACGAGGCAGCACAGTGCTGGATGGAGGGTGGGAGCGGGCGCTGCCAGCGTTAACTTTTTAAGTAACAAGTAGTGTTGGGCGAAAGGTTTGTGCCGAGCAAAAGTTCGGCCAGAACTTCGCCCACTTGGATGTTGGGCAAAGTCAATATTTTGTTAAGGAGCAGAGCCGGGAAGCCGGATGCGGCATCCTTAACAACAGATGAGTCATCAGCTGTCAGCGTTCTTCCTTGCTGATAATTGAAAGAAAAAGTAGATGCCGGTAGAAAGAAAAAAAAAAGGCCAGTCGATACAAGGCCCTTTAGGTCTGGTATGTATTTTAAGGGAAACCCGTGGTCCCCCCCAAAATCCATACCAGACCCTTATCCGAGTACGCAGCCTCGTAGTCCAGGAAAGGGGGGGAACCAATCGCCCCCCTCCTGAACCATTCCAGTCCACATGCCCTCAACAAGCGGGGGGTGGGTGCTGTGGGACAGGGGGGCTCTGGACAAGGGCCTCTTCCCCACAACCCTGGGCTGTGGTTGTGGTGGTCTGCAGGCAGGGGGTTATCGGAATCTAGAAGCCCCCTTTAAAAAGGGGGCCCGCAGATGCCAGCCCCCCATGTGAATGAGTACATTGTATCCCTACCCATTCACCAAAAAAGGTGTCAAAAATAAATAAAAAGACAGATTTTTGAGAATTCCTTTAATAAAAAAAATAAAAAAACAATATCCCCCAATGTAAATCCGCCGCCCGACGCCACCACCACATCTGAAAACCCCCAAAAAACGCTCTGCTGTCAATGAAGGCTGACCGTCTATGTCACCGACCCAGCATGCAGCAGTCAGTGATGTCACAAGGGGGCGTGGTCACAGGTGACATAACTATGTGGTTCAGCCCCTTACCTATATAAGAACTGCCAAACGGCAGAGCCTGCAGTAGGCGGTCAGCCTTCTTTGACGGCAGAGCGTTTATTTTTTTTCGGGTCCGGCGGTGGTGGCGGGCACCAGATCTACATGGGGGGGACATTGTTTTTCATTTATTTTAATAATTTACACTTTCCTACTCATTCACATAGGGGGGGGGACCAGGATCTAGGGGCTTCCAGATTTGGATAAGCCTCCTGCTCGCAGACCCCCACAGCCCAGCGTTGTGGGGAAGAGACCCTTGTCCCCATCAACATGGGGACAAGTTGCTTTGGGGTTGGGAGGGTAGAGCCCCCCACCCCAAAAGCCCCCACTCTCCCCACGCAGCAGGCTGCATGCTCAGATAAGGGTCTGGTATGGATTTTGAGGGGCCCCACACCATTTTTAAAAACAAATTTTGCATGGGGTTCCCCCAAAAAGTCAATTTACATGTGATTTGACTTTTGTTTTCTTTAGAAGTTTCATTTTTTCTGCAGCAGGTTCTATACATGCTGCAGATGCGCCACTTTACAGGCAGACTAAGGGGACCCCCCCCCCCCCGGCACTCTGTTTAAAGTTTTTCTTCATTTTTATTGTTTAATTTTAAGCATCTTTAAAATTACTTCTCCTTTTTTATTGCATTGATACATGTCCCTCAGGGCAGTACCTGGACCCCCATATACCTTTTTATGGCCAATTACTTGGCTATAAGCCTTCTAAATGGGGACTTTTGATTTCTCATGTTTGGTTCCCATAGACTTCAAGGGGCCAAACTTTTCCTTTGTTCTGCTACAAACCGAACGGGGGAGTTCGGCCCATCTTTAGTAACAAACTGCTGATTGTTTGCTAGGACCATTTAGCAACATATCACCTGCTGGTTAACTTGCAAGGTTTCCTAAAGCAGCTGTTGTGCTCCCGCCCTCCATCCAGCACTCTTTTGCCTCTCACTCTGCTATTAAGGAGAGCGGCCGAGGCTGGGGTGAAGCATCGTGATCTACCTGTCGGCTTTGCACGATCGACAGGTTGCCAACCCTGGGTCTACGGGTACTTATGGTCTTTGCGGGGTGAATATAAGTGCAGATTCCCTTATTATTATGTAATACAACACCATTTTTATTTAGAGGCCATAGTTCTACTTTAACTACTTGCCGACCAGCTGCCATCATTGTACTGCGGCAGGTCGGCTTGTTCCTGCGAATCGCAGTCATTGTACTTTGGCTTGGGGACTGGCTAGTGGGGGAGCCAATCAGCGGGTGGGGTGGACCCGCGGTGACAGAACAAGGCAGATCTCCATTCTGACAGGGAAGATCACAGATCCTGTCTTTCTGCTATGCAGGAAGATGGATCTGTGTTTTTTCCCAGACAGCCCATCCCCCATACAGTTAGAACACACCTGCAGAAAACATATTTATACCTTAATCGACCCTGATGTTCACCGCTTCCCTGCCAGTGTCATTACAATAGTACAATAACAGTGTATATTTTTAGCACTGATTACTGTAATAATGTCACTGGTTCCCAAAAAAGTGTAATAAATGTCAGTTAGGTGTCTGATCTGTCCACTGCAATGTCGCAGTCCTGCTAAAAACCGCAGATCACCGCCATTACTAGTAAAAAAAAAAAAAAAAAAATTCCTTAAATATATTCCCTATTTTGTAGACGCTATAATTTTATGCACACCAATCAATATACGCTTATTGCGATTTTTTTTTTACCAAAAATATGTAGAAGAATATATATCAGCCTAAACTGAGAAAGACATTTTTTTTTTAATATTTTTTATTTGGGGATATTTATTATAGCAAATAGTAAAAAACATAGCTTTTTTAAAAAATTTGTGCTCTTTTTTCTGTTTTTAGTGCAAAAAATAAAAACAGCAAAGGTGATCAAATACCACCAAAAGAAAGCTCTATTTGTGGGAAAAAAAGAACATAAATTTTGTTTCGGAGCCACGTCGCACGACCGCACAATTGTCAGTTAAAGCAACGCAATGCCGTATCGCAAAAAATGGCCCGGTCATTAAAGCGGAGTTCCACCAAAAAGTTAACTTCCGCTGCCTGGATCCCCCCCCCCCCCTGGTGTCACATTTGGCACTTTTCAGCGGGGTGAGGGGAGCAGATACCTGTCTAATACAGGTATTTGCTCCCACTTCCAGCGAAAGATCACTGCAGTATCAGCGGCGATCTACGCCATTTCTGAAACCTTCTCCGCCCCCCCGCTGTCTTCTGGGAGACACACGGGTCCCAAAAGACAGCAGAGACCACTCAGAACGTGTAGCGTGACTCGTGCATGCGCAGTAGGGAACCAGGCTGTAAAGTCGCAAGGCTTCACTTCCTGATTCCCTTACTAGGAATGCCGGCACCTCCACCCTGAGCTGAGAGATGGGTCGGCTATGGGTGGGGACATCGCGGGCGCCCTGGACAGGTAAGTGTCCTTATTTCAAAAGTCAGCAGCTGCAGTATTTGTAGCTGTTGACTTTTAATTATTTTTTTTAGGCACTTTAAGGGGGAAAATCTTCTGGTCCTTAAAGAGGAACTGCAGTCTGCTCACATAATTTGTAATAAAAACATCTTTGCCATTCTGAAGCTTCCCTCCAACCACTTTGCATATTTTTTTTATATATACTGTGATTCTGTACTTGCCAAATATGCTCCAGAAATCTCCCTCCACTGAGTCTGGCTGCATCCATTTTAACTGTGGGCAGCTGAAGCTGCTGCCTGTTCACTTCCTTGATTTACACAGACACACCTCCAGCTCTGCAGCTCTCATTGGCCCTCTTATGAATCACCCCCCCCTCCCTTCCTGGCAAACTCTCATAAGAGTGAGAGAGAGAGAGAGAGAGAGAGAGCTGTGCATGATGTCATAAGCCTAGGAAATTTACCAAACAAGAAACAGGAAGTGGGCTGTATAAGGTATTTACTGGCAGAAAAAAAAATGTTTTACTATCCAAAGTTAAAATAACAAGGGCAGAAGATTTAATAGATGGAAAGATGAAAAAATTACTGACGTTCTGCTTTAAAATGGAGTTCCACCCAAAAATGAAACCTCCACTTTTTGGAACCCTCCCCCCCTCCGGTGTCACATTTGGCACCTTTCAGGGGAGAGCAGATACCTGTCTAATACAGGTATTTGCTCCCACTTCCTGACAAAGATCACCTTAGTGATCTACGCCACTTCCGGCGCCTACTCTGTCCCCCCCCCCCTGCTGTCTTCTGGGAGACACACAGGTCCCAGAACACAGCAAGGACCAGTGAAGACGTGCAGCGCGACTCGCGCATGCGCAGTAGGCAACCGGGAAGTGAAGCCGCAATGCTTCACTTCCTGATTCTCTTACCGAGTATGGCGGCAGCAGCAGCCGATCCTCGAGCGACAGATCTGATATCGCAGGCGCCCTGGACAGGTAAGAGTCCATATATTAAAAGTCAGCAGCTGCTGTATTTGTAGCTGCTGGCTTTTAATATTTTTTTTAGTGGGACCTCCGCTTTAAGTGGTTAAATTGTCTATAGCAAATAAGAACGTCAATGCCAGATAGTTCTGCAGACTACCCTTTGCTCCAGCCCTGCAGGTGTAATACCATTTTGACTACCAAATAGTGTAGTGGTGCTTTTTATCACAATCACATGAATTCTTATTTGACGTCACAACAGATTTAATACTTAATTTTATGGTATTTTCTACACAAATCTGCCTTTTCTTTTAGTAGCAAAACACAATATTTTAAATTAGCATCTTTCCACCAAGCAGGCATGTCTCACTATATAAATCAGTTCACTAGAGAGACATTATCTTATGTTTCAAATGACATTGCCTTCTACTCATCCTATTTAACTAGAAAGAACAATTCAAACAGTCATATACACTTTGGCTTTCAATTACTTCACCTTTCAACCTGCTAGACAGCGTTTTATGAGAGAGACTCTTTCCGACTCCCATATTGGTCTCAGGAGCCTGCCATCCCAATATAGCTATGGTAAGCTCTAACAGAAAGCAATAATGGATAGAGAACCATTCCACTTAACTCATATCTCTTATTGTACTGGATATACATGAGAGCATAGATGAGTTTATAATAGCCCTTGTCACTCTTTGAACTCATGTGCAATAGAACTCTTATGCCGCGTACACACGGTTGGAATTTCCGACAACAAATGTTCGATGGGAGCTTGTTGTCGGAAATTCCAACCATGTGTAGGCTACATTTGCTGTCGGAATTTCCGACGCACAAAA
This sequence comes from Rana muscosa, assembly GCA_029206835.1. Lineage (NCBI taxonomy): Eukaryota > Metazoa > Chordata > Amphibia > Anura > Ranidae > Rana > Rana muscosa. Next base: position 125,354,324 of record CM055117.1, on the reverse strand, counting down.
TTCCTTGCATGCTCGGAATCAAGCAGAAGAGCCGCACTGGCTTTTGAACTTAATTTTTTTCGCCTCGTTGTACCTGTTGTACGTCACGGCGTTCTTGGCGTTTGCAATTTTTGACAACATTTGTGTGACCGTGTGTATGCAAGACAAGTTTGAGCCAACAGCCGTGAGAAAAAAAATCCACGGTTTTGTTGTCGGAATGTCCGATCGTCTGTACGCAGCATTAGAGTAATGTAACCTTACATATATGTGTGTTTTTATCATCATAGGGGTCGTAACCCTACAAAGAGAACATCCACCTACCCTACTCTTTGTTTATTTGCCAATATCTGTATACAAAGCAATGACATGGCATAAGAGATTCAATGAGAATAAGTGATTACTGTTTCCAAAATTTGCAAAAAAACACCCACGTATTTGCTGACAAAGAACAAGCAGCGCAGCAATTTCATGAACTGCATACCTTTTCATACTTTTCTAACATATTGCAGGCCTTGTTTCCCAGGACTATAGCAGTACATCTCTGCTCCCCCCCCCCCCCACACCAAAGCACCTTGTTCCCATGTTGATGGGGGGACAAGGGCCTCTTCCCGACAACCCTTGACGGTGGTTGTAGGGGTCTGCAGGCAGGGTGCTTATAAGAATCTGGAGGCCCCCTTTAACAAGGGGGCCTCCAGATCCCACCCCCCCATGTGAATGAGTATGGGGTACCCATAGAATCCCTATCCATTCACCAAAAAATGTGTAAAACGTGAATAAAGACAGTAAAGTTTTTGACAATTCTTTTTTTTTTATATAAAAAACAATGTCCCCCCGATGTAGATCCATCCGCCGCACCGTCAAACCCGGAAAAAAGAAATAAAATCTTATATAAGTAAGGGGCGGAGCCCCCCAGGTTACGTCACCTGGTGACCCGACCCCTTGTGATATAATCGACCCAGCATGCCCCGGTCAGTGACGTCACAAGGGGCGGGGTCACCCGCCGACATAATTGTGTGACTCTGTCCCTTAGCTATTTACGAAATGTCAGACGGAGGAGCAGGCATTCCGCGGGAAGCATTCGACAAGGCCCCCCAAAATTGTGAGGCGCCCACCCCCACATTTACGCACATACAAACATAAACGCATGCTTCGGGGGCGCCTACGCGTGAAAACATTGATTGCCATACACATGTTACCTATCGTCGCGCACACCGAAGTTAGAGCAATAATTCTAACACAAGACCTCATCCGTAACACTAAACTGATACCTATAGGGGGCTTTTGAAGTGTCGCCTATGGAAATAATAGGGTACTGAAGTTTGTCGCCATTTCACGTGCTCACGCAAATTTAAAGTATGACATGTTGGGTATCTATTTACTTGGTGCAACCTCGTCTTTTATATTTTACCAAAAATGCTTTGCGTTAATAACATGTGACATAAAAAATTGGAACTACCACAATTTTTTTTTTTTTAGGGAGACTATGACTAAGCACTAGATTGTAGTGCGATACGCGTCGGCTGTACCCCACCATTTGCTGTGACTTGTAGTGCTCCATGTTTTTTTACAAATAAAAGGCAACCTTAATGGTCTTTTTTGGAGTGCGGCTGTCCATATGTTCTAATTTTTCCTATTTTTTTTTAGGGTGTCTGCTTTCAGAAAATGTAAAATGTTTGGGGGTTTGGTGTGATCTTCAGGCCTAAAACTATTTTTTAAACGTGTGCAAAAAACGTAAAAATGGCTCTGGCAGCAAAAGGGTTAAAGTGGTTGTAAAAATTTGTCATGAAATCTGAACAAAGCATATATCTGTAGTGTTTACTTGTCTCTCTCCAAACCTCTGAGTGTCATTTCTCTCCGGTGCTTCATTACGCTTCTGACAAGTTGAGATGAAATGGTAATGGGGAGGAGAGCTCAGCACACAGCTTGTCTATTCACAACAAGGCTCTGCTGTTCCTTTGTTCCTGTGCCGTGTGTGAAGAGGTATGTGTCCTATTCCTCCAATCAGCTCTCACACTGTACAAGAGCTCTAATTGCAGTTCCCCATCCTCTGTGCTACTAAAAGATGCAGAAGGATTTGATCTAAATTCAGCACTTTGAACGGATGTAGAAAAGAGAAGACTGCAGATTACAATTAAAACGTATGTAGGAGGATTTGCTTCATCTTAGTGTGTCACCCGAAGCTATTCACTTCACTGGGTATATGAGAGGGTTTTTCAACCACTTTAATGCTTTGAATACTTTTTTTTTATACTTTATTACTTTCTTTCTTTATGATTTATGGATGGCCAATCACATATCTGGCACACCTGTCCAAAAATATGACAACCATGGGTCAGAGTCCATAATTGTACCCAATCCAGTTTTCACCAAGATCTAAGTAATAAGCAATGGTTATCTCTTCTTAACAGGAATATTATATTGCAATACTGGCAATAAAGAAGAATTTTACGCTGGTATATGCTTACACAGACACCTTTACGTTCCTTTACACCTGTTTATGCAAGGTCTTTATTCAGGACCTTTTTTTCAACAAGATCCTGAGTATAAACATCAGTAAGTACTTATGTCCGAGTACAACAGGCTTTCTGTAAGGCAATTATCTGAATATCATTGTGTTATTCCAATTATGCACACTATAGGAAGCTATTATTTCACTGTGAGTAATATTTTACCTATGTCATGCTACCCTGCTATGGCAATATATTTCATGTTACACTTACACTGTCTGTACTGAATATTTAAAGAAAATTTATAAGAATTAATGAACATTTCATTCAAACCTTGAAGAAAAACTGAGAAGAACATGTTGAAAAAAAAACAAAAACATGCTGTACCTGTTTTTAAAGAACAAATGATCAGAAGGTTAACATAGATATTTCCAAATGGTCCTGAATGAGATGTAGGCTGCTGTATGGCAGTTTTTTTTCCCATAGCAAGCACAGATTCACCATTATCATTTCCTGGTCCTGAAACAGAAAGCAAGTGAAATAATTTACAGCAATACAACATTTTCAACCATACATAATAAGAAGCATAGAAACACAAAGGGTGCAAGAAATATTTTGGTGCTCCAAATTCAAGTGTTAGTGAGACTGGATGATAATTAAAGGGGTTGTAAAGGTTTGTTTTTTATTTTCTAAATAGGTTCCTTTAAGCTAGTGCATTGTTGGTTCACTTACCTTTTCCTTAGATTTACCTTCTAAATATTTTTTTTCTTTGTCTGAATTTTTCACTTCCTGTTTCTCCTCACTAAACTTCACACCATCATCCGAGTGGTGTGGAGTCATCCAGAACAGCTTACTGAACAGCTTACTGAGGAGGAACAGGAAGTGAGAAATTCAGACAAAGAAAACAAAGAAAAAAAACATTTAGAAGGTAAATCTAAGGAAAATGTAAGTGAACCAACAATGCACTAACTTAAAGGAACCTATTTAGAAAATAAAAAACGAACCTTTACAACCCCTTTAAAGGACAATTGTATCTTTGGCACAAGTTTTCACTAGGGCTTCCCGTGACTTCTCTTAGTGCAACCCACCCAATCCCGTACTTATCCAGCAATCTTCACTGTGCAACCTTTCCAGGAGCCGCATAGGCTTGCTCAGAAAGCATCACCGCCCCATCCTCTTTATCATGCACATGAACTCTGTGGGGCTCATTGCTAGAGAGTGCCATGCTGTGAAGACTGGACAACAGCAGGCCAGTGTTCCCAGGACAGCACAGACAGAGATGCAGGTTTATTCTTTTTGCTGGAGATCAATCTATGCCTTTCCGTCTTTCTGTGAAAGTGTTACAAAGCAACAATGGGCATATAGAGAAATGTGAGCAGTGAGCTATGTTGTTATCACAGTAGGATGGAACATATAATCTGCTTAGTCTCTTATGCCGTGTACACACGATCGGTTTTACCGATGAAAACAGTCCGATGGACTTTTCTCATCGGAAAAACGGATTGTGTATGGGCCCCATCGATTTTTTCCATCAGTGAGAAAAAATAGAACATGTTTTAAATTTATCTGATGGGAAAAAACCTATAGCAAATTCCGATCGTCTGTGTGTAACTCCATCGGACAAAAATCCCACGCATGCTCAGAATCAAGTCGAAGCATGCTCAGAAGCATTGAACTTCATTTTTCTCGGCTTGTCGGAGTGTTTTACGTCACAGCGTTTGGGACGGTCGGATTTTTGACTGATGGTGTGTAGGCAAGACTGATGGAAGTCAGCTTCATCGGATTTCCGATGGAAAAATCCATCGGATTAAAATCCATAGGAAATCCGATCGTGTGTACAGGGCTTTACTCTTTTAAGGTACTGAGCAGCGAGAGGTGGAGCAGGCAGCAGATGACCAGGCCAAATGGGATGAGGCAGACCACAAAAGGAGCTGAGAACCTGAGGAAGATGCAGATAATTTCCTGATGCTGGCTGAATTGGAGTGGACTTTCATCTGAGCATTTCCTTATGACCAGGAGGACAATGGACTTTCATCTGGAACTTTCTTTCCATAGACTGCCAAGGACAATGCAAACTCTGTTCAAATGAATGTTGCAGATTTCCAGGGACAAAGGTCTGATCACTCAGAAAATACAGGGGTCGAAAGGGAAATTTTTCCTCCCATTTACAATACAGGGGGTTTATTTTGCCCTTTCTTGGACCAAGGTTTAAAGCTGCTGCGAAAAGTTAAAATTTTTCAAATGTCATGCTATAAAATCAAAGGTGTAATGTGTTGCTATGGATATTTTTGGGGTGATTTTATAGCACAATTAGACTTTTAAGACCATGTGCTGTTTTAAAAAGCTATGGCTCCCCCTATTGATATGCAAACGAACCAGTCAGACTGGTTTATGAGCTAAGAAGAGGAAGCGCTTTACAGGATATGATGTACAGGAAGTTATGGGAGGGGAGGACTTTGAACAGGCATGTGGTCAGACAAAGAAGCAAGAGTTGTTCTTGAGATAAAAAAGCAAGAGTTGATTTGGGGACTTTGGAGAAAGCAGTTGGGCTCCAAGAGATGACTCCACCATAAAGAAGTTAAGTAGCAGTTTAGTATATCTATTGCATACATATTGAACATGCTTAGGAAGATAGTTAGCTTGTGCATGTTGTAGGCATATGTTGTTATACTTTGCATGCTATGAATTGTGTTTTTCTACAGTTGTACAGTATGTTCAGTGTTTTGTCTGTTTAATAAAAGTAAAATTTCAAACTTAAACATTTGTACAGTTGAACTTTAACCAGATGTTGACAGAATACATGAAACAGTAATGGAAAGCTAGTCATAACTTATGTACTTTAAATATAAATAATTTTAAATAAAAAACCCAAATACTATTGCATGTGGATGTAATGGCCGCGGCCTTTATTATTGGTATAGATAAATATTTTATCAATTATAAATATATCAATACTTATATCACATTAGATATATAATTCAACAAAATTAATACCATGTATATATAAAGCTTAGCTATTTAAAGCTCAAGCTACACTACACAACATTAAGTCCCTTTTCAAACAGAAAAGGACAACAACCACATAATAAAGCCGCGACAAGGGAGGGTGGGAGGGACAAGCTTCTTCTCTGTAGATCACTGCCGGAGTGTATTAATGTGACGCATTTTTTTCTTTTTATAGGAAAATACTCGTGCCAAGAAGACCGTTACCATTTCAACCAATTACAGGTAAGTGCATAAAACGGTTAAAAAACTGCCTTAACTAATTTTGTCTGACAGCTTTCCATGTGTGATGGGCGGGGACATTTCATGCCCCTCCCCTCACCTTTATGGAAAGCTAGTCATAACTTATGTACTTTAAATATAAATAATTTTAAATAAAAAACCCAAATACTATTGCATGTGGATGTAATGGCCGCGGCCTTTATTATTGGTATAGATAAATATTTTATCAATTATAAATATATCAATACTTATATCACATTAGATATATAATTCAACAAAATTAATACCATGTATATATAAAGCTTAGCTATTTAAAGCTCAAGCTACACTACACAACATTAAGTCCCATACGCCGAGCTTATGGACAATAAGCACGGCACCCCCACCGGCCCACAGCCCATTCCACACTATTTTGCAAACCTAAATTAAAAATATCTAGAGCAACATCAGACAAATGGATACTGTCAGGGCGGTAAAAGCCAGGCATACCACCCTCCAGATCAATATGTCTATAAGATAAACCGTTTAACAGAGGCATGAATTTTGCAATTGCTCTATTAACATTTTTTCTCATTCTGTCGAAATGTTTCCATTCGGGGGAACACCAAAGTAGACGAGGGACAATCTCTGAAAACACCAACACACATTCAGGCAATACGGCATGAATATGCACTAAATCATTCTTTATACTAGAAATAACATTTAAAGTCCTTCGGCGACCAAGGTCGTTCCCAGCCAAATGGAAAATGATAATTTGAGGCAGAGGCCATTTTGAACACAACAATGTCAAAACCCTACTCAAACTGGCCCAAGTCAATCCCCTATGCCCATACCAGAACAATTTAACATTAGCAGAATCCTGGCCCAGATTACTACCATAACATCTCCTCTCTGCTCTTCTATGTGCCCAGTAAACGAATGAGTGACCAACGATCCAAGTAATAAGTGCAGAACCTGAAATTAAATAGAACAATTAGGGCGAACATATGTACTATAGCATTTAGAAGACCATCTACCAATTTTTTTAATAGCAGCAACATCCAAACCTATATTATTAGCAGTTGTTGCTGCCCCAATTCGAAACGAATGAGAAGAGATTGGTAGATGTCCCAAACCCAAATGAAATAAACATTTCTTCAACACAGAATTAAATTGATAAACGGTCAATGGCGTATTATCAGAATGAATGAGGAATTGCTTATCACCAGACGGACGAACAAGCAGGTAACGGTGAACAAGTACAACCACACACATAGACGTATCAGTATGTTTGTGAATGGTGATCCACCTACCACGACCAAACTGATCAGTTTTATTCTTGCGTAAAAACAGACGAATAACGTCAGAATGAACAGACACCGCTGCCCAAGGAAGACCCAAACAAGTTAATCGTTTAGGAGGAAGCAATTCCGATATTCTAAAAGCACCATAAAAGCACAGACAAAAAGTAAGCTTGAACAACAAAGCCTCAAAAGTCGAGAAACAAACAACATCAGTAGCTGCACAAATTTTTTGTAATAAATCAATAGTAATCGGTAATCTCTTATCAGGTAACACATGTCGTTTGCGATAACCTTTTAATGCCTGTTTGACAGTGAAAAAACTAAGACACGGAGCCTCACCATTCAATTTCTTAAAAAATGAAACTCCCGCCAATAATTTAATAATATGAGAATAAGAAAAACCCTTTTTTATCAAAGTATTTAAGAAAAATAAAACTAAATCCTCAGAACTCAAAGCGTCCGAAACTTCAAAACAGCCTAGACAGGAATGCCATAAGTCCCACGCAGCTTCATAACATGCTCGCGTGGACGGTGCTAAAGAATTCTTTAAAGCAGTCATCACCGGACTCATACTATTAACCAAAGATGAGGAGGACAGGACAGCCCAATTTCGTCCGCATCCGGAACCAGCTCCCGAAACCTTCGTGACTGTTGACGAGATAATGAGTCAGCAATATCATTAAAACTACCAGGGACATATTTCGCTTTTAACCAGATATTTAATTCCAGACATTGAAAAACTAAAAAACGAAGAACAGAAATAACGGGAAGTGATTTAGAAACTAAACAATTAATTGCAAAAACAACACCCTTATTATCCGAATGAAGAAGTATCCTCCTATTTCGAAAATGATCGCCCCACAATTCAAAAGCAACAACAACAGGAAACAACTCCAACAGAACAATATTAGAAACAAGACCTCTCTCAATCCATGAAGAATGCCAAAGATCGGCCGACCAATGTCCCTGCCAAAAAGCGCCGTAACCTAATGAACCAGCAGCATCAGTAAACAACTCTAGAGCAGAAGCCACACAAAAAGGATCTTGCCAAAGTGAACAACCGTTAAACGAACTCAAGGACTTACGCCAGACCAATAAATCGTCGCGTATATCCGTGGTAATACGAACAAAATGTCTAGGTGATTTTATACCAGAAATCGCTCTATAAAGACGTTTTGAAAAAATTCTGCCCATGGGCACAACTCTTGAAGCAAAGGCCAACAAACCCAACAAAGACTGAATTGTACGCAATTGTACCTTTCGCCTTGACAAAATGAAATCTAACAACAACCGTATCTTAACAATTTTATTCATAGGAAGCCTAAAAACCATGGATACCGTATCAATCTGAATACCCAAAAATTCTAAACAAGTAGCAGGAGAAACCGATTTTTCAGGGGCCAAAGGGACACCAAACAAACTACACATCAATTTAAACTCAGTAAAAATGTATAAGCAATCCAAAGTATTCGCTCTACCCATAAATAAAAAATCATCCAAATAATGAACGCAAAGTTCAAAACCTGAACGGCGACAAACAACCCATTCAAGAAAAGAAGAAAAAAATTCAAAATAACGACACGACAAAGAACAGCCCATAGGCAAACATTTATCAAAATAATATTTACCGTCGAAAACAAAACCTAAGGAATTAAACGCCGAAGGGTGAATAGGCAATAATCTAAACGCAGATTTCACATCAGCTTTTGCTAACAAAGCCGAATTACCTGCAGAACGAATTTTTGATAATGCATCATCAAAAGAAGAATAAGACACCGAACACAATTGCGAATCGATGTCATCATTCAAAGAAAAACCGTCAGGGAAGGACAAATGATGTATAAGCCTAAAAGAACCAGCCTCCTTTTTGGGGATAACGCCAAGAGGGGATATCCGAAAATTAGAGAATGGAGGGTGATCAAAAGGACCAGCAATTCTACCGTCTTCTTTTTCTTTCAAAATTTTTTGTCGCACAACATCCTTATGAAAAACAACGGAGGCCAAATTATCAAACACTTCGCAACCAGAACCCGAAAAAGATGGCAGTAGAAAACCATAACAAAATCCACTAATTAACATGTCTGCATTCATGCTGTCCGGATACAGAAGGAGCCAGGGCAACATGTTTTCCAGTATCACTGGCGTAATTGCTTTTAAGAAATGTATTATCCTTGGAAACAGCAGGGATGAGATGACCCGATTTTTTAAAACACCGAGCAGCAGGATGAGTACCAGCACAATGAGCACATTCATGCTTATACCTACAGTGAGAAAGCCATTTACAATGACCTTCATTAAAATTAAAACAAACCCCTTTACGATAAGGACCAACAGCAGGAGCAACAGTTTTAACAACCTGTTTCTGAGGCAATAGCAGATTTAACCAGAGGCCTACATCCTTCATACCCCATTTTAAATTTCTATGTACCGCAAGCTTTTGTCGAAATGACTCATCATAGTAGAACCATGATAGACCTGGAAAATTCTTATAAGCCTCCAATATTATCTCAACATGTTGAAAAAGGCCACTGCATAAGTCAGGGCGTTTTTCACCCATAACACCTGCAAAAATACTGAATGCTTGTAACCAATTATTAAAGCTTCGAGAAACAAATTTACGTTTTTCGTCATCAAATTTTTCGTCCTCCTTCTTCAACCTATGATCTTTAGTAGAAGGCAATAACGAAAGCAAATCAATATATTCTCCTTTCCATATTCTTTCTTTTACGGTATTACTTAAATGGAAACCTAAAGGAGAAAGTTCGCAAGAAAGAACTTCTTTCATATAAGCTTCAGGCACACTAGCATTAGACAAAGCCATTTTTGGCGTAGTTTGCAGGACAGGAGTGTGGGTAGCAACCTCTTGAACAATCGGCGTAAAATTATCAACAGACAAATTATCTCTCCATACAGAAGCAAGAGGGTTCAAAGTAGGTACAACATTTCGCTTAACAGGTAACAATTGTGACAACAAATTCGTCATAGACATAACAAAATTTTTCAACACAGAGGCATCCACATGCTCACCTCCTTGCTGCAAAGCCGAGTTATAAGCGGAAGAAAATGCAGTACTGTTTTCAGGAATCAAGTCAAATTCAGCAGCAGCAGCATTATTCAATCCATCCTCACAATCAGCAACCTGGATTGCAGGCAGAATAACAGGAGTGACATTAGCCGACCGAGGAGCAGCGTCAGTAACCATAGCAGCAACCGCTGCAGCTTCAGCACGCGTAAACCCGGGTGCCATAGCAACCACATCACCAGCCGGTACATTTTTTAAACTGTCACCAGCAAGCGAAGGGTTAACCTTACCGCTATCCATAGCCGATCCCTGAAATATGTCAGCATTCTGAATGTCCGATGCTGCCCGTCCATTACCCAATGTCTTCTTCTTCAACCTTCTGTTTTCCGTATCTCTGCGCTGTGGAGGAGATTCAAATTTGCCGGGCTTCTTACGTTTTCGCTTTGAAGGGACCTCCGGGCGAACTGCGCATGCGTCCTCAGAAATCGGAGAATATCCGCCGTCATTACGGAGATTACCGAATGACGCAAGACGATCCACGGGGTCAATAGGAGGACACCAGATGGAGGAAGCGGAAGCAGCAGCCAGAGGAAGATCCGGGGCAGGCGACGAAAGGGGAACAACATCATGGCGGAGACCAGCATCATGAACAGCCGGAGCAGTTGAAGTGGACGGAACCACCGGGAAGCCGCACACAGACGGAGGAGGAGGTAACGACAAGCACAATTGAAGCCAGCGCTCACCCTCTTCGGTACCGGCCCTTTCAAGAACTCGACGCAGCAATGACTCCATGATAGTGAATACAAGCTTCTTCTCTGTAGATCACCGCCGGAGTGTATTAATGTGACGCATTTTTTTCTTTTTATAGGAAAATACTCGTGCCAAGAAGACCGTTACCATTTCAACCAATTACAGGTAAGTGCATAAAACGGTTAAAAAACTGCCTTAACTAATTTTGTCTGACAGCTTTCCATGTGTGATGGGCGGGGACATTTCATGCCCCTCCCCTCACCTTTATTCAATTAAATGTCTCGCTAATGGAGGCAAACATTAAAGTTATAACTAGATGGTATCTAACCCCCTCCAGATTGGCATCTATATACCCAGCATCAGATCCAACTTGTTTTAGAGGTTGTCAACTTTACGGCTCTATGCCCCATATTTGGTGGGAATGCCCCAAAATTCGTCCCTTCTGGAGAAAAGTATTTTCATTCATTTTTAAGGTCACAGGTTATTAGGTCCCTAGGTCCCTACCAGTAGCTATTTTGAATGCTCATATTCCCCACATACCAAAATTGATACACTTCATCTTGACAGGAGGCAAACTCACTGTGACGGATCTCGAATACCCCAGGTGGGCACATCCGCCAGACCTGTGTCTCCTGTCCTCCAAACGCACCCGCAGCCTGCAGATACGCCATAACCAGCCCTTAACCCCTCAATCACGAGACAATCCACACAGGTGTTGAGGGTTAAACATGCAGAGCATTAACAGTTTATTAAATCCAAAACATACACTTTTACACACAGTTAGGGACACTCCCCTTAGCCTTGTCATAGAGGGGGGGTAGGGGACAAGGAAGAACCAATGGGAACTTAACATTGAAACAGAGACTACAGTTAAACATAAAGGGATTATGGTAAGCAGGCAGCCCTTCAATACACATCCCCTGCGGAGAGATGTCTGCAGTCCAGACCATTGTCTATGTGCCTTGACTCAACACAGCTAAACACAGCAACAAGAGGGGGGGGGATGGGGGAGAAGGGATGTAGCATTACATTACATTATCTCAATGCCAGCTTCTCCCCCCAGTCTCTCAGTCTGGGCCATAATCTGTGGGTAAGCGGCCAGCCCACAGTCCCTTCCAAAACACACAGTGACAGTGGGTTCTGTCACACTCACAATTGCTAAAACATGGAAAAAAACAAAACCTTTCCTGTCAGATGCCAAAACCAAAATATCTTGGATAATGACTCAGGAAAAATTGTCTAGCATCTTATCTAATACCACTCCTAAATTTACCTTCTACTCAACATTAAGTTAGACAATTGCATTTGGATGCGAAACGCGTCGGGAGACCCTACTGTTGCCATTTGATCATTTGATAAAGCGCTGTTACATTCTTCTAAATGTAAGTGTTCCTACCTACAATAAATACCCTTTTTATACAGTATTACACTATGTGCCTTTTCTTTCCTTTTACTTTCTGGCATATATCTGGTACCACCACCTGGCCCTAACCGGGCACTACCTGCAAGTGTCATCACCATCTGGATACAAGAGACACTTCTCCCTACCTTCTGTATTTGATTGAAGTTTGAGGTTCCTGTTTGAATCGCAGCTGGAGATTCGCTGTTCACATCGGCTTACCCATGTCTGGTTGACCCTCTGAACGTATGTTTTTGGGGTCCACTCTCTCTGGTAAGCCTTTTCTACTATCGATTGGTGGTGGTCACTTTAAGTGCACTCGCTTCACGTCAAGTTCATTTAGGAGCACCATTATTTTGATTCTCACCAGCATCTATCAATTTTGTTTTTATTAATGAACTCAGTATTTTCTGGTGACTTTTACGTTACACAACTCATATCACTGAGGACTATTTGAATATTTTCATTTATTCATTTATCACTTCTTGAATGTTACGTTGTTTATTTTGACTGTTTATCACTGTTACATACTGCACTTCATTCCAGTGCAGTTCTCATTTAGTTTAGCGCTACACTTTTTTGTCTTGTTTGTATTCCACCATTTTTCAATTGGTTGTGTGAGCTGCTATACAATCAGGCAGCGCAGAATTTTTAGTTTTTGTTTTCATCTTATTATAACAGAAGAGATTGGTCTTTCCTGTCATAAATCCTCCCCCCCCCCCCCCAGTAAAGTGATCTGAGCCACACATGAGCAGCTCATATTACATTTATGGCCCGCTCTGTGTGCAGCAGCGATTTAAATACCGTGCACACGGACAGGAGTGGTGTCACTGCAGCCCGGCCATTCAGACGGCCTAAAGATACAGAACCCAGAAGGAAGCCCGGGCGAGGATGGAAGCTCCGGGGAAGCTCTGACAGTGTTGCGCTGGAGGGCTCTATTTGCAGGTAAGTCTGAATATTAGTACATTATGACTTAGGCTGGGTTCACACTGGTCCGACAAACGCTCCGACATTGGGAGCTTATGTCGCATGACGTGTGAAAACCAATGTTTCCCTATGAGAGCCGTCTTAACTGGTCCGACACAAGTCGGTCCGACTTTCAAAATGCTCCCTGTACTACTTTGGTCCGACTTTGATCCAACTTCAGCCCATTGAATATCATTGAAGTCGGATCAAAGTAGGATCCTTGTCCTAACCATCCGACATTTGACATCCGACATGGTGATTACAGCAGCAGTAAAAGGAATTTATCTCACCCTGGGATTGTTTTGATTGGTCAAAGAACAAGTCAGACTATTACAGAGTCGGATCAAAGTAGTATCCTGTTCATTGAAATCGGATGTATGTAGGACCAATGTAGGACCGATGTAGGATGGATGTCGCAGAGCAAAGTAGGATGAAAGTCGTATGACTGTCGTGTAGTATCAGTGTGAGCCCAGCCTCAAACCTGCAAGGGAAACCACCTTTTTTATTTTAGATACATGACTTTACTACCGCTTTAATATGGAATAATGACTGTCAAGGGATTATTAAAACTATCCCAAACCTTTCCATGTAAAGGTATGTTTTTCAAACCCTTCCAAAGCCAGTAATAACATTCTGATTAAATACTGCCTTAATAATTAGATGATAAAGGTGCCAATTTCTGCAACTCAATGCAGCTGGCTTTCTGTCCACCACTGTTTATTCTGCATGCTGGCAGGTGGGCAGCTTAAGAAAGATAAGAAAATCTATGGCTTTGTAAGGAGATCTGTAAAACATAGAGCACTACCTGGTCTGTTTTAAAACAGTGTTAAAATCTTGTCTTGTCTGTCGTTATTTTACATTGATTTAGCGACATTCTTCATGCTTGTGTCAACTTCTCAGTAATCACTATGCATAATCACTAACTAATCCTAACATTGATTTGACTAATTTCTTCATGCTTGTGTCAACATCTTAGTAATCATTGTGCATACTCACTAACTAATCCTAGCATTGATTTTACTAATTTCTTTATGTTTTCCTTTTACAGAAACTGCATGCATGGTAAAGAAGACATGATGCAAGGAAAAGGGAATGACCCAGAATCATTTAAATAGTGTAACATGATGGGTAATCTCTGCAAACACTAAAATACATTTCTGATGCATTTTGGGTCCTCACGATCTCTCGTGTTAAACCTATTTTAGCTATTTATATGATTTTTTAATTAAAAAAATAAAATAAAATTCACAAAAAATAACCTGTTGATAATATTATATACAAGCTGCAAACATTCTTTTAAAAAACAAAGATTTACTTTTTGACTTACCAGTAAAATCTGTTTCTTGGTAGAAAACAGGATCTGCAGTCTAACCATTGGGTTATAGGCAACTAACTTCAGGTGATTGAACACTGGGAAAAAAGTGGAGTCTGCAGGGACATCACCTCCCAATCCCAGCTAGCCTCAGTTTTGTAGCATGAAATACGTAGATGGTAAGAACACAGGGGAGAAACCTGTGTCCCGTACTTTATTTCAAGAAACAGATTTTACTGGCAAGTCATAAATCCTATTTTTAGCACAGGACACAAGCTCTGTAGTCATCTGCACCCCCAGCACCCCACTCCCCCCACCTATCGGACACCTCTTGCCCCCTGTTGGGTGGAAAAAGGGATGGGCTAATAGTGGTGAGCACCAAAATGTTTCTGATGTTGGTGGCACTCAATGAAACAATAACAGTGAAAAGATTAAAATTGGTGCACAAATATGGGATTAACAGTGGCAAAGGAAAAATGTCCCTTGGTTGGGGATGTCAGTGAAAGAAAAAAAAATATTCTGCATCAGCAGTGTCACTGAATTGAAAAAATTTCCCTTAGTCAATGTTGTCACTGTAAGGAAAAATGCCCCTGCGTTGGTGGTGTCACTGAAAATAAAAATGTTCCAGTGTTGGTGGTGTCACTGAAATTAAAAAATGTCCATGAAATGGTGGTGCAACTGAAAGGAAAAAATGTCCCTGAGTGTGTAGTGGCACTGAAAGGAAAAAATTTCCCTGAGTCTGTAATGGCACTAAAAGGAAAACATTTCCCTGTGCTTGCTGGTATCACTGAAAGAAAAAAATGCCCTTGTGTTGGTGGTGTCGCTGGAAGAAATACAAATACAAAGCTTCTTCCTCACCCCCATACCCATGTACCCCTCATCCTCTCCCCAGTTCGCAGTTTCCCCTTCTTTCCATGCCACTACAGAGTTCTCCCACCCCAAGCTATTTACCCAGTCCTCTACAGGATAAGCGGCTCCCAAGAGTGCTCCCTGCTCTGCAGCATGAAAACCCCACTTCTCCTCCATTGAAGATGTGCTGTCAATTATGATGCTGTCATTTGTAAAGACCGAAGCCAGCACAGGAAGCCGACTTCTGCGTTTACAAAAAGTGACAGCAGGGAGCACAGGGCTAGTGCAGAGGTGGTGGTAACAAGTACCGTAATACTCCGGGTGATAAAAATCCCTGCTTACAGGAGTGATACTGCTGTCACCTCTGTCAGTGTGACAGGGAGAAGACAGCAGCTTGAGCTTCCAGTGCAACCCCCTTCTATACATAGAGCTGCTGCACCAAGGGCACATGCCCCTTCTACCCCTACCTTCATCCCAGCATGCCCAAGTCCTGCAGACATGAAAGTACCTCTAGACATGAAGAGCTGGAGCATGGGGGCGGAGGGACATAAGATTGTCCTGAGGCAGGAAGATTCTGGACAGGGCTATATTTATTGTGAGGCCCAGGTACTCCTAGTCTGTGGGATGAGTCCAGCAATGACTTTTTCCGATTGAGGATCCAGCCAAAACTCCCCAGAGTCTGCACTGTCTGCTGGATGTCAGTTATTAAGGCAGTGAGGACTGGTACTTTAACAGAAGATTATTCAGGTACCCAACAACAGAGGAGAGCAAGGACCAAAGGGAACAGTTAAACATTGCTAATTCTGATTTTTAGATAGCGCTGATGAAGCACTATTTGCAGCATGAATGTTTATTGAGCCTGGAAAATCCCCTGGAAAGAGGGAGGCAATGACTGACCTGACCGTTTCCACGAGGCTGGTACAGGATAATAACCCCTAACACAAGAGCTGCTGGACAGAAGCAAGCAGACCCACCCACTGTAACAGGGAGAGAGGCAAGTTTGAACTGCAGTTTGTATCCCCTATAAATGACACCCTGGACATCCAGGCATATTAAATGTCTGGCACTCTGAGAAGTGAGATCTCCGCATCACTGGGAAGAAGCATTGGAAAAGCCTTGCTTGCCTATGAGGGTCATATCCTCTTATGAAATTACATTCCTGCCCTACATTTGGAACTGGAAAACTGAGAGGGACAAAAATAGGATTTTTGTACTCACCGTAAAATTATTTTCTCTGAAGTCCATGGACGGACACAGCTTCCTTATATTCTGGACATTACGGTTATGTTCCGTCTATTAGGAGAGGACTAGGCAGACATGTTAGATATTTAAAAACATGTAACTATAGCAAAGCTGAACAGCCCCACCCAGGGGACGGTCCCTCTGGTCATAACCCCTCACCCTGCACTCATCAGCTCAGTTCGTCAAAAAGCAGTACAACCATAAAAAGGAGGGGTGGGTGCTGTGTCCGTCCATGGACTTCAGAGAAAAGGATTTTACGGTGAGTACAAAAATCCTATTTTCCCTTTTGTCCATGGACGGACACAGCTTCCTTATATTCTTGACATTAGGGACGTCCCCAAGCAGTGTCAAAAAACCAAGGGGTGGGAACAGCAATCAAACAAACTTCACCCCAAAACAAACAGAGGTTCTCAACGGAGGAGTTGCAACCTTAAACAGCCACCTGCAAAACCTTGCGGCCGAAGCAAGCATCCGCAGATGCATGCACGTCAACCTTGTAAAACTTAGTGAAAGTGTGAACGGATGACCAGGTCGCTGCCTTACACACCTGTGAGACAGACGCTTGATGACGGAAAACCCAGGAGGCACCAATGGCCCTGGTCGAATGCGCCGTGACAGGAAAGGAAGGCGCCCGCCCTTTTTGGGCATAAGCCTGAATCACGATCTGTCTGATCCACCGAGAAATGGTGGCCGACGAGACCGCCAGGCCTTTCTTTGGACCAGTCACCGACACAAACAGTGAGTCTGACCTCCGAAACGGAGCCGTAGCAGACAGATACACCCACAGAGCACGTACCACGTCCAAGGAATTTAACGCAACCTCTTTGGGATGCGACGGCCGAGGACACAAGGATGGAGGTACAATGTCCTCATTTAGATGAAAAGCCGAAACCACTTTCGGAAGAAACGAAGGCTGTGGGCGTAGCACCGCTTTATCCTTATGGAGGATCAAGTAGGGGGACTTGCAAGACAAGGCCGCCAACTCAGAAACCCTCCTGACAGATGTAATAGCCACCAGAAAGGCAACTTTCTGAGAGAGTGTCAAAAGAGGAATCTCTCTGATGTTCTCAAAGGGAGCTTTCTGAAGTACTGAGAGCACCAGATTCAAATCCCAAGGAGGTAGTGGTGGTCGAACCGGAGGAGCCAACTGTCGGACACCTTGCACAAACGTACTCACCAGTGAATGAGCCGCCAAGGGTCGTTGAAAGAAAACAGCCAAGGCTGATATCTGCCCCTTAATGGTGCTTAGGGCAAGTTTTTGATCCACCTCACGCTGTAAGAACAGCAGGATCCTGGAAACCGAATATGCCCGTGGACGCCATACCATCTCCTCACACATAGAGATGTAGGCCTTTCACGTGCAACGATAGATCTTCTGAGAAGAAGACTTCCGTGCCCTCAGCATGGTGGAAACTACTGAATCCAACAGGCCTCGGTCCCTCAGAACCTGACTTTCAACAGCCATGCCATTAAAGCCAGCGACTGTGTAAAGCAGGATGAAGTATAGGACCTTTCGACAGAAGGTCCTCTCGCATCGGCAGTCGCCAAGGGACATACGCCACCAGGCGCACTAGGTTGGCGTACCAGGGACGCCAAGGCCAATCTGGGGCAATTAAAATCACCAGAATCCCCTCGGTCTCCACTCTGCGGAGCAGACGAGGAAGAAGTTTCAGTGGGGGAAAGGCATAAATCAGCCGATACTGTCCCCACGGAGCCACCAACGTGTCTGTCGCGTCCGCCCAGGGATCTTTTGACCTGGCCACAAACCTCAATACCTTCCGATTGAGTCGAGAAGCCAGGAGATCCACGTCTGGCGTGCCCCATCTCAGGCAAAGGATTCTAAACACATCCAGGTATAGCAACCGTTCTCCTTGGTCCAGCACCTGGTGACTTAGGTAGTCTGCTTGCCAGTTTTCAACGCCCAGAATGTATATGGCCGATAGATCCGGCACACTCCATTCTGCCCACCGCAGGATGTGAGGGACCTCCGATGCTGCAGCCGAGCTTCTTGTTCCTCCTTGATGGTTGACATACGCCACCGCCGTGGCGTTGTCCGACTGGATCCTGACTGGACGCCCCTGTAGCCTCTGTGACCATGTGGAGAGGCACTGCCTGATCGCCAGAAGTTCCAGCACATTGATCGGCAGGCAGGATTCTTCCTGCGTCCAGCGAGCTTGTGTCGACTGAACACCCCAAACTCCTCCCCAACCGGTCAGGCTGGCGTCCGTCGTGATCACCGTCCAGTGAAAGGGAAGGAACGACTTTCCGGAATGAAGGGCTGGAGATCTCAGCCACCAAACCAGGGAAGACCTGACTAGTTGGCTCACCCGGATTTGACAATCCAGGGACAACGGAGACTTGTCCCACTTGGACAGGATCTCCTTCTGCAAGACTCGAGTGTGGAATTGAGCATACGGTACTGCCTCAAAGGAGGCTACCATGAGACCCAGGACAAAAGCGCAGCAACGACCACCTGCGGGATGCCAACAGCTTCACTGCCGCCTGAAGAGTCTGCCATTTTTTCCATCGGGAGAAATACTCTCGCCTCTGAGGAGTCCAGAATCAAGCCAAGCTCAGGTATTCCAGGCGCTGAGTCGGCACCAACACCGACTTTTGGAGGTTCAGTACCCAACCAAATTCTTGAAGGGTCTCACTGGCAATCGACACATCCTCCTCTAATTCTGAGTCTGAAGCAGCTCTCAGAAGGAGGTCGTCCAGGTAGCCCACGATAGCGATTCCTCGTTGTCTCAGCAAGGCCAGAATCAGAGTGAGCACCTTGGTGAAAACCCTTGGTGCCAATGCCAGACCAAAAGGGTGAGCCACAAATTGGTAGTGATCATCCCCGACTGCAAAGCGCAGAAACCTCTCATGCCTGACATATATGGGGACATGCAAGTACTGTATGCGTCCTTGATGTCCAAGGACGCCAGAAAATCCCCCGGATGGAGTGCAGCGACCACAGAGCGAACTGATTCCATGCTGAACCTTCGTACTTTTACACAGGAGTTGAGGGCCTTGAGGTCCAGGATTGGACGGACCCCGTCCTTCTTTGGGACTACAAACAGATTGTAGTAGAATCCCTGAAACCTTTCCGGCAGCGGCACAGGTACTATCACACCGCGCATCAGCAGGTCCTGCACTGCCCCAAATAGGGTGTTCCGATGAGCTGGAAGAAGATGAAGGTTGGAGGAAAAAAATCTGTTTGGTGGACAAGAAAGAAATTCTATCTTGTACCCTGATGAAACCACTTCGCAAACCCACTGGTCGGAAAGCAGGGAGGCACATCGAGCTGCAAACTCGAGAAGGCGACCCCCCACCCGTGAGTCGGGCGGGGGCAAACCTTCATGCAGTAGCAGATTTGTTCGCAGGCTTGTTTGGCTTGCGAACCCAGGGATGCTTTTGTCCCTCAGCTGGCCCCTTGTCGGCCTGGGAACACTTACATGTGGGTCCAGACTGATGAAAAAAACGCTTCTGAGCGGAAAAGGAGGGCCCTGGCCTACGGCATGGCTCCTTACCTTTTCTGGATTGTGGGAGCAGCGTGCTCTTCCCCCCAGTGAAATACTTAATAATGTCTTCCAGTGAGGCTCCAAATAGCCTCTCTCCCTGGAAGGGCAAATCCGCCAGAGCCTTCTTGGAAGTCTGGTCCGCGGACCAACATTTTAGGCAAATCAGGCGATACAGTACCACAGCAGATACTGAGGCTCTGGAAATCAGGGGAGCTGTATCCAGGGCTGCATTGAAGACATATTTAGGGCCATGCACCAACTGGTCGGCCAGTTCTACGCAAACCGGGGAAAACTGTTTCTTCTCCAACTCCTGGTGCAACAATTTTGCCCATTCAGTAAGTGTCTGTGACACCAGGTCCGCAGCCAATACTGGCCGTCATGCTGACCCCAGCATGGTGAACATGGTACAGGCCACCGCTTCGGACCTCCTATCTGCAGGATCCTTAAATGCAGGGGTCCCCTCTACCGGAATCGTGGTTACCTTGTTTAACCTGGATACTGGGGGGTCCACAACCGGGGGAGATGCCCATTTTTTCAAAAGGCTATCCTCAAAAGGCTAACGGACTGCCATGCGTTTTGGGACCGAAAAAGTCCTCTGTGGTGGTTCCCATTCTTTGTCTATAAACTTATCAAAATAAGTTACATAAGGAAACACCTTATTAGTGTGGGTCCGCTTGTGGGACCCAAAAGTGACCGACACCTCAGTAGATGCCCCAGCCGCATCCTCCAGCTTGAGGGTTTTCCGCACTGCAGTGATAAGTGCTCCAACAAGCACCTTCTCCTGCGCTGACCCGGACACAGAGTCTTCCTCACTGTCCGAATGGTCCTGGTCCACATACTCTGACTCTTTAGAACAGGGGCCCCGTGTCACAGCCAGTCCCGAGTCTGAGTCAGAGCTTTCCTCAGAAGATGGTGGGGGAGGGGGCATTTTTTACCCCCCTTTCGCCCGCACACCGCCTCCACCCTGGCAACAAAAGATTCCAGGACCGCCGACAAAGCGTCCATAGGGGCACCGGTTGCTAACACCGGAATGTCTGGGGAAGAAGCACCAGCTTCTGACGCCATGCTGACCCACTCACCTGACAGCCACTCAGGGACTAAGTCAAGGTCCAAAAAAAGGCCCACCCTCCTAGCTGCTACAGACCGAGGGGTATTCCCAGAGGACTCACCGCCCTGACCCAGGCACTGCTCAGCGCTGCGGTCCGCTCTAACTCCTGCACAGTGTGTGCCTGAGGTGTCTCTGAGGTGATCTGTGCCGTTCGTGCCGTTCATAATGACAAAACCAGTGCTAGAGGCCAAAAACAATGTTAAAGACACAAAAAGATGGCCGCCGTCTGCCTCAGAAAAAAAGAGCGTGGGCTACAAGAAAATTGCCGCCCGCTGTATGAGCAATAGAAACAGCGCGGCTACAAGAAAATTGCCGCCAGCTGTATTAGCATTAGGAACAGCGCGGCTACAAGAAAATCACGTCGGCGCATCCAAAATGGCGCCAATCGTTCTGAGGGAAAAATAAAAGGCCGCAAAAACACTGGGCATCTGTGCGGAGGCCCACCACAAGGCAGAGCACCCACACTAGAGCGGACCTGGACACACCGCGCAGCCCTCAGCCAGGACCCGGAGCCCCCCCTCAGGGACCCCCCTGGTGGGGTACACAGCAGGCCCAGCAATGCATGGGGAGGAGGGATGGACGGGGAGAGAGGAAAGGGAGGGCGAGAGACCCCATAATCGACCACCCCAGGAAAGCCCAGCTGTTCCATCCTGCCAAGACAAAAGGAATCTTACTTTCCCGTCCCTGCGAGGACTGCCGGATGCGTTCCTGACAGACCCATCACCGAGCAGTACAGAGTGGCTGTCGTCAATGACCCACTGTGACTCGGACAGCAGTATCCCGGTCATATGTGAGACCCGGAGCATATAGCTCACCGGCCACCCCTGGAGCAAACGGGGTATGTCGTGGCCGACCCAGCGCGTAGCTAAAGGCCTGCTCACGCTCGATGGCTGGACTGTGGAGACTATATTATCCAGCCTGTCACCCAGCTGGCAGTTAATAGTAGATCTCAGGATCAAAAAGTAAAAACAAAAATAAAAATAAAAAAGTTCTCCAGGACCAATGGGTCCCTAGGGAGCCAGGTTCTTCTCCTACACTAGGCAGAAAAAAACTGAGCTGAGCTGCTGAGTGCAGGGTGAGGGGTTATGACCAGCGGAACCACCCCTTGGGCGGGGCTGTTCAGCTTTGCTATAGTTACAGTACATGTTTTTAAATATCTAACATGTCTGCCTAGTCCTCTCCTAATAGACGGAACATAACCCTAATGTCCAGAATATAAGGAAGCTGTGTCCGTCCATGGACGAAAGAGAAATAAATGTTTCCTAAGCTCATTTGAAGAAATCCTACAGGTAGAGACATGAGCCCTCTTTTTCTGGGACAGAAGATAATTCTTAGCCCCGTTTAATCTCCTTGATGAGCTTATCAAAGGAGGTATCAAGCAGATATTCACCTTCAAAGGTTAACCATTCAAGAAGCTTTTTTGCATGGGAATTCAGGTGCCCAGCATTTAAGTCAAATAATCCTTCACATTTAGATGGAGAGAAGACTAATCCTGGGGATCTGAGAAAATGTTGCAGAAGCTTAAGTCCTAGATAAAAAGTCTAACTGACTGTGGGTGGAACTAAGATCTCATGCTATGCATTTAGTACAGAAAGACGGTCAGGAACCTCGTGCAATTGCAGGTTTCATGGCAGGGTCTGCCAACGAAAAGAGAGTTTCAAAGATGACCTCTACTTTTTGTCTACCTGGTCCTTGAATCATGATTATCCTACATGGGCAAAGTAAAAAAACAACAGCAAATGGAAGGATGCTCACTGGCCCCCACACACCCCAAGGGGATTTAGAAGATAAAAAAATAGACCCAATTGAATGGAGGCAGTGGTACTTGTTGGAGACTCTGTTTTCACAAGGCTCTGCAACTTACAATACCACACAGTTGGTGGCACAACATGCAAGTAGCCTGCACATTGTGTATAAATAAGGGTACAATACATAGGGTTTACATCTACTTTAACTTCTCTATGTAGTCCATCCTTTTACATAACATAATATAGCTGAGAGGGCCCAAGGAAAAAAACAAAAACAAAAAAACAATTATAATCATAGTGATGTCATGGATTCTTAGGATACTCAGCCTATTTATGAGATGTATGATTTGCTGAAGGGGAACCCACAGGCACACATTAACAGTAATGGAGAGCTTTCTTTATGTAAATAAATACTTATTTATTATGGTCATCAGCTTTATCTAGTGGCCATAATGTGGTATTTTCTTGATTCATGTTATTCTTGGACATGAAGAACATCCGACCTAAAGAGAAAATAGCCTAGTAACATTCGATTTTGCTGGCATTCACACAGAACAAATGTTTCACAGTGCAAATAGCTCTAAAAATTTATTATAAATACACCCCATAGTTTGTTTTATACTTTCATGCATTGTTGAAAGGGAGTATCAAATGATAGCAACTGAAACACTGTAAAGCAAAGTGCACTTGCCACATTCTCGTTCTATAACACATGTTGTCAAGGAGTACCAAATCCTCTCATGTCATTGTTCTGTGCGTCAGTGGCCATACTTATGACATATACTGTATGCTTTGGCTGTTGATAAAGTACGTGAGATTGGGGGCCTATGATCTTATTTGTAAAGGGAAGAGGGAATAGTTGAATGCTAAATTCATCCATCCAATTTATTACATGAAGATTAAAGAGTGGTAAAATTAGCTTGGAAATGATAGATCTTTGAGTGATCTAAACATGATAAAAAGCAACTCCATGCTCTGTCATACTGCATTACATTGATTTTGTTTAGTAGTAGCGCAGGGAATTTAAAATATAGTCCTTTCCCCTGATACAACACAAGCACCACAAACACTTCCTATATAAAAACATCAGGGGGGTTACAAAGAGTGTACAGCCATTCGCTTTCCTGTTTTGATCCTACGGAGGAAGTTGCCATAGTGATTCTTTATGCTTTGCTTGAGGTACACTGTTAAAAGGAATCCAATGATGCTTCACCTAAATAGCTCTTGAAATATTATAACAAATCAATGTAATGAGCAAGGGAAGTAGAGGCACATGTTACAAGAGAGAAAACACTCACTTACATCAAACACCACTGCCAGGAATAAAAAACAGTCCACATACTTTCTTTATCCATGTATCTATCTATCTAGAAGGGGCGTTCAAGTCAAACCTGGAGTTTTTAGTTTATATGTGTAGCGGACACCCCAATAATTGGGGGTCGCTATGCTTAAATTTAGGGGGTAGCCTGAGCCCATAGTTGGATTCAGACTGTTGAATTCTTCAAAAACTGGCTTCTGCTTTGAGGTAATGTTGCCTGGCAGTACAGTTCCCTGTGGCCTGTGGGTGGCACTGTCGCCCCAGGTTCAGGTTGAATCACAGGTAGCGTTGCAACGCCATTGGGTGTCCTCTCTCGGCAGCTGTGCAGTGGGCGTGGTCTACCCGATGTGCATGCTGGGACAGACGCCATTATTCGGGAGCAGTTCGTGCCTCCCGGCCCTCCAGGCCAGGGGTGCGTGTGTGTACAAGCCCCAGGCACCTTTAGCCTGATGCTGCATCGCTGTAAGTAGGCCCAGCACCTTTGGCTGGGGTCGACACCCAAAGAGGAATCCCAGGGTACCCAAGTGAGGGGTGACCCACTCTGAAGGAGAGGCAACCAGGGGAGGATCTAACCAAGGGGATCGGTGAGAGAAGTCACTGTCTCGGGAGAGGCCTGGTTACCTATCGGAGGGAAGGATTCCGTAGTCCGCCACAAGCCTAGTAGCGTGCCCTATTGGCACCTAAGGACTCAAGTGATACAAGACTGGGAAGTTCGGGACTTAGAGATTGTCTCCTGATCGTATCCCTAGGAAACCACAAGGGAATGTTCCGCGGCTCCACACCGGCTGCTAGGACTGCTCTTAGGGGGACTATCCGGGTGAGCAAAACCCACTCAGGCCTGAGTGGCGACGAGTGATATATAAGTGCCGCGTGCCTGAACCTGCCTCCCTGTTCACTCCTCTTTATCTCCAACTTTTCCTGTCAAGTTCTTAACTAATGCAAAATAAACCTTTTTATTGGGTTTGATACTGTCTGGACATTGGCCTTCCTTAAGAGAGAGAATAGACTTCTTACTACACTCTAAGGTGAAGAACCAACGAAAAGAGGTAACTCGCTGCAAGACCCAAAAATAGATAACACCGTTCACCCTCTTAAACAAGCAGGACACTGGGCATGTGGCATGGTGTGACCCACCTGCTAGCGGAGGTAAGTAGGAAAGGGATCCGTGTGCTACATATAATAAAAGAACAAATTTCAAGGAGTGGAAACTGCATTTATTTTTCGACATACACCACTGCTACATTTATACACTTATCCCAGCGTTTAACTAATGCCTGGAAAACTTTGCCATAGAAAGATTTGTACGCCTGAACCACCCTAGGATGGCCTACTTTACTTAGTCATCAGTGCAACATAGGGAAATTTGTCTCTTGTCCAATTTCACAACAGCATTGCATTGATTATCCAGGATTAGGCGTTCCACGCACTGAATGTTCACTAGAATGACTGCTGTGGTCTGGGAACCACCACAGCCAGGATCGTCACTGACGGACATACGGCCTTCTTTGAAATGTTTACACCATTAAAATGTACTGCTGTGGCTCATCAGTGTACTGTGCTTGAAGTCCTCTGTAGATATCTGCGGGTTTTACACCTTCATTCACAAGAAACTTTATCACCACATGCTGTTCCATGCACACACTAACACTGTTGTCTTAATTAACTGTTATCTTAATTAACTGTTATCTTAATTAACGGTCTGTGAACTGGCCCACAATATGTATGCCGCCCATCAGTAATAGGGCATACTTGCCACTTACTACTGCTAGCATCCCTTTTTACACCTGTAAAATTAAAAGTCCCGGTTTGAACGCCCTCTCATATCTCTGTATCTGTTAATCGATAGTTCATTCTTTACTCAGTGTTTAATGCATAACTCCATACAATTTTATTTTTTCGTTTGGGAAATAAAAGGAATGTATTCGAGTTTTTGTTGGGTTTTTATTACAGTGTGTATTCCCATTGGATAGATTTGGACATGAGGACCTTTGGCCCAGGAGAAAAAGTGAGTTGTCACCTAAAGAGGGGTAGAGTGGGCACCTTTCCAGATAACAAGGATAACTTGCCACAAATTTGTGGCAGTGTTGAAGTCTGGTAATTTTTTTTTTTTTTTATAAATCTTTTTTATTGAATTTTTATAAAACATACACACAATTTGCCCACATCTAGGCACAACAGCTGCCCATGCAGGGGCCATTACCCTGTGTCGGCATCAGACCGTCACAGGGCGACAAATAACAAAAAAACTTAACTTAGTCTATACTACAACCCCAAGCTTGGGGAGAGGGTTCATTCAATATACATCATGCTTCAAAGTGTTATTGTTAGAGGAAGGTAGCCTGGAGACATTTTTTGGGTTAATAATCGATATTTCGAAGATACAATATAAGTCTAGACCGTGGTCACTGTATCACTTGCCGTGCTTCTGTCATCTAACCAACAGTTCCATACCTTTTCAAATTTGTGCGGACAACCTCTAGACAAGTACGTGGCTCTATATAGGGGCAAACTGGCATTAATTAAGTTTTTCCAAAATTTAACAGAGGGGGGAGATGATTTTTTCCAATTCATTGTAATGGCTTTGCATGCATAGTACAATAGTAGGGATATGAGTGTTTTTCTGACTCTGAGTATTGGCAGTTGGTCAACCAGTCCTAGCAAACAGTGTATGGGCTCGCATGGGACGCAAGTCCCGGTGGCTTTATTGATCACCCGTATCACTTCACTCCAATACTGTACAATTGCTGGGCAAGCCCAGAAAATATGGAAGAAACCCCCTGGCCGGTAGGAGCAGCGCCAGCACTCCGGAGAATGCTCCGGTGACATCTGGTGCAGCCTGTGAGGTGTGTAGTGAGCCCTATGGACAATTTTATATTGGACTAATTTGTCCCGTGCTGAGATCAGAGGGGAGAAGGGATAATCCCAAACCTCCCTCCAGTCGTCCGCGTCCAGCCCCGGTATGTCCTCCACCCATTTCCTGCGGAGGGAAGACAGCTCGGGGATAGCAGCAACCAGCAGGGATCCATAAATCTGAGACGCGGGGTTTTCCAGGTCTTTCACCCGGATAGTAGATTCCAACTCTGAGTATGCCAGTTCGACCGGCCTGCCCAAAAATTGGCACCTGAAGGCATGTGCGAAGTCTGGTAATTTGTTGCACATTTTCACTGGCAAGTTGTACACTTGCAGAGCACCTAAAGCACACATTCTAGTTGACAATTTTCCAATTTGTAGCAAATTCTCTAACAAGAGCAAAGTTTCAGTGGTGAGTCTACAGCAAGAGCTCTGCAAGTCTACAGCATGAAAATTCAACCACAGTGACCCCTGTGGTGGGATGACTATTGCACAACATAACTAATCCAGAACTTGCAGCAGACTTGCAGAATGTTTGCAAAGAAAGTTGATTTGCAGTCATGCAAAGCGGACTTGCTGCAATTGTGCAACAAATTTGTGAAGCCTGGCAAGTCTAGCAATAGCTTAGCAAGTCATTTTCAAACGTGCAGCACAAGTGCTTGCTGTCTGGGTTCTTAATTGGGTGAGAAATATAATTGGTGAAGTTTTCTCTTACCAAAGTTTCTAACCCTTCCCAAATCTATCTATCTATCTATCTATCTATCTATCTATCTATCTATCTATCTATCTATCTATCTATCTATCTATCTATCTATCTATCTATCTATCTATCTATCTATCTATCTATCCAACCATCCATCTATCATTCCTGCTTAATGAATACATTTCATGGTTACCTGGATTTGCTTGTACACATGTTTGTCTGTTGAAAGTGTGATTGTATCCATTTTACTTACCTGGGTTTACTGAAATACTACCATATTTCTATTTATACAGATTGCATCAGACATTTCATGTATAGCAGTCACAAACACAACATTTTACCTAATGGAAAATCTAATTTAGGAACACTAAATGTGCTTAGGCGTGGAACAAATTTGTCCAAGTGTCCACCCCCCATGTAATCAGATTCTGATGTTCTGAAACCATTAGTTTTGATTAGCAGATAGGTTCAAACACAGTAAATGGAGCTTGTTGATACTTTACACAAGTGGAAAGCAAACAAGGAATTAAAAAGAGAATTTGATTGCGTGTGAGCAACAAGAATTGGTCTGCTTTGGGGGGTCAAAACTTGACTGCACACAAGTTAATTAGTTACTGGTCCCAAAATAAAGAACTTCAGTGTTGGGTTAGTGACAGTTTCTTTTACTGAGGTTGCAAATTACATACACCATAAACTGAAGGCCAAAATGAGTAAAGCAACCACCAGGGTAGAACAGTTGTAAGGACAAAAATGCAGGTGCCCTGTTGGCAGGACCTCCAGAACACAGAATGGCCTTCACCACAGTCACTTGCAACCTACAAACACTAAAGTAAAATACAACTTTCAGAGATATAGCGCTCCAGGTGGCAATCCCAAGATAACACCTACCCCGTATTTCAGTAAAGGGTGCTGGCTCAGCATGCACAGTCAATGAAAGTAAGAGAGTCTGGACGGGCTGCAATCACCTTTATTGAAATAAAATACAGTCCATGCAGTAGATAGAGGTACAGGAATCAGTTGTAGCTAATGCGTTTTACACCCTCACTGCTGCTTAGTCATAGCTAAAGGAACACCACACTCAGATCACAAATATATACACATCCTAAACGTGATCATGTGTGGACCATAGAACACATATGGAGGTGATTAAAGCAGTCAAGGTAATCAAATTAACCCATTAAATAGTATATCAATGCATCATAAAACTTCTACTGAATCACACCCCATTCCAACTTATTCTAATGAAGAAAAACAGATAAAACAATTGTCTATATCAAACTGGCATATAAGAAACATAAAACAATAAAACAAGAGCATAAAGTACATGTTCATAATGTTGCAGATATTTATAGGGAAGTGTCAAATTATACATATTTTATTATATCACAGTAACTCGTGAAAAAACGGGGTAAGGGGGAGGGTTTTCTATCCATCTTCCCACACACAGGCATGCGCGTATACACATGTGCACAAAAAAACATGTGTCCAGGACACGTCAAAAAATCTTATTGAGGAGGGGAGAGCCTCCCCAACAAAATTAGGCAATACCCCAGGAAATCATGCAACAAAAAACAAAAAAGGACTCTAAATATTCAAAAGGATATTAATATCATAGGAAAACAAAGAAAAACAGGAGAAAATTAAAAATCAAAAGGAAGAACAAGAAAGGACCAGGCGAGATAACTATATCACCAGATGCCACCTTACTGGGAACACTAGGATAAGGCTAGGATAGGACATGTCAAACCCCTGGAGGCCCCCTACATGACCGCATGCATTATTATGAAGCGTGCTGATCAAATACGCTTCAAATACAGGACTATCCTAAACATATATACTAAGCCACTGAGATACTATCACTCATAATAGTGAGACACATCCCATTCAAAATTCAAGCCTGCATAGGATTCTGAACGTATCCCCGCCCCTAGCAGGTGACAGAATATTTTCAATCTCTTGTATCACAAGGCTAGATACATTTTTGTTATGATGCTTGTTCCAATGTTTAGCTACATTGGTGGCATGGTTTTTTCTATGTCATATACCTGTAGGTGGTCATGGAGACGATCCCTCAATCAGCGGGTCATCCGACCCACATATTGGATATGACAAGACTCACAGGTAATGACATTGATCAAGTACCTAGTATTACAATTAATAAAAGATGGAATTTTAAACGCCTTGCCAGTGGTGACCAAATGGATCATATCACCTCTTTTGATATTAGAGCAATATTGCCCCACATCTAAACGTGCCTTTAAATTGTAGCCAGTGTGGATGTGATCTAGTACTAGCATATAAACTGGGTGATAGGACCCGACCTAGGGAGGGGGCTCTACGGGAGACCTAACCCCTTTTGATAGTGTCATAAACTGGTGCGACCAGAAATGTGTGGACTGCAGTAGGGAAGACCAAAACGCATGTAAAGTAATAATAGTAAGATTTATTAAAAGGATAAGTCATAAACAATAAAGCAAACCAGAAAACAACCAAGGTGACACACAATAATAACTCTCTAAACCAAACATGAATACAGGAGTAAGATATATCCATAAACATAATCAAGCCTGGGTCATACACGACAATCAGATAGAACAGGGAGCAGGATGGGACAGGGAGAGGACAACAGGAGGAAGGGATAAGCCTGCAAGACAGGGGTCCAGGGATGGATGCAGGGTTCAGGAACACAGGACACAAGGTACAGGTACAGGTACAGGATTCAAGGAATACTGGTCACAAGGTACGGGTACAGGATTCAGGAATACAGGTTAGGGCTCAAGGAAAATACCAAGGCAAATGTGTGAGCATCTGCCGGGTATAAATACACACCTCCTGCAAACAGTCTCAGGTGACTCCTGATTGCAGTTGATGATGTCGGCTCTAGACTGCCGTGAGACACCCGCCGGTGGACACCAGTACTGCGGCCCAAAGATCTGACAGCGCCACCAGGTGAAACCTTTCCTGACAGTACCCCCCCTCGAAGGAGCGACCTCCGGATGCTTCAACTAGTCGCAGGTCTAAAAGGTCCATGGCATCAAGCAGGGCAGCAGGCAGAGGCACATCCATCTGTGAAGCGGCCTGAGGCACATCACGCTGGGCAGCAGCACATCGAGCTGGGCAGCAGGTAGCGGCACATCAAGCTGGGCAGCGGGCAAAGGCACATCAAGCTGGGACGCAGGCAGAGGCAAATCAAGCTGGGCAGCGGGAAGTGGCACATCAAGCTGGACAGTGGGAAGTGGCACATCAAGCTGGGCAGTGGGCAAAGGCACATCAAGCTGGGCAGCGAGCAGAGGCACATCAAGCTGGGCAACGGGCAGAGGCACATCAATCTGGACATCGGGCAACGGGTCATCTGACTGGAGAGCAAGCGCTGGAACATCTTGTCGAACAGCGGGCACAGGATCATCAGGCCAGATATTGGGCATCGGATCATCAGACAGGACAGCAGGCATTGGAACATCAGGCCAGGCAGCGGGCACTGGAACAGCAGGCCGGACAACGGGCACTGGAACATCAGGCCGGACAACGGTCACTGGAACATCAGGCCAGGCATCAGGAACTGGATCATCGAGCTGGGCATCAGGCATTGGGTCATCAGATTGGACAACAGACACTGGAGCGACAGACTAAACAGCGGGTACAGGGACAAAAGGCTGGGCAGTGAGCTGGGCATCAGGAATCGATTCAGCAAGCACCGTATCAGCAGGCTGAGTAATGGGCACTGGCTCAACAGGCTGGGTAACAGGCACGGGCCCAGTAGGCTGGGTAACGGGCACTGGCTCAGCAAAAGCTGGGTGACGGGCATCGGCACAGCAGGCTGGGTGACGGGCACTGGCTCAACAGGCTGTGTGACGGGCAGCGGCTCAGTAGGCCGGGTAATGGTCACTGGCTCAACAGGCTGTGTAATGGGCATTGGCTCAACAGGCCAGGTAACGAGCAGCGGCTCAACAGGCTGGGTAATGGTCACTGGCTCAACAGGCTGGGTAATGGGCACTGGCATATCAGGCTGGAAAACGGGCCCCGGCACATCAGGCTGGGAAACAGGCACCGACTCAGCAGGCTGAGCCTTGGGCACGGGAACTTCAGGCTGGACCATGGGCACCGGAACTTCAGACTGGACTAGGGTACCGGAACTTCAGGCTGGATCGTGGGCACCGGAACTTTAGGCCAGACAGCAGGCAGAAGGTGGGCAGGGTTAGTTCGGTCATCAGGTTTAGGAGCATCAAAGGCTAGCCTGACCCCATTGGCAATGATGGAGGCAGGTTGGAGCTGATCGGCTGGCGTGCAGACAGACTGGAGCAGATCGGCTGGCATGGAGGCAGACTGGAGCAGATCAGCTGGTCCAAGCGCTCATTGAGAGACCCAATGCCTGCAACAATGGGTCTACCTGTCAGGGGATTTAACCCCTTATGAACCTTGGGGAGATGATGGAACACAGGCATAACTGGAAACTCTGGAATAAACATATCTCTCTCATAAATTTGCTCACATCAAGCAGCATCCTAAACTAATCAAAGTGCTGGTAGGGAAAAAATGTAATCCTTTTGATAACAAATTATTTTCTGGTTCACTCAAAGGTCGCTGAGACCAATTTAGAAGGTTGGATATACAACTTTGCTCACTGACTGCTTGTCTTTAAGTTTTGTCACCTTTGATGCACTCTTTACTCTTTATTGCACGGGGAGAGCCGAGAACTGTTAGTAACTGTTCGTATGCCAGGGCTGAAGAATCATTATGACCCGACTTGCTCTTTTTGTAGAAGCAGTACCTCTCCACCTATGTCAGAGTCAGAGCTTCAACTCTCCAATCAGCAGGAAGCATGTGATTTGCTGATTGGACAGCTCTAGTTCTGACCCAGCAGGTGGAGTGTTTGACATCTGCAGATTGACAACTGCTTCCACACAGAGAGCAACAATACTTCTCTGCAGGATGCTTGCAGCGGACAGACTTTTCTGCTAAGTCTCTGTTGCTTTCTAAAGAAAACCAACTGTAATGCCGCGTACACACGGCCGTTTTAAATGTCATTGAAAAAAATTTTTTTTTTCGACGTGATTCTTCTCAAGCCTGCTTTGCTTACACACTATCGTGAAAAAAAAAATGCTCGAGCAAAGCGCGGTGACGTACAACACGTACAACGGCACTATAAAGGGGAAGTTCCATTCGGATGGCGCCACCCTTTGGGCTGCTTTTGCTGATCCTCATGTTAGTAAAGTTTGGTGAGAGACGATTCGCTCTTTTCAGCCTCGTGCTCTTCAGTCCTTTACAGCGTGACGAATGTGCTATCTCCCGTCTCATAACTTGCTTCTGAGCATGCGTATTTTTTTCACGTCGTTAAAGCCTACACACGGGCGTTTTACACGACGAGAAAAACAACGAGAAAAAATAGAGCATGTTCAAAATTTTTAATGGCCATTTTTCACGTCGCGAAAAATGCTCTGGAGCCTCGTTTTTAATGACCAATTTAAAAATGGCATTTTTCTCGTCATGAATGTGTACGCGGCATAAGACTTTCCATATCTTTTGTTATGATGCACCTGAAATGTATTTAGCAGATTTTTAGGTGCACTTTTAAGAGGCCACTTAGTACACGGCTGAACTGTTTGAGGGGCAATGCACCACAGTACTACATATTAAAATGCATATATACAAATATTTGGACTATGCTTGTCTGATTTGCGTTGCCCACATTCATGCATTATTCACAAAGCATTGTGAGCACTATGCCACTTGCAATCCCTCAATTTATTGGGTCTTTGTTACATTTAGCAGTGAAAGACACGAAAGTGAAAAGCCACCAAACCACAGTGTGCACAAAAGTCTGTTCACATGCTAAATTTAAATAAAGGTATGCTAGAAACACACACATGCAACCCAGCTGTATAAGAGACACTACAGTTCAAGAAGAAAAAATTGCCCTCAAGGAACGACAATGGTTATTGCCAATCTACAAATGATGGTCTTATCAGAGCAGCCAATGCTTGGCTATCAGTGTACCCTGAGCTGGATAAGCTACTTTTCCCTGCAGGCTGAGATTAATTTCTGATTTTGCAATTATTTTCTCTAGAAGTCTCCATTACATCTCTTGAACTCTGTCTAACCCTTATGTGCTTTAGAAACCTGTGCCATACTCAGCAACACCGCATCTAATACCCCACTATTATACCTGCATATCAATGAGACTGTAAACATGTCAATCATTCCAATGTATAAAACAAGTGTTTCCATAGTTACAAGGTAGTCAAATTTGAATATTTTGTCAGTTTAAGTAAAACAGACTATAGAAATTAAAACTTTATAGTTAATAACATTTAATTACAAAAGGGCTTGTGTAAAAATTATATATATTAATGTACTGTATACTTTATTAACCTCTTGCCTATCGTATAACTTACAAATATGATGGCTAGGTGGCTCGGCTGTGCCAGACCACGTACCTAGTTCAGGATCTGACACTTCCGGGTAGGGGGCAAACGCGCGTACCGCTGGTGACCCGGCCGTATTGTGATTAAACACAGCAGATGTCAATCACCAGGTGTCGGCCAATGGATTTCCGCTGGTACCCCACGATCATCATAAATGTACACAGGACAGAGCCCTGCCTATGTAAACAAGGCAGAGCCCAGTCCTGTCAGTGGAGAAGTAATAGATTTTCTTTCCCCGCAAAGCAGGGAATAAAATCCATTACTTTCCATAGTAAAAGCACCTCACACAGTACACCAAAACACTGCCTAGGCACACATTTAACCCTTTGATCGCCCCTGATGTTTAACCTTTTCCCAGCCAGTGTCATTAGTACAATGTCAGTGCCTATTTTTAGCACTGATCACTGTATTAGTGTCACTGGTTCCCAAAAAGCCTCATGTGTTAGTGTCCGAACATCCACCGCAATATTACAGTCCCGCTATAAGTTGCTGATCGCTGCCATTAGTAGTAAAATAAATAAATAAACATCCCAGCATATATCCCATAGTTTGTAGACTCTATAACTTTTGCACAAAGCAATCAATATATATACTTAGGGCTAGTTTACACTTGCTCCAAACATGGCTTCAGACACGCTTTGTTAAAGCTCTCTGAACGCCAGTCAAAGCTCCTGTTACTAAATAAAGTGTTTAGCTTACAGTCCTGTTTACACCTTGCTTTTGCTTGGTGCTTTGGTGGGGCTTCAATGAGGCTTTGGTGGAGCTTCGATGGGGCATTGAGGAAGCTTTGGTAGGGCTTTAGTGGGGCTGCAAGCGAGCTTTGCCATAGACTTCTATAGGGGCTTTGAAAACGCTTTGCACAACTAAAGCGACATGGAGTATCATTTTTAAAGCGAAGCCGAAGCAAAGCAAAGCAAAGCCAAAGCAAGGTGTAAACAGGACTGTAAGCTAACCATTTTATTTAGTGACAGGGGCTTTGACTGGTGTTCAGAGAGCTTTAACAAAGCGTGTCCGAAGCCTTGTTTTGAAGAAAGTGTAAACTAGCCGTTAATGTGTGTTGAAGCCGAAGCAAGTGTAAATAAGCCCCTAATAAGATTTTTTTTTTAACATGTAGCAAAATACATTTATCAAGAAATTCAATTTTTTTTAATGTTTTATTGTATATGTTTTATAGCAAAAAGTAAAAAATATTTTTTTTTTAAAAATTGTCAGTCTTTTTTTGTTTATAGATCAAAAATTAAAAAACGCAGTGGTGATTTTAAATACCTCCAAAAGAAAGCTCTATTTGTGGGAAAAAATTACATACATTTTATTTGGGTACAGTGTCGCATGACTGGGCAATTGTCAGTTAAAGTAATGCAGTGACGCATCACAAACAATGGCCTGGTCATCAAGGGGGTAAATCTTCCGGAGGTCAAGTGGTTAAAGTATATTTAAATCTTTTTCTTTTTTCACTTTGGATAGCTTAGGGAATAGTTAAAGGACAATTTCTCTTTAGGTGAAGATGCCCTTTAAATGTACCCCCACCACTGCCAGTGTAGCATGCACACAATACTTATCTTTATCTTTGCTCCTAACTTCTCACTATATGGCTTTTACTGGCATCACACAGCACACAGAAAACCATGCCTCGTCCTGTGCCTAATGTGCATGCATGCTGTGTCCCTGTTCATTTCTATGGATGATCTGTACTCTGTTAGATGGCTGGGAACATAATTTCCAACCATTTGTAGGAATGAATGGGACAGTGGTATGCATGTGCAACAGGTAGGGGGCCCAGACAGGATATTTTTTTTTTAGGCTGGTACTAGGCAGGGCATTACAGTGAAGAACTCAGGAATGAGGATCAATAAATATTTTGGGGTGTGGGCTACACTAAATTGGGGTGAGAAGTATATTTAAAGAACAGCTTCCCTAAAAGTGAAGAAGTCCTTTAAAACTCCTGCCAAGGATTTTTTTGCCAATTATGTGCCTTTGGAGATGTGTATCTTCTCTTCCTCTTCTGTAAATACAGAAAGTGAAAGAAGTCTCTCCAAAGTGAGGTCAATTCCCTCTTAAACATTCGGTACCAGAACAAGTGTCCTCGTGGAAGATTTCTTCTCTATTCCTGTTTTGGCAACAACTCAAAATTTGGGATTTTTTGGATTTTCAGTCCCAGTGACAAATAGAAGGGTGAACTTCCCCACAGACAGCAATTAAAACTTTTCAACCAATCTAACCCTTCACCCCTTTATCCAAAACTGAAAAAAGGGCTTTCGATACACCTTAAAAAAGGTGGTGCAAGGATTCTTGTCTGCCTTCTTTGGAATTTTATCTTCTGTACAGAGTATGATGGTGAGGTAAATAAAAAGGGCTTATAGGTAATTACACATAACACCATTTAAAAATACATTCAGCAGCTGATACCTATGGGGTCATCCATACATTAAGTCAAAGCATCTATTGGTTGAACTGGGTGGACTTGTGTCTTTTTTCAACCACACTAACTATGTAATTATAAGGAAAAATGTACCCCCCCCCCCCCAATAAGATTCATCAAAAACGTTGACACAAGTGCCCCTCCTCCACAACCACCAACGTGACATAAAAAATGATATGATCCTTCCAATCCACAAACAAATAAAAATGCTTTAGAAGGCACTTCTCATTGTTTTACTAAGGTCAAACACTTAGGAGTATTTTCTAGCTCACTAACTAAACATCCCAATACGATAACAAAGCCACATTCATTTTCTACAGATTGCTGACCTAATTTTTGAGGACATTATGCTTCCTAATGGAAGCCAAGATGTAGAACAAGGTTTTAAAAGCCTATATTTCCCATCGTACTTTTTGTATACAACAGGACACCAGTACAAGTATTTTCAAGCAGTAAATTTACTTGCAGGGCAACCATTGTTATAAAAAAGGGTTAAACAGCAAGACAGAAATGTATTAGCATCATCATGTAATGTTCCATTGGTTTATCTTAATTGTTCTGTTGCAAAACCCAACTAATCTTCATTCTGTGTGCAGCCATCCGGGGAACTAGATAAATAAGAGCCTACATTGGCTGACTTTTTTTTCCATTTAAGCAGGTTTTGCAATCCTATAAAGAATCTATGAAACTACAAACCCTCTTGAATCAGATCAACTGCAAGTCAGAAGGAAGTTACAGGTTATTTGCACCTGTCAATAAATTGTTATTGATCTCAGAAGTGTCTCAAATTCATATCAAACAAATGCTGTTGACACAAGCCCAAAGCACAAACAGGCCCCAAATATTTTGTATTATTCAGCCCTGGCGAAAAGTTTTGAGAATAATACAAATATTAATTTTCACAAAGTCTGCTGCCTCAGTTTTTATAATAGCAATTGTAGCGATACCCCCTAGAGGGCTGCTGATTATAATTTTGGGTTCTGCCGTTACCCCACCTTTCACCGTAGTAGATACTCATGCCTCGTACACACGGCCGAGTTTCTCGTCCAAAACCGGCAAGAAAAGTGCCGCGAGAGCTTTATTGTCGAGAAAAACGTTTGTGTGTATGGTTTTACGACGAGAAACCTGCCGTGAATCTCGACGAGAAAATAGAGAACCTGCTCTCTATTTTCTCGTCAGGATTCAAGATTTCCTCGTCGTGTTTCTCGTCGGCCTGTTTTGTGACGAGAAAATGGTTCGTGTGTATGCTTTTACGACTCTTCCAAAAGCGCGCATGCTCAGAATCAAGTATGAGACGGGAGCGCATCTTCTGCTAAATCAAGCCTTCGTAATGGAGATAGCACATTTGTCACGCTGTAAATTATTGCATCGTTTAAATGTTGTGCATTGAAATCTTCTTTAGAATGTTACATTAATCTAAACGAATGAACTTGTTTTGCTGCTGATATTCACACATATGACTATCTTTTTTAAAGCTTTTTCATGCTGCTCTTAATTAGATTTCGGTGTATTATATCGTGCAAGATCTTCTGAATATTTTAATGTTTTATATTTTTGAAACAGATGTTAATTGTAATTTGTCAATGTTTTGATAGTGATCTCCCATTGTATATTTGAATTTTTTTTGTGTCAAGTTTACACCCTATATTTTTTAAAGAATTTTTTTTATTTATTTGGGGTTATCTGTCCCTTTTTTTTGGTGTCAAATGTATCTGTATTTGAAAAAATAAACATAGTCAAGTATGAACTTAAACCAAAAAAACATTTATTCATGTTTTTACCAAAATAAAGAGAAGGCAGCGCTGGAGAACCTGCTGCCATTTGTGCATCCCAGGGACCCCAGAGCACACATCAACCCTGTGTGGACAAAAATTGGGAGCTTGAGAAGGCCAACAGTTCTGAGCACAATCTGATGCTGGCCTCCCAGAGGTCAGGAACAGCAGCAGGTGATATATATGTCCCAAGTGTGTGGTACTACAACAGGCTGCCTTCTGTCCGACCACAATGAAGCAAGGCCATCACTTCCTTGTCTTCTTGGCAGCCTTCCCTGCAGCCTTCCCTGAAGCCTTCCCTGCAGCCTTCCTTCTTCGTGTGGCTGGAGGCTGGGCCACTGGAGGGGTACTCCTGTCAGGAGGAGGAGGAGGTGGAGGAGAAGGGGGTGGCGCAGAAGAAGAAGGTGGAGGTGGAGGTGGAGGGGGAGGTGGAGGAGAAGGGGTGGGGCAGAAGAAGAAGGTGGAGGAGGAGGTGGAGGAAAAGGGGGTGGGGCAGAAGAAGAAGGTGGAGGTGAATGAGGAGGTTGAGGTTGTGATAGCTGTGCCACCTCACTTATGGCCGTATTGGGGGTAATTCTCTCCATCACCCCCTTGTTCAGCAAGGTGATGAGCAGGGGCTCGCATAGGAGGCGTTGCTCCATGCTCATCACCTTGAACTTTGCCTCAACTAGGCCGGCAATGGCCTCTTCAGGGGATGTGGGCTCCTGGAGGGTGGCATGTGCCTCTTTAATAAGGGCCATTGCTGCCTCACTAGTGGTCCTGTCCCTCCTGCTTCTTTTTGGAAGGCGGATGGGAGGCACCTGAGATCGAGTGCTTCTCCTGGGCCCTGCCACCTCCTGGCTGCCACTGGGCCCTGCCACCTCCTGGCTGACAGTGGGCCCTGCCACCTCCTGCCTCACAGTGGGCCCTGCCTCCTCCTGCCTGACAGTTTCCAGACCCTCCTCCTGGCTGATTTCATCCTGTGTATGAAAAAGGGACATAGTTTAATATTTTGTTTTATTATTTTCATACAACTTTCAGATCATGAATGTAGCAATTTTTTTAAGACTACATCAGATTGACTATTTAGCACCCAATTTAGGGCAGACTAATGTCTCGAGATCTTGATTTCACTTTTGGAACCCCAAATAGTTTATGATTTTTATCTTGACTTTTTTTTCCATCATTAAGTTTATCCCAATACATTTGCATTAAATACTATACCTGACTCCAGATAGCCAAATCAGGTTCATCCAGGATGGCTGCCTCCTCTTGCTTTAGAGAAGGCTCAGGTTGGCTGCAGGGAAGTCTGGGGGGAAGAGTGGACAGTGATGGCCTTGCCTCAATGTGGTCATCCAGAAAGGACATCCTGCTGTAGTACCACAAATTCGGGACATACACATCATCTGCTGCTGCTCCTGACCTCTGAGAAGCCAGCACCTTAGAGCGTTCAGTCCTGTATGTGCCTCTCAAGCTCCCAATTTTAGTGTCCACCTGTTTTGCTGTGGCTGTGGGCACCTTGGTCTGCACAAATGGGAGCAGGCTCTCCAGCGCTGCTTTTCGTACCCCTTTTTTTTATGGATGGGGTTTTTGGTTTCCCACAGAGCGGGCAGCTCCCTTACCCGGTCTATAAATTCCGCAAGGAATTCCTTGTCACTTATAAAGACATTCATTTTGGGTCTGCAAGTCAAAAAAAAATTAAAATAAATAATGTGAGGCACACAGTTTAACCTCCTTAAAATCTTATTCATCATATATATCCTCCAACATTCTCAAGACAGTATAGGCCACCAATTTATCAAAGTCACAAAATCACATACCTTCGTTCGCACGTCCGTCACTTGAACTCCTCTCTCCGCACACAGAACGTAGTATATTTACATGTGTGTTTGCTATATATACACCAAGCATGCGTAAAACTACGCACACGT
This sequence comes from Rana muscosa, assembly GCA_029206835.1. Taxonomy (NCBI): domain Eukaryota; kingdom Metazoa; phylum Chordata; class Amphibia; order Anura; family Ranidae; genus Rana; species Rana muscosa. Next base: position 125,314,094 of record CM055117.1, on the reverse strand, counting down.
CGCTCCGCACATGTTGCCCGCCCATGACGTTCTAACTAACATCTTTTCCCCGCCCTTCTCTTTCGGCGCGCAGACAGATATGGCGGATTCACAGCAGGTGTCTGATAATTCCTCAAATAACGAGGAGGAGACAGGCCCGGAGACTGAGGAAACGTCACGATCAAGGAGGAGATTCAAGGCATCTAATATGTCTTATGCGGAGATGGCGGAGATGGTGGACATATTGCTAAAGTCGGATTATGACGCAAAGCATGGGCCGTATAGCAAACCTAATAGAAGGAAGGCCAAAATCATGAAGAAAGTCGTGAAGAGTCTGAAGAAGAATTTCGGGGTGAAACGATCAAATGAGCAGCTCAGAAAGAGGTGGTCAGACCTCAAACTGAGGGAGCCGGAGCAGTTAAGGAGCATTAAGAGAATGCTAGGAAAAAGTAAGTACTTTTTCCACATTTTTCATATTATTGTATTTCACAACTTACATGTTGCTCCATGTTATTGCATTTTTCTATTGTACTACCTTACAAAATGTCATAGTTTGAACTTGGTTGGGCACAGTAATCGTTCGTTACAGACACATCGTTCGCCCACTATCCTCGTTTTTTGGAGATTTTACAGGGTTAAATTAAATTAGACATCTGCCTGTTTTGATTCAATTGTTGTTCTTACATTGTTGGCTAGATGATGTGTTTGTAAAGAGAATGAAATGCAAACTTTAATCAGTGTAAAGGAGAGGACACTCAGCAGCTGGTTCCACATCTGTACTTTTGAGCACTATAGTGTGGGCCAACAGAACCGCCTTTTTTGGGTGTCCCACACAGGTGCATCAGTGAATTTTTGTGGTGCCTCCATGTCTCAAAATTGACAGCCAAAGGTGAATACTAAACATGTTTTTGGGAAGAAATAATGTCTTCATGTGAAAATTCCACACAAACACACACTTGTACCCCACTTCCAAGCAATTTAGCCTGTTTTTAGTTTTCATAGAGAATTTCAGTGTGATAAATAGACCTTTTGTTTGATTCTCATAGGGGAGAGAAGACTGGGAGGAGAACACTCCAGGGAGCACAGGAACCCCACAGCTTCGAAACAACCCCAACCTCACAAAGACCCACAACCTGAGGGTGTTGAGGAAGTTGAAGAGGTGGAGGAAGGAGAAGTGCAGGAAGGAGAAGTGGATGACGTGGTGGAACTGGTCACCACAACAGGTCAGTATCTGTCACCACAGCTTCAGGTAAGAGATGTAGGCCTGCAGAGTTATAATACCTTTTTATTTTGTTTTTAGGGGATGTAAATGTTGTGGTGAAAGAAAGTACACGTTTCTCTGCTGACAGTGCCCTACGAATAATACAGCAAGTGATGGAATGTAGCACAGAACTGGACAGAATTAAACAAAGAATTAATGTGATGGATCAAACCTTTAAAGACATCCTAGATGTTTTGGGGAGAATTGAATAAGGCATCAAAACCCCCATTTTTGTTTACAGATTGTTCTTCCCCCTTTTATTCTCTTTTAGACAATCCAACCAGCCAAAAATTGAATATGCACGAAGTGTGTCAACATGTGGCATCTGCCATCAGGGGATATCCATGTACGGCTTTTGGGGGTGCAACCCCTTCCTCGTATCTCAAGTAGGTGAACTGAAGAAGGGGTTGCACCCACAAAACACGTCCATTGATCACCCCCGATGGCAGATGGCACATGTTGACAATAGGGATCAGGAGTCTCAAATCCCTATTGGAAATTACTTCAAATTGTGTGCATATTCAATTTTTGGCTTGGCCAGGGGTGCCAAGACCCCATATTAGGACGGCCAGATAGAGACATATTTTGTGTAAGTGAATGTCTCATATTGCCCAGAGGTATCCAATGTTGTACTTTTTGGAATGCAACTGATGGTTTTGTATTTTCATAAAAAAAAAATTGCCGGTTTGTGGCCAGCCAAAAAAAAAAAAGTATTTACCATGTGTGTGAATGTGCACAGAGTAAAATTTTGGAACACAAACAAAGTGTAGCTTCTTTTTCAAATACGCTCTAACCTTATTTGTGTATATTTTTGAGGTTCATAGTGAAATGGTTGTTATTTACTAAAGGAAAAAAAAACTTGTCACTACAAATGCACTAAGACAAACTAGGAGACAGGAAACAAACAAAGTTCCAAGATAAAAAATGATTTTTAATGATTTATTTATGCACCAATCTTTACTCATGGCCTGGCATAGGAATTGCCCCCCTACCCGTGAAAAATTCCATATATTTATCCCGAACCTCACGGGCATTTTGGGGGGGCAAGCCAGGACGGGCAGATTCGAGGCTCGGCAGGGGATTGGCATATGAAAGTCCTGCCTCAGGCAATACTGAGGCCATATAATTACTTGATTTTCGGCACAGAAAATTATGGAGCACACAGCAGCATAAAACGACATAGTTTATCTTGTACTCCGCCAAGTGGATTGGAGTCATAAAAAGGCGGAACCGGCTGGCCATTATCCCGAAGGCATTTTCAACGACTCTTTGGCCCCTGGCCAGCCGGTAATTGAACACCCTCTTCTCTGGGGTCAGGGTCCTCTGTGGAAATGGCCTCATGAGGTGCGGTCCGAGTCCGAAGGCTTCATCAGCCAAAAAAACAAAGGGGAGTCCTTCAACATTCCCTGCATCCGGTGGCAATGCAAGGTCGTCACTCTGGAGACGGAGGGCAAACTCCGTCTGGATGAAGGATCCCCCATCGGACATCCGCCCATTCTTCCCTACATCCACATAGAGGAATTCATACCATGCTGACACCACCGCCATCAGCACAATGCTATGAAACCCCTTGTAGTTGTAGTAGTAGGACCCAGAACGGGGTGGCGGCACGATGCGGACGTGCTTCCCGTCAATGGCACCACCGCAGTTGGGGAAGTTCCACCACGTGGCAAACTCCGATGCCACAGTCTGCCATTCCTGTGGCGTGGAAGGAAGCTGGGGAGTCAAACAAGATGAAAATAAATTAGAAATTTAAAACATAACATTGCACGCAGATTATAAGAAAATACATTCGAGGCCAACATCAATCAAAATCTCAGTTTAAAGGTGTTTTGACTAAGTATAATGGAAGGCTCAAGTTTCATATTCATCACCCACTCTGATGGTCCATTCTAAACAAATTTGGGGGGGGGAGATGTGTTTGGCCACTGCCCCCTCTCCTGCGCCCGTCACTCAGAACAATACATAGGTTCATGCCTTGCATTAACCTATGTATTGTCAATGCCGCCCACTATTCAGGTGGATGGCCCCCTGTTGAGCGACGGCCATATGAATAACTGCGGCATTTATGGGGTGAAAATTGCATATCAGAAACAGGGGGGCAAATTGGCTTGGCGATTACAGCCTGAGGGATGTAATTGGCTTGCTAAAAGTTAAATAGGGGACGCAGGGGGGGGGGGGCATTCCTTGGGTAAACACTGACAGGCTGCTCTGGCAATCATGTTCACCAAGTCTGTTTAACGGTAACATGATTGGCTGATGCAACATCGAGGGCAGGAAAAGACATCAAGGACAGAAGAAGGATGGCGCTGACCAGAAGAAGGTAAGTGCAGGGCTGGGGGGGAACTGGCTGCATTGGAGGGGGCAAAATGGCTGCATTGGAAGGGGCAAAATGGCTGCATTGGAGGGGACAAAATGGCTGCATTGGAGGGGGCAAAATGGCTGCATTGGAAGGGGCAAAATGGCTGCATTGGAGGGGACAAAATGGCTGCATTGGAGGGGGCAAAATGGCTGCATTGGAAGGGGCAAAATGGCTGCATTATAGGGGACAAAATGGCTGCATTGGAGGCGGCAACTGGTGGCGTTTAATAGGCACAGTCGCAAAAAAGGAGGAAGTTTATATATCTAATTTGGGGGTGACCCCCAAACATTTGGAGCAGCAGTCGCCACTGATGGAGAGGTTAGTGAAGGGAAATATGCATGGAGGAGAACAAAGGGGCATTTAAAAGCTTACAGCATGCATGGGGACAAAGAGGACATTCTCAGCATATTACAATCATGGTAATTAGGGAAGGATGAAAGAAATACAATACAATACATTAGCATACATGAAATACATAGAATGTGATGTTAAAGGAGAAAACTTACCCTAATATAGTCCTCCTGCAGGACTTGTATAATGGCAGAACAGGTGTCTGGGATTATGAGGCCCAGAGCCTGGGGGGAGATGCCTGTGGTGAACTTCAAGTCCTGAAGACTTCTCCCTGTCACCAGGTAACGCAACGTGGCGATGAGCCTCTGCTCAGCACTGATGGCTTCCCGCATAACGGTGTCCTTCCTGGTAATATAGGGGGACACCAAAGCCAACAGTTCCTGAAAAACGGGGTCAGACATCCTCAGAAAATTCCTGTAGTCCTCAGGATTATTCTCGACGATCTCCCGCAGCAGAGGCATGTGGCAGAATTGGTCCCGCTGGAGCAACCAATTCTTGGTCCATGAACTCCTCCTCACACCATTCATGGACTGGTCTTGGTCCAAAACAAGCAGACCAACACCAAGCGCACGCACAGCACGAACTCGACGACGAGAACGTCCAGGCGACATGGCTAGGAAACGGTCGTCTAATCAGAACGTACAGAACAGAACGCACTTTAGAACAGCAAGGCCTATGAATAACGAACTGAAATTCAGAAACGAACGGGCAAGAACGCACTGTAAAACAGATACGACCTGCCTACACGCCCTGAAAGACAAGATACGAACCCACAAGCACAAACTGAACCGCAGAAAACGAACTGAAAAGCACGAAGACTGAAAAGCGCGAATCGTCTCTTCCCAAACTTTTACTTCACACGCGGTAACACGAGATCAGCAAAAGCAGCCCAAGGGGTGGCGCCAGGGAAATCGATCTTCCCCTTTATAGTGCCGTCGTACGTGCTGGACGTGACCGCGCTGAACAACGAGGAAATTTGGAATTGTCAGTGTGTACGCATGGAAAGCTTGACGAGAAACTCGTCAAGGTTAACAAGAATCTCGTCGAAAAAAACTACGTGTTTTTAACGACGAGAAACTCGGCCGTGTGTACGAGGCTTCAGAGTCTATGTTAGGAAATGTCAAACAGATGTGAGCGCCAGTCACTTCAGTCTTTTTCCAATGCTTTAATAAAAGGAACTTTCGGTAGTATAAGGATAGAGGGTTAGGGGAAGTTTCAGATACCTTATTGCAGATCACTGATGAATTCCTTGCAGCAGATAGATAGGCCTCTCACACAGACCTAGCAACCAGTATGAACTCCCTGACAAGTCCCTCTCACGAACTTGGAGCCAATTTGCACTCACAGATCAGTCCTCTCACACAGAACTTAGCAGCCAGGAGTTAGTTACCTTGAACTGGATTTTCCTTGTAGAAAAGCTTCACAGTACCAGAACCTTTAAGCCTGCTTCTCTCCAGCAAGAGTCCTCCCCTGGATCTTCTCAGTTTGACTTGGCTTCTTCTGCACAGGCAAGACAGCACAGGACCACCTCCGGATTAGTAGACCCCAGACAGACTTCTGGGCCTACTTGTAGCAACATAGCCTCGAGCCAGCAGGCCCGAGGTAGAAGAGCCAGCAGCGTGGCCTTAGGCCTGGAGGGCCATGAGGCAGGAACTGCCCTCTAGCACATGGCACTGCCCCTTAAATATCCTTTCCCAGCATGCCCAGCGGCGAAGAACCTCCCGATTGGGCTGTTTCTGGGGAAAGAAAATTCAATGCACTTCAGCTTGCTGTATACTGTGGTGACAGTGACACCTACTGGCAACAGTGAGAAATGAGAACAACATAGCCAAAATTAGAACAGAAGCCAATTTAACTTGTACAATCAATCTGAACTATTTACAATTCAGACAAACACTAAATTTACAAAATAGCCCCTATTCTTTAGGAACAGGGCTGTAAGGAAATGTTCCATCCGCTGGTAATATCTATCATCTGGCGTGCAGTACTGAGGTCCACCAGCAGATGTCTCCTGGCAGTTTTGAACTGTCAGGGGAACTTCTCTCTGTTGGTGTTATGTCATCCTTGGGCCGCAGCACTGGCGTCCACCAGCGGATGGATCCTGGCAGTGTGGTGCAGATGTTACTTCCTGCAATCAGGGGTCACCTGAGCCTGTTAACAGGTGTAGTATAAATACCTGGCAAGTGCACACACACACTGCCCTGGTATCGTTCTTGTGCCCTGAGCCGTACCTGCTGCCTGATTACCTAAACCTGTTTCTGAATCTGCTACCTGAGTTCCTGATCTTGTCTCCCTGTCCTGACCCATCCATCCTCTCCCTGTCCTGTGTTCCTTACCCCATCTGCTGATCTCCCTGTGTATGACCTTGGCCTGGCTAACGTTTATGTTTCTGGAATATCCCTTGTCCATCTGCCTATCTGCTGTGTATGACCCTGGCCTGGCTATTGTTCATGATTCTGGCATTTCCCATTTATTGTACATATCTGTCTGTTGTTATTTGCTAGCCACACTGTTCTGGTCACACCTGGTACATGACAAGGGCGCTACATAATTAATTGCAAAGTGCCTCTTTGCCATGAAAATGAACCTAATCCCCCGAAAAAAAATTCCACTGTATTCAGCCCTGCCACAAAAGGTTTAGCTGACATCATGTCAGTGATTCTCTCGTTAATACAGGTGTCAGTGTCGACGGGGAGAGGACAAGGCTGGAAATCACGCTGTAATGCTGATTGAGTTAGAATAACAGACTGGAAGCTTTAAGGCCCCTTTCACACATGCGGACCGTTCGTCCGTTTTTCATCCATCCGTTGACGGATGAAAAACGGACATCAATGCATTTCTATGGAAAAACAGATGACAACGGATGATCATCTATTTTCATCCGTTTTCACCCGTTCTGTCAATATCCGTTTTTTTGTAGGGATGAAAACTCTATTTTTCATCCGTTAAAACAAACAGATCAGACGAAAAACGGATGTAAACGGACGAACGATTTTCATCCGTATGTAAAAAACCCAGATGAAAAACGGATGAAAAACGGATGAAAAACGGATGAATACTTCATCCGTTTTGACGTGAGTGAACTGATGAAATGAACGTTCCGCATGTGTGAAAGGTGCCTAAAAGGAGGATGGTGCTTGAAATCATTGTTCCTTCTCTGTTAACCATGGTTACCTGCAATGTGCAATCATCATTGCTTTGCACAAAAAGGGATTCACAGGCAAGGATGTTGCTGTTACTAAGATCGCACCTAAATCAACCATTTATCGGATCATCAAGAACGTCAAGTAGAGAGGTTCAACTGTTGTGAAGAAGGCTTCAGTGCACCCAAGAAAGTGCAGCAAGCGCCAGGACCGTCTCCTACGTTTGATTTAGCTGTGGGATAGTGGCACCACCAGTGCAGAGCTTGCTTAGGAATGGCAGCAGGCAGGTGTGAGTGCATCTTCATGCACAGTGAGGCGAAGACTTTTGGAGGATGGCCTGGTGTCAAGAAGGGCAGGAAAGAAGCCACTTCTCTCCAGGAAAAACATCAGGGACAGACTGATATTCTGCAAAAGGTACAAGGATTGGACTGCTGAGGACTGGGGTAAAGTCATTTTCTCTGATGAATCCCCTTTCTGATTGTTTGGGGCATCTGGAGAAAACCTTGTCCAGACAAGAAAAGGTGAGCGCTACCATCAGCCCTGTGTCATGCAAACACTAAAGCATCCTGAGACCATTCATGTGTGGGGTTGCTTCTCAGCCAAGGGAGTGGGCTCACTCACAATTTTGCCTAAGAAAGCAGCCATGAATAAAGAATAGTACAAAAACATCATCTGAGAGCAACTTTTCCCAACCATCCAAAAAAAGTTTGGTGAGGAACAATGCCTTTTCCAGCATGATGGAGCATCTTGCCATAAGGCAAAAGTAATAACTAAGTGGGTTGGGGAACAAAACATTGACAGTTTGGGTCCATGGCCAGGAAATTCCCCAGACCCTAATCCCATTGAGAACTTGTGGTCAATCCTCAAGAGGTGGGTGAATAAAATAACCTCACAAATTCTGACAAATTCCAATCATTGATTATGCAAGAATGGGCTGCCATCAGTCAGGATGTGGCCCAGATAGACAGCATGCCAGGGCGAATTGTAGAGGTCTTGAAAAAGAAG